>OX439006.1:5585123-5967623 GCA_949316495.1 Amphiduros pacificus | reverse complement strand
ATTTGACAATGCCAAAAATAAAGATTGCAGTATTTGAATGTTGAGGAATGGTCATTACACCTAGGACCATGTTTGTATTTAAGTGTTGATCAAGGCAAAATGTTGCATGAGCAATCGTGACATGAGAAAAGGTTTTAGCATATAATCAGACCGGTGAGACACAAGCTAATGCTCAAATAATTGGAACTATTGCACTGGACTGGATCTACATCCCTAAAGCAAGTTATTTCTATGAAGGAAGCTATTTATTAATGTCAGAGAGCAGCTTCAGTTATAATGTAGAATGTTTCTATAAATGTGTATGTCTAAGATGGTATCATATTTAAAGCAAACATGTCAAACGAAGAAACAGATATCTACACTTCATATCTCATTTAAATCTAAGACACCCTTTTTTAGGATTTCATATAATGTCCAGTTACATTTTATATATTTAACTTGAAAATATGCTTTGATTCTGTGAAGGGAAGCACACGTCATGAAAGATTGAACCATACAGTAAATATATGTTGATATGTATGATATGACATGAAGACAAAGAAGGTCAGGGAAAAAAACTAATTTATCCGTCACAACAAAATCCATTTTCCCAAAGATCATATACATACTGCATTAAGGTGTATGGAATCTGATACCGGAAACATTTCTAAGACAAAATTCTCTGAACCTTTCACAGAAATAGTTTAGGTGATTTCCGATAATG
Organism: Amphiduros pacificus; assembly: GCA_949316495.1. Taxonomy (NCBI): domain Eukaryota; kingdom Metazoa; phylum Annelida; class Polychaeta; order Phyllodocida; family Hesionidae; genus Amphiduros; species Amphiduros pacificus. The sequence goes on along the minus strand of OX439006.1, from coordinate 5,966,920 downwards.
GATAGGTGAGGTAGTCAGATGTACAGACCGTTCTGCATAATGGAACATTGCCACTGGTCAAGACATGTGAAAACAGCTAATTTCATCACACCCAAACAGCATCTCAACCTGTCTGGGACACATCATCCCCCGCGACAGCCTCATTACCCGAGGAAGCCTGTGTCCTAATGTCTCATAAGTGACCATTTAAATCAATCTAGTGTCAATGGCCAAGGGTCTTGTTTCGGTAATATGCCCAGACTGATTCAATAATTCATCTTGACTGTGTGATGTGGTTTTACACCAGAAGGGATACACGAGTCCACAAGCACTAAAACACATTGTGGAGGGTGTCTACTCTCCTCAGACCAACCCAGGGCTAGTCCTGCTTACAACCAAACCTTATACATAAACTTCAAACAAAAAAGTAAACCATGAAGACATGTGTTACACACACACACACACACACGCACACACACACACACACACACACATATATATATAAATATAAATATATATATATATATACATACATGTATCACTGTTTTGCTTAAAACAAGCCTAAACTCAGTGAAATGTCTTTAAGGTTGGTTTCATTATCCATGTATCATATTGTACATTCGATTTTTCATAGTCCCTTTAGGTCATAGAAACAATACCATTTCCCATGACGCAGGATTAGACTCAGCCTACAACTGCATATGCACATTATAGCGGTCCTCATGGGACCTGAGACTCACTGAAGCCTTCCACTGATCACAGGCATAACAGCTCATATCAACTTACACAAGACACTTGTACTTTATTCTGTGACATCGCCCTCAAAGGGGGCATATAAAACACAACAAAAGACTGGGTTAGCTTGACGAGATAGCAGGACCCCTATGCATATAATATTTGCTGGGTAGTCAATAATTCAAAGTGTTTCTATTCACCCCATTCCCGTGCAGAATATTCCTGAGAGAATAGCCAGTTATGTTCAGATTTATGAAAGTCAGCAAGAAGTTCAGAATTATGGTATTAGTCCTGGCTCGTTCTTTTTAATATTTCTAGAGTTGTATGCATAAATGGCATTCATCATTTCAACATAAAACACATCACAATGTATTCAAAATTGTCAAATTTATCGAGGGTTGTTTTTCTTCATCATCTTGAAATAAAAATAAATATAGAAAACAAAAAAAAATCTGTTAAAAAAAAGACCGAATTGGGGCATGTAATATCTGGACTGAACCTGAGATGTGATAAGACTTGGCAGTCTAGTCTTGTTTGATAAGCTCTTGAGACATCCCGTATGTTTAATTAAGTCGTGGTTGCTGTGGGCTTGTCTTGGGTGTGGTCCGGGCTGGCATTCACAGCCGACACAAATGGGGACCTCTTTGCATGTCAGCAATTTGTAGCAGGACTCTGGGACTCGATGCATGGACGTGATGGGATCAATACCACTGCAATGTAACATGGGGTCAGAGAGGAGATTACTGATCTCCAACCTTCATATCCCAAAAATCAAACTGGCAGCTCAGCAATATGCAGTAGGAGATATTGTCACCATCTTATGGCACACATTTCTTTCTTGATACTGTAGGCCATAGTAGTAGATATTGTCATCATCTTATGACACACATTTCTTTCTTGTTATTGTGGACCATAGTAGTAGATCTACTACTATGGTCCACAATATCTATATTGTCACTATCTTATGGCACACATTTCTTTCTTGATATTTTTGGCCATAGTAGTAGATATTGTCACTATCTTATGGCATACATTTCTTTCTTGATATGTTTGGCCATAGTAATAGATATTGTCACTTTATTGTCATCTGTAGCATGCATTCGCCTTATCTTGATATTGTAGACTATAGTAGTAGATATTGTCATTATCGTATAACATATTCTTCTTATCTTGATGTTGTGGGCTGTACATAGTAGGAGATATTGTCACTATATTATAGCACACACTCTTCCTATCTTTATATTGTGGGCTGTATAGAATAGGAGATATTGCAAGGAAAGTAAACAGCAATGAACCAACAGTAAGAAACCATTAACCATTCTTGTAAGGTTATCTTTGATTTGAAGTAGAACTGCTTGCAAATGAACAAGTCATTTTGCTTAGATTTATGATAGAGCTCATGATCAGAGTGCATTCATCAAGGTAAGCAGCGTTTTGACAGGGCAATCGGGGAAAGGGGGGGCTGCATTATCACCGCTTGATACATGCCCCGGCCAGGTTAAATGTGCATATCATTCCCTCAGGCAATCTGCCTCTATGTCCAATTATATGTGTGAAATATGATTATTGAGGAACGTGTGCCAAAGGTGGCTCGCTCCGGTCGCTAAGATTGCTTTGCCACTAGGTGGCAGGTCAAATCTCTTCTGCTGGATTATCGCCCAAGCTTTTTGGCATATATAAATATATATTCTGCACTCCATCGGGCTTCATATTTATAACAGTTTCCATATGTATATACATCTTTAGAACACCATTCCAAAGACAAAAAGCACTACTAAATTCTCTCATCTTTATCATTTACTTGAGAACATTTTTACTTTAAATTCCTTTTGCAGTATGTCACTTTTATGAATGAGAACATTTTGGACAATGAAATCAAAAACCTCATTGGATCGCAAAGTTTGAAACAATATCCGATGTAAATGCAATTCAGGCGGCTGTGCAATCAGGAGATCCCTAATCCTCTGAGGACTAAAAGCAATCTCCAAATAATAATCGACAGTGATACCAAGGAATCTGGTCAGATGAGCTAATACTAATAATTTGAATGGCTCTCTAAAACAGCTGAACCCATCAGTGGAGAGGCATCACTCATAGCTGAAGGAGGGCTTTAAGGAGGGGAGTGATTTCACAATGGATGTGGCAGAAGTGGCGAGGGAGGTTCTCACAATCAGGCCTGCGTACCAGCCTTGGGACGAAGGCAAACAACAACTGCTATCCACCACCATCAATATGTGACAAGGGACTTGGCCAGATATATTTTTTCAACGGTTTAGCCTTTTACTAGTAAACAGGAGAAAAAATATTTCTGTAAATCATGTAACTTTGTTGCAGTTATAATTCTATGCAAAAGTAAATATCAAGTGAAGCAATATTGTGTCTTGTGAGAGACTGAAAATGTACCCAGGTTTCTGTATAAGCAGTGAAACTACAGTAGAACACATAGTTCCCAATATTCAGGTTGGTCTTTGTGGGACTTTGTGGTCTGACACAGACAGCTTCCCATCTGTTCCACTGAGTATATGTGGACCAGAAGCTGGCAGCCTGAGTCTCAGCAGCTGAGTGTCCGCCCTGGGACTCATTAATATTATTAGCTGACATGGTGTAAAGGACTCCTTGTTACGAAGAGACCCCTGGCTGCACGATTGCCACCAAAGCTAACGGACCACTGGGATTGCTTTCACACCTCACCTCCTTCCCCATCTAGATTTCTCACCTCCCAGATAACTGCGTTATGTGTATGTTTGCCTCAACTCCATTTATATTTAGTAAACTTTTTTTAAACAACTTAAACAACGAATACATCAGAACACATTGTGTGTCTTCCAGATAACAAAAACAACCAAATGTAAGAATGTCTCTGGTTTAGATGATTTAATGTGTTTATGGCACCAAAAGAACCACATTTTTTTTCCAGACGTACAACAAATAGGGTTCTGCCCTTGGGATGAGTTTCACAGATGAGCTGACTGGAGCTGGCCATCTTCATTCAGGAGATAAATGCAGCAAGGTTTTCTGGCCCTTGTTAACTGCGATATGCAATAGAAACTGTCCTCCCAGCTGATCGATCACTGATTGTGTTCTGGGGCATATAATTCACAGCCAGATGTTGTATGCCTGGAGGGTGCACACAGAAAACAGAGACACAGTAAAACCCCTTGTGTCCCCCTGTCCATTTATGGCCTCCTTTCATTTTTGTACTAAATCGTGTAAAAACAGAGACACAGTAAAACCCCTTGTGCCCCCTGTCCATTTATAGCTTCCTTTCATTTTTGCATCACATTGTATAAACCAATCACGTTTACTTCACCCCATTTGACAAAAGATATCATCTTTAGATATGTATTGCTATATTTATATAAGCTGACAGAAATGAATTGAGTGTAGCATTGACAATATTTGTTTGAATGAGTGACATGGAAATCCACAGCGTGTACACATTATTCCACTAATGAAAATACCAAAGTGACATCTGGTGTAGAGCAATATATCTGCTTGTCAATATGCTTGTTCATGGAAAGCAATCAGTTACCTTAAAATTGTTAGAAAATTAAGGCCGTTTAGAATAAAAGAAAAGGCAAATCTCTAATTGAAGATTTCTTTTGGGTAGATGAAGAAAAATGAATTGATTCAAAAGTGATGCTATCTATAACTGATTACAAAATAGTTGGTTTAAAAACCATCAGATCTTTTCCACGTTTTGAAAAATATTCAATTTCGCAGAAATGAATTCTCATACTGATCAGAATAAGTTTAATACCACCATATCTGTGATAACAAAGTAATAATACATTGGGTTCTGGTAGAGGACTCATATTTTAATTTTTTGTACCTGGGTAGGCCCAGAGTTTAGTTATATCACAGGCAATTATTTTCATCTGATCAACCTTGCTCTAGCTTCTAATTCACACCTGAGTGTTTTTCTCACATTCAGACAAACATTCACTGTGTGGATGAGGAATGTTTGGTGTTTGGGGCAGACCAGGCGGCTAGATTAGTAGGCCCAGTGGTGCAGGTGAGGAACCAGTGTTGGGGTGGTCCACTATGTGTGAGCTGGGCCCAGCAAGCAAAGATCAGTCATCTCCACATTCCTAACACCCAGACCTCAGACCGATGACCTTTTCTGTAAAAGGTCAGCGAGGTCATCATTAGACCAGCAAGATGTACAAAAACAGACCGGAAGTACAACACAGCACCTGAGCTGCACTGCTTAAGTGGCCTTAATAATTCTCCCGGCATGCCTCGCGAGCGTCGATGTTGATGTGCGATTCCTAACTATACAGATAACATAATGTGTATTTGTGCAGATAAGAAATAGATCCGGATTTAAAATTAAAGAATTGAGATTTAGCAAATAGTCTGTTCTGCGATTGTATCCATGTTAATAAAGGTCATTAAAGGATGTCAGCACTGTCCTGATCGTGATCCATATAATTATTTTTCCAATTCCCATAGTATTTTAATATGTATACATACTGATATATTCGTGTTTTTAACAATAGAAGACGACACTCAACTTGAAGAGGCCCAAATCTGGCATCCGACCGAACTCAGGAATTAAAGATTTGAGCCTGAGTGTAATGTGGTTGATTTCCAGCAGGGAAATAAAACATTATGACTTGTAGAAATACCAAAGAAATCTTCAGGATTCAGAATGTTTTAATATTGAGTGTATTGAGGTTATATGGAGCTCCGCACACCTGGTGCCTTTTATGGTTGACCAGCTTCTCCTCAAAGTGAACGATTTATTACAGACTTGCAAACCTATAGCAATTTTTAATCTATTCTTTTGTGGAAAGCTGATCTTGTCATACTCTCAGATATCTGATATTTTGGCATACAGAATAAAGACCGCGACGGAGAAGAATTTCCCACCATATATATATTTATCTATACATCTGTATAAATATATATATATATATATATATATATATATATATATATATATATATATATATATATATATATATATATATATATATATATATATATATATATATATATTTATCTATACATCTGTATAAATATATATATATATATATATATATATATATTTATATATATATATACATATATATATATATAAATATACATATATACATATATATATATATTTGTGTGTTTAAAATAGAGTGCAACATGCTGGCAATGACTAATTAATTGATCAGGACAGACCAGGATACTAAAGTGGCGACTCATGAACATTGCTAAATAACAAGGAAATGTAGCATGAATCATCCAGTTGTCTTGTCAGCAAATATGTACCCTATTATATGTGATAGATTGGGTCAGCACCAGAAGAATCATCATTGTTTGACTATATATAGCGTCGGTCAGGTGAGTCCCGAACATACGTCACCCGTATAAATTTAGCCTGAGTAGCTCCACTCTGTAGCGTTAATGAGTTCAGCGTTAAGTGTTACTCTTATGTCTACCCATATTATGTCAACCTGTAGATTTATTTCTAAGGTCATTGTTGTGAGTTTCTAGTGAGTTTCTCTACTATGTGCTTGGTGAGTTGCTCTATTTTGCAACTCATAAAAGGTCAGCTGGATGAGTGGTTGACCTCAGATATGACCTACATTGTATGCAGCGCCATCTACAGGTTTTCCCAGTGTGTCTGATTGGCGGGCCTGTGTGAGACTAATGGGTTAGCAGACGACATCTCTCAGGAGGGACAAGCGTTTCTCGTCCCGCAGCAAGTAGTGTGGACAGCCCGCCAAAGCAGTCTCATTTAATTACCGCCCGCTCCACACATCGGCTTGGCCCACATTGCTTACATAGGCACGAATTTCCGCGTTGACTTTAAACTGGCAGCGGGATAGTGCTAGTCTGATACGGAGATGCGCAGCCAAACGTTAAACATGGGAAGTACAACAACAGCCCCCCGTATTAGGGACGAGGGCAGCCGGCAGTGCGCTCGCTGGACATGTGGCTTTGTAGTATACGGACTTACACAGCTCATCATCAACACTCACAGAAAACACTGATAAGGCGGTGTGTGTTGACTTAGTTGTTCTACTACTGGAGGCCCAGTGTATTTACCATATAAACACAACCCTGGACGAGCTGGGGGCTCATTGTCAATGATGACATAGAATTCTTGTATGCAAACCTTGACTAATATGCTGATACCGTTTTATGTGGAATGTTGAAGAGGATTATTCAGTAACATTGGAACCCATCTTTATCGTTTACTCACTTCAGAGTGGAAATCTTCACAAGAAATCGTCTTACTTGCCTACGATACTTTGGCTGATTTCCATGTATATTATATAAGATACATCGTGTACTTGCAGACTTATTTATGAGAGGCATTACTGTGATATCACAGAAAATTAAAGGACTTAGCAAGATGGGGACTGTGAAGCGGAGTTGGTATTTGAGTGGTGTTATCACCGTGTGGATATGGGCCCTTACATCGGGACAATTGCCGTAAGTACAACCCATCTCTCTGCAATCACTATTCCCCCATACTGTCTACTCACAGTTTTTAAACGCCTGTAACAGATTGCAACTGAAATGAGAGGTAATCCTGTAAAAATGGATGCATTCCTATCGTGACTGGTATTAGGGTTTTGGCGTGGCCATGTGATCTAGTGTTTTACGGGATTAACAAGCGTATTACAAGTACATACATCAGGCGATGTGAAGTCTACCTAATCCGCAGTGTTTAATGTGGAATGAACAATTATGATAGTTTTGTGAGTTCATGCAATACATTGGCATTTGTTTATCACCCTATGTAGAGTAGATGAAATGTGAATTGAACCACAATAGAGTATATAGTAACCTTGGTAACCCGCACAGACGATGTTCATGTTAGTTACCCAGGTAGAGTTAGTTACTATTTCCATAATAGTTGGTAACCTTAGTGACCAGGTAGAGATAGTAGCTATTTTCATAATAGTTGGTAACCTTAGTGACCAGGTAGAGATAGTAGCTATTTTCATAATAGTTGGTAACCTTAGTGACCCAAGTAGAGATAGTAGCTATTTTCATAATAGTTGGTAACCTTAGTAACCAGGTAGAGATAGTAGCTATTTTCATAATAGTTGGTAACCTTAGTAACCAGGTAGAGATAGTAGCTATTTTCATAATAGTTGGTAACCTTAGTGACCCAAGTAGAGATAGTAGCTATTTTTATGATAGTTAGTAACTTTAGTGGTCCAGATATAGTTACTACACAAGTTACTAGCAAAGTTGATGATTTCAGACAAACTTGTACTTCATCTTTTTTTCCATTAGATAATCATCACAGCTGACAATACAAACAAATATACAACAAAGTATGAAGCTTCTCATAGATCATTCATATCATAATATCATCAGACTAATTTCTATATTATTTCCTAAATCAAGTCTCCATCTACAAATGAAACACCAGAGATATGAGGGAGCTTTTAGTAAACAGGCTTATCTCTGGTCTGAAAAAACATGATCATTGTGCAATCAGTACCAGTGGAAAATGTTTATGAAAAACAATTAAACTTAATTGATGAATATGGGGCATGACTGGAATGTCAAATTACACAGGATCATTTGTTGATTCAATTTGCCTCAATGGGTTACACACACAGTGAGTTTGTTGTGTACTGTGGGTGATAACTTCACGTTGTGGAAGGATGAAAACCAGATATCAGTTTATCATGTTAACCAACGAAACTCATGTTTACAAATGTTGTTTTGAATGACATAAATGTAATTGAATAATCTTGTTGGCTTCTTCAACTTGTGGTGTGCTTTTCGGGAAATAAACACATTATTGTAAAAACTTAAAATTAAATAAGAACTATGAATTTAACAATATCATGTCCTGGTATGGGGAAATATGATGTAATATGGTAGTTAATTATAGAGGGGGTGGGGTATGGGGCTATGTGAGGGATGGGGGCAGGGTGTGTGGTATGGAGGCAGGGTGTGTGGTATGGAGGCAGGGTGTGTGGTATGGGGCTATGTGATGGACTGTCTAAGGGTGTGTGGTATGGGGCTATGTGATGGACTGTCTCAGGGTGTGTGGTATGGGGCTATGTTATGGACTGTCTCAGGGTGTGCGGTATGGGGCTATGTGATGGACTGTCTCAGGGTGTGTGATATGGGGCTATGTGATGGACTGTCTCAGGGTGTCTGGTATGGGGCTATGTGATGTACTGTCTCAGGGTGTCTGGTATGGGGCTATGTTATGGACTGTCTCAGGGTGTGCGGTATGGGGCTATGTGATGGACTGTCTCAGGGTGTGTGGTATGGGGATATGTGATGGACTGTCTCAGGGTGAATGGTATGGGGCTATGTGATGGACTGTCTCAGGTTATGTTGTATGGGGCTATGTGATGGACTGTCTCAGGGTGTGCGGTATGGGACTATGTGATGGACTGTCTCAGGTTATGTTGTATGGGGCTATGTGATGGACTGTCTCAGGGTGTGTGGTATGGGGCTATGTGATGGACTGTCTCTCTCAGGGTGGTATGGACTATCTCAGGGTGTGTGGTATGGGACTATGTGATGGATTGTCTCAGGGTGTGTTGTATGGGGCTATGTGATGGACTCTCTCAGGGTGTCTTGTATGGGGATATGTGATGGACTGTCTCAGGGTGTGCGGTATTGGGCTATGTGATGGACTGTCTCAGGATGTGTGGTATGGGGCTATGTGATGGACTGTCTCAGGGTGTGTGGTATGGACTGTCTCAGGGTGTATGGTATGGGGCTATGTGATGGACAGTCTCAGGGTGTGTGGTATGGACTATCTCAGGGTGTGTGGTATGGGGCTATGTGATGGACTGTCTCAGGGTGTGTGGTATGGGGCTATGTGATGGACTGTCTCAGGGTGTGCGGTATGGGACTATGTGATGGACTGTCTCAGGGTGTGTGGTATGGGGCTATGTGATGGACTATCTCAGGGTGTGTGGTATGGACTATCTCAGGGTGTGTGGTATGGGGCTATGTGATGGACTGTCTCAGGGTGTGTGGTATGGGGCTATGTGATGGACTATCTCAGGGTGTGTGGTATGGGGCTATGTGATGGACTGTCTCAGGGTGTGTGGTATGGGGCTATGTGATGGACTGTCTCAGGGTGTCTGGTGCAGCACCTCTGTCTGTGGAGCTGTGTCACAGTCATGCTGCCTCATGAAGCAGGGAGCTTAAGCGAACAATCAAGGATTCTGCTACCATCCGGGGCCACGCATTAACAAAACACTATCTGTGTCCGCGGAATAAAAGACCGCCCTTCTTTTGTCCTGCGTTTCTTGTCTGAGCCTATAATCCTACAGAGCCTCGCAAAAAGTTGTCCTCTTGAGACAGGCATTTGCAGCTTGTAGTTGTTAAAATGGCATTAACTGGCATATATTACCGCTTAATGGAATAAAGTAGTGGTATACGATTATGGTATATTATTAATTAGTGGTATTCTATAATGATATATGAAGGCACAAGGTAACATATGATTATATTACTTTGCTGGCCATTGAAGTGGTAACACTATCTCTATTTACAGAGAAACAATTTAAGACCTTAACATGTCCAGTTGCAGGAATTAAACAGGTGATGGAAAGCCTTGTGCGATATCACACAGAATCCAATCTCATTTCTCCAGAAAAGAATAATATTTAACAGATGAGAGGTTTCTGCTAACACCTGCATTGGACACAGACTGCTGCTTTATGTCTCATCTTATATGAGTATGATATAAAATCACAAAGCTTTAACTTTTGATCTCCAATAAATCATTAAATCATTCCAATACAATGAAAGGCTGGGGGAAATGTCATTAATATGCATGAAGCACCAACAGAAAGTAATTCTATCGATGACTAATCGGTTTTTAATTAGACTGGAATGCTAAAAAGGCAGCAAGATTTGATGTAGAGGCACCCTCATTTGCTTTGGCAGATGGTCCATAGAGAGAACTATCTTGTCTGTGATGGCGTGATGTGAGAAAACAACATTATCAAAGGAGCAGGCACCTTTATAAGCCGGCAACTGTCTTTATATCATCTCTTAAATACGATTCTTAGTTGAGACAGTCATCAATATGGTGTTATGAGTTGTCGTGACATATACTCTGATCACCACCGATGAGAATGTGATGTAAACCATACTTGATGTGAACTCAACAACAGCAGTTATGTTTATACAAAGAAAATAAAACCAATGTACGGTGAACTGGGATAGCAAAATATCATGAGTGCCAGAAAGGTTCTTAAATAACTTGGCTTGTCTGTGAATGTAGAAGTAATACCCTCATCACGTCAATCTTAAAAGAAAAAAAATGAAAAACCTATTTATGATTTGTTCTCTGAGGCGCTTTACCTAAGTAATGCGATGAACATATCCAATTCTGTGTAGGGCCTAAATGATTTTTTTTTCAGGGCAATTTTCATCTGCAAACTCATCTGTATTCAAGGTGTGTCTTTTCTCATTCCCCACTTCTCAGCCTGCCCTATGAAATTCACATCAGCGGCACATTTCAGCAGATGATCCCGATCTCACAGAAAACCCATCCCTTCCCATTCATTTTCTATGTGAATAATAAGTGATGCCTGTATTGCTCTATCAGAGGCTGCTTAGGAGGGATCAATTATCCGATATCCCATCAGAAATTAAGCTTCAAATGAGACTGTATGTTTAAGATTCATTGTAATAAAGTCATATGATACTGGCATTATTAGAACTCGGTTTACAGAAGGCATAACACTGTGAGGGATGTGTAATGTTTACCCTGTATCTATATTTCATAGGAACCACTTTAATTTTGCTACATTGCATGCATGCTAACTTCTCCATCGCAAATGCTCATCAGAGAGACAAAAGGGATGAATCTGAAAACAGCTCACGTTGGCATCAGGTAGTCCACGGCCCTTCTCCTATTCTCAGAGGGGAAGTAGGGATGGAAACCGACTCAGTTTTTAACCTATAAATTTCCTTTATTTACAGGATCCGTTGCTCAGTGATACATCACTGTGCCTGAGTGCCCTTTGAGTTTGAATGAGGCCACCATGACATTGAATATACTTTACTGATATATTTATGTAACTTCAATATTGATGAGTAGGTACATGAGGCTCGGATGGTAGAATGTTAATTGCAAGCATTGCTGGGCTGAACATTTCTGTTGCTATTGTGCGGTGTAATTAGAGCCATAATGTTAGTCATTATATGAGAGATGTTGTACAATATGCAACCCTAGATGATGCTTTGAAATATGAATATTCTTATATTATACCACCTGAGAAGAAGGAAATGTGAACAGATGTTGCAGGCTCAAAATTTTCACACATCCAACACACACATTCATCTTTCCTTTGCCCAACCATTTTGTTATTGCTGTGCATTGTGGGACAGGAAAATATAACGAAAAGTTAACTCAAACAAAGGTAATACAATTTTAAAACAACAATTTTAATACAATATTACTGAAGAAAAGTGCTTTGTGCAACTAAGTTTTTTTCCATTCCAACTAGTGCTCCATGACGGGTAATTAAACCTAATGGTTTGCGCTCTCATGTCTGTGTGATAATGCAAAAGAGAAACCCCAGTCACTCTTGAAAAGAGTAGGGCATTGAGTCCCAGTGTTAGGCTTTTATCTGACATAATAGAGTAGAGCATTGAGTCCCAGTGTTAGGCTTTTATCTGACATAATAGAGTAGAGCATTGAGTCCCAGTGTTAGGCTTTTATCTGACATAATAGAGTAGAGCAATGAGTCCCAGTGTTAGGCTTTTATCTGACATAATATAGCCGGAATAATGCTATAAATGGCGTTAATACAAATAGATTGACCCTTCTGAGTATACTGAAGTTATTGGCTCAATGTGTGCTGCCCCTAACAGGGTACCTATACCTGGAACGCGTTTGAGTCCTTGCCAAGACCTCATTGCATTCAAGGCTTAGTATTGGTTCTATCTCTATTATCCTATAAAAATCGTTCAGATGCCGGCCTTGGCCACGCATCCGGTCCAGATATCAGCAGAGACACAAGCATGATGTATGTTTTTGCCTGGTTCGTGTGGACACTGGGGATCAATGGACTTCTTCAGACAGGTAGACACATAGTCATGCAATGCCCAAGGGCCATCGGGTGCAGCCACACAGCTTACAACTTTTCCTTTAATTTCTTTACACATTGACTGGACTAATGGGTCTGGCTATTTACACTGAACTAAAATAATTATACTCATTAAATGCTTTATTGCAAACATTTAACGTAAAACGCAAACATTTGTCGCAAATCTACATCCCACTCGAAAATAAATATTTCCACGTTCTTTCATTACAAAATACTCGTGAGCACAAAAAGGCTGTAGTAATATTTCTCTCAGGAAAAAAGAAAGAAAAGAAATGAGATGTGAATTAATGAAAACAAACGTGATGCCACGTATGCCTTCCCATTACAATTTGCGACTAATCAAATACAAAGTGACAGTGGTGACATAGAGGTTTAATAGAACTTTATCAAATGTCAGGATAACATCAATTAGTTTGACCTTGACCCCGGGAGCGATAGGCCCCTGGTACACCCACGATAACTCCCTCATTAACAGATATTCAACACCACCTAGCGGTGATAAGTTACACCTTTTCTTTTCAATGATCTCACATAGTTTGTGGTTACTTTTTATGTTTCTTTTTATTTTTCTGCATTCTTGGACTCAAACATGATATGCCTCATGAACCTATTATGGATTATTTAAACCCCTGTTTTGAACTTTCAGATATTTGATTTATTTTTGTAATGATTTACGGAGTAGAGAAACATGTTAGTACTTTAAATCTTTCCAATCTTAACAAGCAAGAATGCGATAGTTCTTGAATCATTAAATGTGAGATATCGATGCGAAATGCCCTAAATGTATACCAACTCCATCAGCCGAAAATAATCCGATGAAGCGTCAAGAAATTCATTTGATAAATGTCAGCTTTCAAATATTCTTCCAGGATGTAATTTTGGTTTAACACATACACCCTCTCCAAGGTGCACTTAAACAGGTACATTAGATTGCTTCTCCAACTTTAATGCTGAAAGCCACCCAATGATGTAATATGACAGAAGAAGGTTAGAAGGGTTATGCATTAATCGCCGGCTATGTCATTGAGAAATGATTGATCTGTCAGGCGCCGCCATTACCATGGCATCCCGGGGTGATGTCTGCAGCTGTGATGATAATGTAAGCCATGTAGAATGTGACAAGGTAAAGGGGAAGCCTTTCATAGTCTACCCACCCACCAATAAAGATCCATCACCTGTCTTATAAACTGCTTCCATGCAATATTTTTAGGATAAAGAAATAGTTGGATACACGATAAATCATTTAACTGCCAGGGTTTTTTTTTCTTCTATTGCTTCATTTTGTTTGTGTCCATAACAATATTAATTTTCATTTTATCTTATATACATCTATGTTGATCCACTGCAGGAGTAGATATTTTAAGTGAGTATAACATCTGAATTTCTTTTCTAGGTAATAAATAAAAACATCCAGTGCGAGGTGCAAGCATCCTGGGTTGAAAATCGATTTCACTTGATCGAGTATCATTACTGGGACCATTGATTCCCAGTGTGAAATGGCTCAGGATTAAAATGTCTTGAAAAAGCATTTCTACTGGCTGATGCTGCAATTCAAATCAAATCCTTTTTTTTCAAGTTTTTTTTATTATATGACTGAGAGATATTGTCGGATAGAGGAACCATGCCATGCTCCATGTGATGTTCCTTCCATGTTCCCACCATGCTCCCCACTAATTCCCCAACATACTCCCCACTTATTCCCCACCATGCTCCCCACTAATTCCCACCATACTCCCCACTAATTCCCCACCATGCTCCCCACTAATTCCCCACCATGCTCCCCACTAATTCCCCACCATGCTCCCCACTAATTCCCCACCATGCTCCCCACTAATTCCCCAACATACTCCCCACTAATTCCCCACCATGCTCCCCACTAATTCCCTACCATGTTCCCCACTAATTCCCCACCATGCTCCCCACTAATTCCCTACCATACTCCCCACTAATTCCCCACCATGCTCCCCACTAATTCCCCACCATACTCCCCACTAATTCCCTACCATACTCCCCACTAATTCCCCACCATGCTCCCCACTAATTCCCCACCATACTCCCCTCTAAATCCCCACCATGCTCCCCACTAATCCCCCACCATGCTCCCCACTAATTCCCTACCATACTCCCTACTAATCCCCCACCATGCTCCCCACTAATCCCCCACCATGCTCCCCACTAATCCCCCACCATACTCCCCACTAATTCCCCACCATACTCCCCTCTAAATCCCCACCATGCTCCCCACTAATTCCCCACCATGCTCCCCACTAATCCCCCACCTGCTCCCCACTAATTCCCCGTCATACTCCCCACTAATTCCCTAGCATACTCCCCACTAATCCCCCACCATACTCCCCACTAATTCCCACCATACTCCCCACTAATTCCCTATCATGATCCCCCACCATACTCCCCACTTATTCCCCACCATGATCCCCCACCATACTCCCCACTAATTCCCCACCATACTCCCCACTAATTCCCCACTAATTCCCCACCATACTCCCCACCTATATCCCACCATACTCCCCACTAATTCCCCACCATACTCCCCACTAATCCCCCACCATGCTCCCCACTAATCCCCCATCATCACTCGTCTCCCTCCCATGCTCACTCCCATATCCCCTTCACAGCTCAGCAGAACTAAGCACCTTCTGTCCGAGTATGGTCTATTTATACGGTTCAATTAATAAGCAAACATGACCCTACTCTTGTTTGTCAGGCTTGCGTGTTTTCACATCTCCAGGCCGAGGCTTGGGTTTTGCTCATATATTTCTGTCATTTAGACAGCATGGTCATGTTAATTTAATTGGCAATCTTGTTATTTGAATGAATAATTCAGTTTGATGTAGAGAAACACAATCCCCGGATGGCCTAGCCCTTCAGCAGGACTTCTAAGTTACCGCTATGGGGCTCGTTAACAGGTCTGATTCAATTCATTATGGCTAATTTATTATTTAGATGGGTATTATAAAAGAAATTTAATATATTGATGACGGCGGCATAAGAGTGCCCTTGATCGCTCCTCCAGCCAGGATGCAGGTTTATAATGAAAGGTCCTCTCCCTTCCTTAATGTCACAGACTCAGTATGCTTATTAAGATATGTACAATTCTAATGTGAATTGATATTATGAGAAGATGCTCATTTTGTGAAAGTCTTTAATGTTATTGCGTGCGTCGCATATGCTAGATATTACTATCTCATTTTGTAAAGAACGCCAACATATAGATATTTGTAGGAAGCCATATTTCTACAATGAGTGCTGTCTGAATACGTTCTGAGAAATATGCTGACGTCATTACTAACGCATGAATCGCTCTTTCAAAACACAAACAATATCATGTTTTCTCTAAGCAAAGATATGATAACAATTCAAAGAAGCTTTGTATCTGAGCAAGTTCATCTATTATGTAATTCCTTGATTGTTTTTTCAACTCAATGTCTTCTCATAACTTTATATATAAGAAACACGGCGCCTCAAAACACACAGATAATAATACTTGTTATATTCTGAACAAGAACTCACAAGTGCACCAGAAATAGCGCATTTTACAGTGCAATATATGAGGTGATCGATGTATCATAGTTAGTCTGAAGCCAAGGAGGACAATCTCGGCATTAAATGGCCCCACACCAAGCTTACCCAAGTCTGACACATCCATTCCATATCTCGGAGGACAAAAACAAAGCAAAAAAAGTGATATTTTCTATACATAAGAAGCGACCATTTATGTCATTCTTATTGCATCATGGTGCAAAATTTGAATTGATAATTCATTGGATTATGACACCTTGGGAGATTATCTCCATAGGATATTATCAAATATGGATTATCACCGTGGGATATATAATATCAATTGATTATCTCACCAAAAAACAAAATAAATGTGATACTTAAAATGAATGATATACCCCCAAAGAATATAAAACTGAATTATTGGATTCGTAGCACAATCCCCATTTGTGGAGGGACATCAAAGATGTGGTGCAAGCCCGACCTGAGTAAATATCTTTTGTATTTGCCGGCTTACATCGTCAAATCGCCAATATCCGGCCTTGCAACACGGCTCTTTTTATTTCTGTCTGACATTTTGCCTTAAAATAAAGCAACACCTTGGGGGTTCCCAGGCAAAGTGAATAACTTTGATGCATAACATCCTTGTAGCAAGTGTACAGCTCTGATGCATAACATCCTTGTATCAAGTGTACAGCTATAAAGCAGAACACCCTCGTATCAAGTGTACAGTTCTGATGCATAACACCCTTGTAGCAAGTGTACAGCTCTGATGCATAACATCCTTGTAGCAAGTGTACAACTCTGATGCATAACATCCTTGTAGCAAGTGTACAGCTCTGATGCATAACACCCTTGTAGCAAGTGCACAGTTCTGGTGCATAACATCCTTGTATCAAGTGTACAGCTATAATGCAGAACATCTATGTAGCATGGGGTTCCTGCGTGTGGGAAGATATGTTCCCGAAGAAAGTGAACATCATCAGCGTGTTATATATAGAGTGGATAAGGTTTCTTCAGGGACATTTTTTTCTGATACAGTATTTCTTTAAAAGTTTTTAGCTCAGGTTTCCCGTCTTGAGAAACATAATGCGGATAAGGTGTTTCCTTACAAATACAGAGTGTCATGCAGAAAGATTTCCCTCCTAACATTGTTCCCGATTTTATTAATCAATGAGTTTTGTATTTTGTGATGCTTTTCAGTCTGAAAAGGTGCAATCATGAAAAGAAATCAGGGCACATACATGTACCGACGTCACACAGATGATTGGTTTGTGTTGAGTTGTTATTTCCAGTTTTCTCAATCTATTTGAAATAGGAAAATATGGCAACTTCACATGGTCAATTGGAAATGCCATTTTCACTTGTTTAAGACGGCAAAGTGAGATTCATTACAATACTTTGAGATAAATCATTCAATGCAATTTCGTGAGACAAAACACGTACATCTCAACATAAATAGTATATATTATATTATAGGGACCGTATGAGTGAGAGAAGTTCCTGAAGTAAAATGTTTTGATGTCTGGTTCCATATGTACAGTACATTAAGCATGGTTTTATTTATCGCGATATCAGATGCGATACATAACGCACAATAAACTTAATTAGTGGCTATAAAAATTAAGGTATTTACAGTAGTCCATCCATACGTAACTACAGGAACGTAAACAATATCATTTCTTTGAACACGGGAATTTCTAAGAACACATTTTGCTGTGAGTACTGTAAAAACGACACAGTAGATTTTGTCATGATACCGATATTGGCCAAAATGCAATCTTGTGTGTGTTTAAGAATCTATTATAAACCTTTTTAAAACTATGCGACATACTGAGAAGTTTGATTGGAAAGTTTGTTTGATGATCAGAAGCACATATTTCATTTAATGGTTGGCCTTTTTTAACCGATTTTGATGAGATATTCGACTAACCTTCCACCATTTTGTTTTTATTGCTTTCACAGCTTGTCTACAGCTATCATAAATGATTTTGACATCCACACAATACGTGCGAATGCATTTGCCAAACTGGTCATGTAGGAACACATAAAATGATGACGTTATTCTCACCGGATGCGCAATTATTCAAGAGACCAGTCGCCATACACTCTTTCTTCCCATCCCTCTTTAATGTAGAGGTATTTTGATGTGGTTAGCACTTTTTAAAAGCACAAATTTTGACATAATTTCCATGTGGAAACAAGGCTTTGATTGGTAATTTGTTTCAGGAAGGTATATCAGTCAAAAGCCATACAAATACAATCGAATATAAACATAAGTTATTATAAACTGGAAAGATATTAATTGAAGCTTTAGAATGTTCATGGCTCTTTAAATTCTCTAATTTTAATATATCGGTTGATGTTGTCTCTCATCAGATCTTTTGACAAATGGTTCAGTGAACATCATATAATGCATTTCACTCTCTTAATGCAATTTATGCAAGTAGATATAGCTGTAAGGCTTTCATTTCATAATCACTTCAAGCGTACAATCTTCAAATGCTCAGTTCTTAGTCACACAATATTCGTAACGATTTATTCTGGGCTCTTTGCATAATTCATGGCCTCACAGCTTTTGTATAACAACATTGTCTACAAGAAATGCATGATAAAAATAGCAATCAGGTCCACTGTGTCCCGTCGTGGCTTTTGGTGTCTCCATGTTTCTGTTTTATCTCTCTGGTAGCTCTCCATCCACGACCCTCCCCAGACACCCTAAATTGGCTATATGACCCTTATGAGCAAGCACTTTTCTTTTGGGCCAAGGAGCCATTGTGACCAATTTACAGTAATTTGTGGCAAGCACAAGGGGACGATGCATCCTCTGCCGCCTCCATCTGCAGGCATTTCTTGAGAGTGGATGCGAAGTGTGGCCTCAGTGCGCCGGGGATTGTCTCATCTTCCGGCCAGGAAAAACATATACAGCCTATAGGAGGCAAGCGGCATGTCCTAATTGGGTGCAAGAGCCTTTATTATTTGGGTTTGCACCCAATCTTACTTCAGTAAGAAAGCACAAATGATATCAAAAAAACTCTTAATCATTATATGCATTTAAACATTAAAGAAATAACCATAAACGTGTTATAGATTGTTATCTTAAATAGTGTAACAATGCAGCTTTTACAGCTCTTAGGAGAAACAGGAACTGTACATGTTTAATTAGACTCCTTGGCTGAGCATTTGTGGAGGCTTGAATACACTCCCATAGATCACTGCAATATGTGTCAGTCGTCTTACTGTGTAAGTGGCAGGGCCAATATCCTTGGTGCCAAACCATGAGGTTTACGCACACACATTCTGCTGGGATTTTGTGTCTAAATATCCAAGGACTTAAGGTAATGCATTTTCTATGTTTGCTTTGCCCCGTCGGCACAACATCATTCTTCTCATACCTAACTTAGCTTTTATACTCATAAGTGGAATGGTAAAGAATATATGTATTTCTACCCACCATGAATTGCCTGTGGGGGGAGGGGGTTTCCATAACTGTGGGGGGAGGCCACGTTAAGTAAATATAAGATAATAACCAATGAAGAATTCTTAAAGTTCTGAACAACAGGACTATCTGAGCAGAAGGTATCAAAACTACGAGCCTTTCACAAATGTTGCAGACTGTTTGGTTCAAGTATTCAGGTCGGATTCGGTCACATATCGAGTGGTCGAAGAAAGGTCATGCTGGCAACAAAAGGCTTCCGGCAATTCCCTTAAAGAATGCATATGACATTGCCTTAGTAACAAATAGCCCAACTGGCCCGGATGAGAGGATGGACTGAGGTATTTCTTTCCTTGTTCTTCACGCCTCTGTTTACCATCCACGCATTGGAACTTCTACAAACAAGAATGTGATTTTGATAAAAGCAAATGGTTTTTGTCTTCTGGTTTCTTACAGGGGTGGGTAGCGATATCTTCACCCTGTTCCATGTTTCAGACCAACAAACACAGCATTGCCATCAGAAAGCAACAAGCCATCGATGGACCAACCCAGTTTAATTGGGTGTTGGGCAGAGACATATTGGTTTCCATGCCATTTAGCCCTTGTCAAAACACGCCATTTTGTACAGAATTGCCAATGTTGACCTGTGGCCTGCTGCTAGATTCTTAGTAAGGATGGCAACTTATCGTGGCAATTGCTATCTGACAGACGAAGATTTAGCTCAAAAACACATCAGCGGGCTCAGTACAATGCTTGTCATATTATGATGAATCTGTTGTATTACCATCAACAAAAAACCACTGGCAATTACTAGCATTGATCAATGGAAGTTGTTCATGTTCCACAAACTTCTCTGTAATTGTATGTAAGTAAGTACAATGTCCTCAAACAGTTTGCCATCATTTCTGGGAAATGAGTCTGGACAGATGAACAAAACAACGACTTGTTGTAGAAGGTTAAAGTAAACTTTATGAAACAGCAATATTTCTGATAGTAAAAAAACGACTTGTTTTAGAAGGTTAGAGTAAACTTTATGAAACAGCAATATTTCTGATAGTATTTCTGGTATATTGAGGCCGGCACAGTGAATAAACCTGTTATGTTCATAGCATTGCCATATCAAGCTATTATGTCAGTGTCCATCAACAGTTCCAAGGTGCAACTTGCAGGCTCTTATATGAACAATACCTTCATTCTCTCTCTATGAGAAAATCATTGACTATGTTCATATAACTTAATATGCCGCCATTATATTGTGCTATATCGTGTTATATTGTTGTAATATATTGAACCTATATTGAGAGAAGGACAATACATGTTATTCAAATATGATAAGCTACAATTTGATGATATTTGGGCATGAAGATATTTGATCACTCTGGATCTGACATGGTTTGTTTTGTCTATTTGTTTGTTTTATTCTTTCTTTGGGGTTTCACTTCACTGTCAACATTATATCGCTTATTTCATAACGAGACCCCACATGGTGCGGTGATATGTTTTTTAAGACCCTGAAATGCCACAAATTTGTTGTTTTTTTTTTGTCTGAAGATTTACACTACGATTGATCCCTTGAGCTACACGAATTAGTAAGTTTCTAATCAAAATAGATGATTACAGCAGATGTTGGAACATGAAACATGAAAGCAGGAGGCAAACGGGTGTTGCTAATGACATTGTCTCCCAGACTCCTGCCATGATTGGTACAAACCACCGCCAGTAGCCACAAAGGTGTCAGGGGCGACACAGGGTTGTGGCTCCATAGATAAAGCTTACCATTAAATTCCGCTGGTGTTTCAAAGGAGTGACACAAGGTTGTGACTTGATAGATACAGCCTGCAGTCAGTTACCATTGATATGTCAAAGGGGTGACACAGGGTTGTGACTTGATATATACAGCCTGCAGTCGGTTAACATTGATATATCAAAGGGGTGGCACAGGGTTGTGACTTGATAGATACAGCCCGCAGTCAGTTACCATTGATATGTCAAAGGGGTGACACAGGGTTGTGACTTGATAGATACAGCCCGCAGTCAGTTACCATTGATATGTCAAAGGGGTGACACAGAGTTGTGACATGATAGATACAGCCTGCAGTCGGTTACCATTGATATGTCAAAGGGGTGACACAGGGTTGTGACTTGATAGATACAGCCCTCAGTAAGTTGTCATTGGGGTATCAAATAGGTTACACGGGATTATAACTTGAATTATGGAGCTTGTCATCAATTGTCACTGGTGTTTTGAAGGGGTGATGTTTCGAAGGGGTGACACAGGACTGTGGCCAGATTGATACAGACTGCCACCAATTGTTATTGATATTTCAAAGGGGTGACACAGGCTTATCACCTGATTGATAAAGCCTGTAATCAGTTGTCACTAAGATATATAGATGGGTGACACAGGTTTGTTAACTGACAGATGCAGCTTGCAGTCAATCGCCACTGGTGCTTCAAATGGGTGACACAGGTTTGTGACTTGATTGATGCAGCCTGCAGACAGTTTCCACTGAGGTGTCAGAGGAGTGCCTTGGTGATTGACGATCTGGATGTTTATTGTCACTGTGGTGTCTGAGCGGTGATAAGGACGTATCCACCTGTTATCACGTGATGTTGATGTTTGATTTGACGGCACATTGCAAGTGACATGTGAATGGTTAGGTAACACACCTTTGTGCTGCAGGTTTTTACTTTTTTGAGTTAAGGTTATAAATATATCATCTATATATTTGAATAAAAAGACTTGATATAACTTCCGTAAACAAAGAAAATGAGGATAGACGAAGCATCCTTTGGAGGCACAGTATTTACGCATGCGCCCAGACATGCGCACAGGGGCTCAGATAATGGAACTAAAATATGCATATAAACAAGGCAATATACTGTTTGTTTGGCATTAGGGTAGCGTATATAAATGATCGCGGACCAATTTATTGCGAGATACATCAATTCTTGCCTGTCAAGAGTTCTTAGGGAAATGAACTCAACTCATTGACTGTTTTTTCATGATTCTAAACCCATTAGCCCTGAAAGCGCCTACAATTATAGCCGTGTCTGTATGTGACAGCAGAGAAATAAGCTAGCCTTGAGTTTTAGGCAATCATTTATAGTACCCAAAACTAGCATATTAATGTTTAATGTTCATGTGACCGGAAAATTCCGCATATGAATTATGTACCAGACGTTTACTTTAATTTTAACCATGTTTACGTAGTGTGACGTCACAATTTCTATAACAATTTAATGCCATATGTACTTAAATAAAATTAAAAGGCATGATTATTATAAAACTGTTCTCAAGTGTAATTATGGTTCAAAGAATGGCAGTGAAAGTGGCGGAACCGGAAGTGAACAACCAGACTTCAGTAATTCACGGTCACATGACATTGTTTCCAACGTTACGAAGTAACATGGGAATTCAATGACCACTCATTTTGCCCAATTCATGTACCGTGTTTTAGGAAATAGAATGCTTATTCCGGATACAGCGCTGCATATTGTGGTGTAATATCTGTGCGTCTGTCATCGCCAGGCATTCAGTAAGATATCTGTGGCCAGCACATTGCTGTAGTTTTAGCCTTGGGCTTCCCCTGTCACCTTGGTTCTGTGTTCTTCTTGTATCAGTCCACGGCCGCAATGCTCCTCGCCCAGGACAGCACAAAGCATCTTTGTGAAATATTTCTACCGTTATCAGAAGCCAGCTATGAACATATTTCTTTGAAGAGAATAACATTGGGAAAGTACAAAGATCTCTTTATTGTGTTGTGGTAGTCGTCAAACTTCGTGCAGGCAGGATGTCAGTCCTTTTTATCCTTCAAATATGAAACAAGAATTTATTATATGTTTGATATATATATTTATATATTTATATATATATATATATATATATATATATATATATATATATATATATATATATATATATATATATATATATATATATATATATATATATATATATATATCTTATATGTAGAATAAATTAAATAAGAAACATGTACATTTTATTCAATCCAAATGTAACATTAAAAAATTCAAAAGGTTTTTATTAATTTACCAAACTCTTGGATTTGGGGCAAAACAGACAAAATGCGCATGATTGCAGCATGATTCTAAACTTTTAGACCGGAAATAGATCTATTCGTGACTGGTTTTCACTTATAGCCTTTCCGGGGAGCCGGTTCCTGGTCCACGATTAGATCCGTTCCTGGGTCTGGGTAGGAGATGGCTGCTTTTCCGATATTAAATATTAAATAGAGTTCATATAAACAGTGTCATGTATGCACAGAACACACAGCTTTTATCTGTGTTTTATCTTATTATACTCATTTTAGAAGCAAAGTTTCCACAAGATTTTCCTTTTGTGTCATGCTATAAAAACATACTAATGAAGTTAAACAGCATGTTTTACTTATGCGATATTTGTCTCAAAATTCACTTATCCTAAATGAAGGCTGACTGTGAATAAGAAAGACTAGGGATATTGCATTTCTTTGCAATTCCAAGACAATATAGAGCCACTTGACAAATACATTGCATTATCCAACAGAGAATGGACCGCAAATGGTGTGAAGTTTATTACTAGATATTACGGTTAAGCATTAGTTGAAGTCGCTCAGTTTTATTGTTATGTGGTGCCTAGACAATAAAACGTCAATATATAATTATCCAGGCGCTCATTAAATGTAAATCACCTTTAATGCATTAGCAGTTATTGAAGAAAACTTTGTGATGCAATTTTCTTTATTATCGCCATAGGAATGTATCGGGCTCAGCGGACTGCCTTTACGACATCTAACGAAAAACGTTCACACCTTGCATGATGACGACAAGGCCTCATGCAAACTTTATCAGAATAAATACTTTGCCGTTTCAAATTATCTTCATTCGTGTTTTTGCTGTCATAATAAATAGGAATCATACTTCCCAAGACTCGCATATGTGTGTAAAGTCACAAAGCAAGAGAATTGTAAATGTAAGCGCTGAGTCTTGGGGAGGCTGGTACGCCTCTGTTTATTAACTCTTTTTCAACCTATCAACTACGTTTTAAGAACTGTTTTGGCTGTATCAGTTCAAATATAAACCTTTCAGCGAGAGGCAATGCCCTACTCCTTTCTAAGAGTGATTGAGGATTTTTCTTTTGCATTATCATATAGCCATTTGACAGTCACGGAGCACGGGTTGGAATGGGAAACAACTCTACAGCAGATACTAACCTTTCTCAACCATGTAGTATAAACCAAGGCGCTGGTCTCAACCGAGATTCGAACCCCAGACCTTTACCAACTGAGCCACATCTCACGCTTAACACATTGTTTTATCACATACCCTGTGCTATTCGTACGGGTATACAGTGCCATTTATATTATTTCCCATGTACTTATAATATTAATTGGGATGAAACATAGCTTAGTTAGAAAAAAACATTTTTCTCCTATGCTGGTGACCGGATTTATGCTATCATGTCTATATGATAGTGCAAAATAAAGATCACAAGTCACTCTTCGAAGGGGGTAGGGCATTAAGTTCAGATAAAAGGCTTCGATCTGACATAATAGAATGTGAATATGCTGAAAAGGTCTGTGATACAAACAAACAAATTGGCTTTTTGGAGTAATACGTATTGAGTGGGAACATTGACTTCAGGGAAATGTATTTATATAAAGCCATTTGTACGTGCACATGTATACAATTTCAATGTATAGTTTCAATATTGCCATATAATTTCAAACAGAGTCAGTGCCAGTCTGATATAAAGGAGCAATATGAATTGCCTTCCACTGTAATTATGAAATATGAACATACAATACCACGCTGCGCCAACTCCGAGGTATCTGTATGTAATTCAAGATGATGAAGTTCTCAAAATACTTCAGGGAATACGAGCGTCAGGGGCATTCATACTCCTGAATTAGTTGGTATTTGACCTCTTTGATAGATGAGGAAAGCTTCAGGGCCGATAGATGGCGCCTTTATCGGCGTGATTCATCAAGATGAGGCATAAGATGGAATCTGTTTTACTGTATCCTCATGCCTCATATTTTGAATAGGAAAATAAAATGAAATAACGACGGTCACCCAAAAATGATTTGAAAATTAGTTTTCTGCACGGACCTTGCCTTGGAAGACATGCAAATGAACCCGTTACTGACTGACGTGAAGTTGTTGCCCCTCTGATATTTGTTTGGAGTTCAAGTACAATTGAGTTTCTTTATGTCGCATTGAACGACACCCGACGACGTCGTTCTAGATAAGACGTTTGGGAATGGGCGTCAGTAGAACGAAGGAGGGTAAATAACTCTGACAAATACACTGGGAATGTAACAAGGCGGGGCAATGCCACACCGATAATTCGTGCTACTCCATTGTTTAAACACTATCTAGAGGTTAACAGTATCAAGGGATCAACATGTAGTGTTTATATACAAACACTTTGATTATTTTTAGGCAAGCAACAAGGAGTATTAAGGGAAAATAAATGTAAGATTAACTCCATCATTACAGGATGGTTCACCTGGTAGATCTCAGTACAGTACAGGCTCCATCAATACAGGATGGTTCATCTGGTAAATATCAGTACAGTGTAGGCTCCATCATTACAGGATGGTTCATCTGGTAGATATCAGTACAGTGTAGGCTCCATCATTACAGGATGGTTCACCTGGTAGGTCTCAGTACAGCGTAGGCTCCATCATTACAGGATGGTACACTTTTACACCTTACCATTACAGGATGGTACACTTTTACACCTTACCATTACAGGATGGTACACTTTTACACCTCACCATTACTGGATGGTACACCTTTACACCTCACCGTTACAGGATGGTACACCTTTACACCTCACCATTACTGGATGATACACCTTTACACCTCACCATTACAGGATGGTACACTTTTACACCTTACCATTACTGAATGGTACATCTGGTAGACCTCAATGTAGTGTAAACGGAGACGTAGATTGTGTGAATCAGCCCGTAATGCTATCACAACTATTCATTTAGTGCCCACATATTGAACACGTCTGAAGGCACTCACAGCTGTTAGTTGCCTGCATTTTCCCCAATAATTATACATTTGAAGACTTCCCGGATCAATTTGTGGGACGGCAGAGCGTAGTTTGGAAGTGATATCAAAGAAATCACCGTCTTTACATCATCAATGGAGTTAATTCCTGTCTATAGTATTGATGCACCAGAACAGAGTCACTCACAACTCTTAAACGTGTTTTCCGATACTCAGCTTTCAAGCAAGCGATAACATTACTTGTAGGATCCTCAGCTCCTGCATAATCATGTATAATTCAATACGATAATTTCTATTGATATGGGGAGCGAGGGGTACATGATTTGTTAAGGATAATGACATACTAATGATCGAGAATGATCAATTTACAATAAGTTTATTATTTTTTCAAAGGGTAAATGTCTCTTCTTACATCATCAGCTTCAATTGATTGCAGTGAAATGATGATAATATCGCATTTAATTTATACAATTTTGTCCTTTTGACAAAATTTATTCTGTGACTCCAATAAAGAAAGTTTGAGGGTAGAGTTCATCCAGGGTAGAAAAAGACACCACGTGACCTCAATCATCACTATTGTTATCAGGAAAGAACATTTCTAAGTCTAGTGGCCAGGGTTTACTGAGTTCATGTGTGGCTTAGATCTAGAATGTGATCCCATCTTCTCATATAACCTGAACCCATCTTCACATTGTTCTCCCTCCATTGTTATTCTTTTTTATACAAGAACGTTCCAATATAAAACATTTAACAATTAAACCACCTATTTTTTTCAAATTTTGAAAATGGATAGCGTCAGCACTCAACAACAAAATCTTATTCTCCCTGAATCTGTAAAAACAACCAACAAATATCTCATAACTAGATTCCCAGTACTATCATCCTTTATTATTTTATTAACACT
Organism: Amphiduros pacificus; assembly: GCA_949316495.1. Lineage (NCBI taxonomy): Eukaryota > Metazoa > Annelida > Polychaeta > Phyllodocida > Hesionidae > Amphiduros > Amphiduros pacificus. Next base: position 5,939,259 of record OX439006.1, on the reverse strand, counting down.
TGATTCATACATTCCAGATCCTTGGTATGACGTTTCTTTTCATTAACTCATCAAATGCAATTCATTGGGAACTAAATCTATACATTTATAGTCTAGATAAGATTTTGAAGTAATAAGTCCGTTTCGGTACACAGTCTCTATAAGACTTTGAGTGTATCAATCCGTTTCGATTATACACACAAAATAGCAGATTCTTGTTTTATGTGTCACGTGCACTCATTCTTATTCCACATACTAGAGAGTAAGGTGTGAATAACAAACATTCCTTATCATGGCCCCTATTTCCTCAGGCTAAATATAGCTGGGGTTTCTTCATGAATACCTAAACACGCATAGACAATACGTATGACAGACCTTACAACAGAACCAGGAAATTTACACCATATTATGCAATCCCAACGGTGTATAAATAGTCATGTCCTTGGATTAAATATGAGAACACCTTCGGCTAAATGTTCGCCTCAAAATCCCATAGAGGGAAAAATCATGCATTTTATTTGCAGCAGGCCAGTAAAGCAGTGCTTAGGTGACTGATAATTGTTACTTCTCTTCCTAGAACCATGTCCTAGGGATTGCAATTCAACCCCACACAGTTAATCATGGAGGACGCCATTTTCCATGAAAGGCTCTGCCTCTGTTGTAAAACAAGACAGCACCAACCTGCTTTTTATTCAGATATTATGACCTTCGTCTTTGATGATTTCTTTTCTTCTTGAAGATGATTGATTTGGCGTGCGCTATGAAATGAATAAACGTTAATGAAATATGGGTCTGAGATACAGATAACATTGAAGAATTTTCCAGGTGTACCATTACCACAAATAACTCAAAGAAATTGTTATCTCAGAATGGAATTTTTTTTAAATTAATGAAGTTAACATTAATCGGTTTTCGTCCAATTTTCTTTTCATTATGCGTGAAGTCCTAAAGAGATTTTGTGGTAATTTTTTAATCTTTAATCCATTCACTCCGCCATTACAAATTATTTTGATACTAACACAATACGTAGGAATGCGTTCGCCGCTAGGACCTATTCAACATGTTAGTCCTCCACGAATGCTCCTTTTTCTAGGGTCTCACCCCCCAAGTCAAGTATATTCTCTTAAGGAAAAAAACCACGCCATGAACATTCAATTCTACAAGTTAACTGTAATATGATATTGCCAGTGGATGCAATACATAACCATAAATGTCATTCCTGCATTTTGTGGTCCTTCGAACTCGAGACTTCCAGCGTGATGGGGCCTTCTCGTTTGTTCTACATAATTGTGTTATCTTAAACGGTATTGTCGTCTCATGGATGAGCTTAAGTTCCAGCTTTAAGATAAAAAAGTGTTTTCAGTCCGACACCAAAATAACATAGCAATAATGTTTTGCCGTGAACATCAATGCTTAATTAATTCTGGAACTGTATCTGTGTTTAAAGCATTTCTATATGTCTCCACGAATGTGAGCGGTGTATGTTCCAGGTTCCATCTCATCTCAGCAGACATGTATGTAATTTCAGGAGATTGACTCAGAAAATCACACACAGAAAGATGTCGATGCGTTTCCTGGCATTGATTATTTCATCCCGCTGTTCTTTTTTTTGTGCTAGATAAATTTACAGCGTTTAAATTGTTGAAAGCCATTATCTGTGCTTAAACGGCATATCAGTTCCGCTATCCTACAAGTCCCAGAGCTGATTGCGAGGAAATAGAAGAATAGGAAATCAATTACGATAATAAGCTTTAAACGATGATAACGGACAATGCTTTGATTGCAACATGCAATTATGTTATTCTTCAAAAAGCCTGATATCTGAATTACAGTTATCAAAACAGTTTGGCGCAACCATTTGTTGCAGCGCCCACGGACACGCGCCAGCTGGCACTAGTTTGGTTTCTCCAGGATTCTCTAGCCATCTTGGGAGGAGAATTATTGCTGCATGTAAAGGAATCTTCTGTTATTACACCGTACAGTATACGGCCTATGACTGCCTCTTGGCACTGGCCCACATCTGTCTGTCATATCTAACATTTAATAATTCAGAAACATTCCATATATTTGGTTTCAGAATCAATAAAGTTTAGTTAGTACATATTTTCCATACCCAAGGGTCATATTTCATTTATTTTGCATTTCTTGTGAAACATAAAGTGTTACAATGTAATTATATTAATGTGAATATTTTATAATTCATGTCAGCAGTGAGAGATTACCAGAGCTCATCATGACCTGCTTTATCCCAGCTTTAAGTTTATTTTTAGTTTCTATTATCTTATTGGTTATTTCCAAAAGTTTCAACAGCGAAAAGAGAAAGATATCAGAGATATTGCTGGAGCAATCACTATACAGTGATATACTGATACGATATTTCCAAGCAAAATGGTGAGTGAAATAGCTGTGTGGTGCGTCAAAGAGCAGATCACAAAGAACAGAACAAATGATATTTAAATTTTAGATAGGCCTAATGTCACCTTAGGCACAGTTGAGAATGTGACATAAATGATTTTAATGGACCACTGTCTCATGCCTAGTGTCCCTCCAAAATGATCCATGAATATCTATTGTATCACACTACCTTTAGTATACAGAGAATTAAAGAAATATGTCAATGGTTTTCATTGGATTTCAATAGCTTTCCTATCTGAGTTGTATGGGATGGACGCAATGTGGTACTTAGAAGTGTAGAAACGCGATGTCACGTGACTGCCACGATGCCCTTCGAGACAAGAGGTCACTGCAAAGGGTTTTGACAAGTAATATCACGTGTGTCAAAGAGGCCTCCCGCCCAACGGCGGAGAGAGACAGCTCTATCCACAAAGTCAAAGCTGGCGACACAATTGAGTCAATTATTTTACAATCTGTCATTCACTTACAAAGAATAATGACACACCTTTGTTTCCAAGACTTGAAGACAATAAGAGAAATGGAATGACGTGTGATTTCATTTTGAATTGAATTATTGGGAAGGAGAACCATGGACTATACCTAATAAAACACCAGACAAGTCGCTGACATTTTATATTTGCCTGTACCTTATGAATTATTTAGACAAAAAACGATTGAAATGTCAACTATGTGCAGTTCAAGGAAAAATGTCTGTGTCTCTTTACATAAACCAGACAGTATGTTTTCAAATAGAATTGTTATTTTCTTGCATCCATATATGACATTCAAACCCATTGGGTTTTTGCAAATATATAACGTGAAATGTTGATGTACTTCAGTTAATGTTGTTCAAACGATGATGAAGCGTTTTGCATGGTTTTCTATAGGGCTCCAAATAAAGACAAATTCAACAATGTACTAATGTTATAGGGTTAACCACAGTTATATGTCAAGCTATTTTAAGTTAACAGTGGGCGATATTGAGGTTGTATGGAGCTAATATTAACAATATGAGCTTAAATGATATAGAGAAATACATTAAATAGAGAAATATATTTAAAAAACCCAACTTACCCACAACCCACACGAACCCACAAAGGATTTAATGGCTTCTAATATATTATTATGGGGTCAAGGAACCTTGACCTTGACCTCTGACCTTGACCTCTTACCTCATGCCACTTAACACCTTAGTCATCATAATGTTATTAAACTGATCAGAATGATTGTACTGATTATTAAACTGATCAGAATGATTGTACTGATTATTAAACTGATCAGAATGATTGTACTGATTATTAAACTGATCAGAATGTTTGTACTGATTAATAAACTGTTCAGAATGATTGTACTTCTCAGAACTATTTTAAGAACAGGGTAGTAACGTGTAAATACCAAAACTTTAACTGATTATTTAAATTCATTCTTGAAAGTGATTATTTTACACGTGAACTCTTTATAAATGTAACTGTGCGGCTAACTATTGTGCGTCTTATTTGTAAAGGCTTAATTGAAAATCAGATGAATTTTTATTAGTTATCCCTTGTAAAATGAAAGAATATATGCATACAATGTATATATATACCATATTTCAGAGGCTACATCGTGTTAATACCCAGCACAGTAGTACGGAACGAAACGGCAAGAACTTGCATCACGCTACATGGCATCACAGATGACGTCATAGCCGAATTCAACCTGCAGATGGTGGAAAAGGAAAATGTATATACACAAAAAGAAATATTTAAGAATGGTGAGTCCTGTGTTATCAACTTGCTTTTTTTGAATAAAGGTTTTTAAAAAAATATAATTAGACTAAACAGAGCGAATAACATAAAACAACTACAAATCTGCCTGAAGGAAATTTAAGAGAGTAGGAAATTGTTCAATAGAATCTGTTTTCCACAATTAATCACGCTGTGCATAATTTCATCTTCTTTGTTTCAGGCATAAGTGGTTGCTTTGATTTGAAAATCCCAGACTTTATCAATCGCCGCCAGGTGGAGCTGATGACAGTTGTGCGAGTCAGAACTTCCAGCCAGGAAGAATATTTACCAGTGCAGAGAAAAGTTCTGAGAGTTATAATCCGGAATTCATTGACTTTCATACAAACAGACAAGCCTCTTTACAAACCTGGACAGACAGGTCAGTTTTTGTGTTTTTTTATAAAAAGGGTTCTCACAATAATACCTGTCATGTGATATATACAGGTTGTCCTGTGATATATGCAGGGCTGTCATGTGATATATACAGGTTGTCCTGTGATATAAACAACTTATCATATGATATATACAGGCTGTCATGTGATATATACAGGTTGTCATGTGACATATATAGGTTATCATGTGATATATACAGACTGTCATGTGATATATACAGGGGCTGTCATGTTATATATACAGGGGCTGTCATGTGATATATATAGGCTGTCATGTGATATATACAGGTTGCCATGTGATATATAAAGGCTGTCATGTGACACATACAGGCTGTCATGTGACACATACAGGCTGTCATGTGATATGTACAGGTTGTCATGTGATATATACTGGATTTCATGTGATATATACAGGGCTGTCATGTGATATATACAGGTTGTCCTGTGATATATACAACTTATCATATGATATATACAGGCTGTCATGTGATATATACAGGTTGCCATGTGATATATAAAGGCTGTCATGTGACACATACAGGCTGTCATGTGACACATACAGGCTGTCATGTGATATGTACAGGTTGTCATGTGATATATACTGGATGTCATGTGATATATACAGGGCTGTCATGTGATATATACAGGTTGTCCTGTGATATATACAACTTATCATATGATATATACAGGCTGTCATGTGATATAGACAGGTTGCCATGTGATATTTAAAGGCTGTCATGTGACACATACAGGCTGTCATGTGATATATACAGGTTATCATGTGATATGTACATGTTGCCATGTTATATATACAGGCTGCCATGTGATATATACAGGCTGTCATGTGATATATACAGTTTGTCATGTGATAAATACAAGTTGCCACAATATATACAGGCTGTCATTAGAAATGTGCATGCCCTTGCAATAAAACAATCATTATGACATTTTTACATTAGCAATAAAACGCAGATAAAATAACTTATGCTGGTAAAGGTTAAACAATTGTGTAAGCAATTTCATTGAGAAGAGGTCGCATCGATCACGCACGTCGTGTTTTATAACATGTGACTTCATGAAATCAGTAAAGTGGGGATTTTACCGCAGAGCAGTTCAAGCCATTAGAGATAATTAAGAGATGTAATCAAGTTTCAATTTAAGCTATGTTTATATTTGGACTCACCAGAAAGAACTAAGTAGACAGTATTTTACCTAAGTCTGCATATATCCTAGTCATTAGCAGATGTGCATAGCTCTAATGAGAGCAATAATAGCTAATGCAAACCAAGTTATTGACTATCATCAGCCATAATTGCACATTATATGGGACTGAGATTTGATTAATTGTGGAGCCTACATGTATGTTTGGGTGGAGAAAGCTTCAGTGCACGCATGGAATGCACGCCCTCGGCTCCAATATACAAAGTATCTTTATCAATTGATGTTTGTATATCATGTCATATATATATTTTTATGTAAATTTTCAGTAAGACTGCGGATATTTAATACCAAAATGGATCTCACTCCACAAATAAGAACGGTAAGCACAATATCATATTCAGACAATTATATATACAAATAGACCTGCATATATATATATGTATGTATGTATGTATATATATATATATATATATATATATATATATATATATATATATATATATATATATATATATATATATACATCGGTCGGCTTTTTCTCAACGCAAAACTCCAGAAAAAAGACAATGGCAGTCACAGGACTAACGATGACAACGTCATTGACTATTTGAAGCGCATTTGTATGGTTCTGTGGGCTTATTGCAAAAACATGAAAAGTTTTTTTATTTTTTATTTTAATGATAATGATGATATAGAGGTACATTATATATATTCTTCTATGCTTTTAGTGGACTAAATGATAATAAACCTTTTTTTGGACGAAACATGAAGATAGATTATTTAATGTATGAAAAATCTGTAGATGGAGTGTACAAGTTTTAGCTGTGTTAAACTATATATATGTTTCTCTATCTTGAATCTCCAAAAGGTCATTTTCCCCCATGGAGAATAGGTTTGACAGAAAATCAAATCAAATAGACCAGAGCACTTAAAAGAATAAAAAGACCTCATTTGTCGTGGACCAACCAGACATGCCAAAACTTATCTCAAAAGCCATACAAAAAGTCCCATGACGTTCAAACCTAATGTCAAGCCACTAGACAATATATAGTTCAATATTCTTTAACCTGGTGTGACAGCCTCAATCTCAGACGTCTGGTCACGTGATCTGATTGCAGATTCCCTTGGTAACCATGGAAACGGCGGAGGGATACATCGTGCAACAATGGAGAGACGTCCCCACAAGGCAAGGTAGCTGTGAGGCGCGCACGAATCTACAAATTAAGGTCTTGTTGAGAGGTTCTGGGGGTGGGGGATGGTAAAAGAGGAACCCTGACATAAAGTTGTAGCACGACTTGTTTATAAAACACGGAGACCGAAGTGGCCTCGAAGTGGCTGACAAATTGAATGAGGAATCTCTGCATTGTAGTTTGTAATCCAAGGTCATGTCTTGAATATTAATTGCCTTGCGCGGAAATGCGGGCCTAAAGCATTTCTGAATGGAATTTCAATCAGCACAAAATATTTCATGCTAAAAACTGAATCTATTTCTAATTGGGACGGTGTTTATGTGGATTATGAGAATTTGTTTACAATTTGAAAAGAAAAAAATGACTTTATCAATTAAAATCACTGTTGATGTATGCATGCCAATTTTATGACACACGTTAGGAATGTTCACACTATAAAAACATCAGATTAATCTTGTAAAAGATGAATCATTGAGCAATCCCATTCTTTTGAAAAAATACCTAAAAAATATCTCTGTTCAGACTAACCTTGTTGTCAACAACTGGCCGTGAATTATTTAAGAGCACAGCGATGTCTACACAATTGATTATCAGTATGGCTGGAGGCGTAGAGTCTGAGACAATTTGTCAATGCAACAAGCCATGTCTGGTCTCACCACAGCGGCACTGAAACAACAGAGAAAAGCCCGGAGTAATGTTAGATGCTGCAATACAAAGCAAGCAGATGAATCCATCACGCATATTATTAGATTTGTTGTTCATTTAACACATGTTGATTGTTCCCTCAGGGCTGGGAGAGCTAGAGTTCCCCTTGTCTCAGGAGACAGCCCTGGGAAGGTGGAAGATCTCCGTGCATACGGATGGCGAAACTACCACGCAACTCTTCAGTGTTCACGAATACGGTAAAGTATCTACTCTCTCAAGTCTAAAACACTAATGCTATGCGACTATGGTAGATTAGCTTAAAGTTCTCTGATATATCTCAAGATTTGTTCATGAGTGAAGGGGTAGTTAAAGCAGACCTGTTTCACAACTGAACAATAAGATGAAATAATATTATGGTCTGTCAATAACAATAACTTGGGAGTTTAGGGAGATGCATTTTGTTATGACAAGAGCATTGTTTTTTTTTCAATTGATTTAATTTGCTCACAGAATTAAATACCTCTCAGATAATATTGTTCCAACGCCTGTGGTATGTTTTATTGTTTTTTATTTTTATTTTTTTATATATTTTTTGTTGTTTTGTTTTTGTTTTTTTGTTGGGGGGGGGGGGGGACAAGATCCTAAAGATAATACCACTACATTAAGTGACCGTCAGTGCAGGTGACAAGCTTGCTATCAGAGTGCACTTCAACATCACAAGTCCTCATGATGAAAAACACTTCATTACTCCATTACAGCTCATTCGTGCCATTTGCTAAGATACTACAGATATTAACACTGTCTAATATGTTTTTTTATGTTTCCTCTTCAGAAACCTTTCACAGACTACATGTACTTGTCCATTATATTTTATAGCCTTTAATTTCCAATTTATCAACATAGACAAGGGGGGCATTTATTTTTTTTATGAATATTTAATTTCTCTAAGTCCCTGTTTTGCGGTCATTTAATGAACTAAACGCTGTGTGGTTTGGGAAAGTAAGAATCAGAATGTTTGACAGAGATATTGCACTGCCACTGCTCTTCCTCCTTACACAGATAGTCTTTGAAAGGGTCCACTCTTTTTTGTATCATTTCCTTTGTCATATATCCTTAGGAGTGTTTTTTTTTTATATTGCTTTAAAGATACTGATGAGAAACGAGAAAAAGAAACATATCAGAAGTCATTGATAACTGCACATGTCTTTGATCGTCTAAGTTCAAGAAATCTATGTTATTTTCAGAAAAAAAAATGAATGGCATGCCATGTTTATGGCATTATACTCTGCTTCCTTTAGATTTCTGTATTTTATCATTAATGCCGCTCCGATCTGTCCTTTCTTCATGATGTTATTCTAGGCTCTCACTTACTTCAGTGCTGATGTCTATTTCAGTTATTGCCTTCTACTTCAAGATTGCAAAATAACAGCAAATGACTTTTTACTTTCAGACAGTTTTTGAGGTGTGTGATAATAAGGGGTTAATATATATATTATCTGCAATCCATTTCCCTCGTATATTTATATTCAATTAGGAAGAAAGCTAACCATCCAGGGGACATATTCTTAGATTCATAGATTCATGGATTTGGGAATGGTGGGAAACAGATTAGGGACAATTTCACAGAGAAACCATCCATCTTTATACCCCCATTAAGAAACACAGGCACTAAAATAAAGGGGCATCATTAGAATATAGTCAAAATATAAATCCTAAAGTCTAGTTGGTGACTTCACTTTGTATCTCAGATTTCAGATTGAAGTGTTCAGATTTCTATTTTCTGATTAACCTGTCATGTATAGCATACCACTGGTTTACCTACACTGAACAGAACTTGTACCAAAGAATTGCCCCTAAAGAAACAATGGGAATAATGTTTCAGTATATCCGCGTTATTCATCAGTGTCCCTTATATGTTTCAGTTCTACCAAAGTTTGAAATCTCAATACAAACACCAAAGACTATAACTACAAAAGAGGACAGTTTGGCTGTTAGATTTTGTGCGAAGTAAGTACTAATTGATATAATTGATAAAATTGATCATAAGTGCTAATTGATATAATTGATATAATTGATCATAAATACTAATTGATATGTTATAAGATATGGCTATAGACATGAATCATATATACATATACAATACATAAACACATATATACACAGACATATACATTATTAGAATTCTAAGATCAAACGTACGTGATATTGTCAAGATTAAAGGAAGGAAAAGATATAATTTTTGTTTGCAAGCATATGTTGATATTACACACTTCTAATTTTTACAATATGGCTCTACACTCATGAACTGCTTAACTTTAGAATCAGAGAGCATCATATCTACAATAAAAACAAAATAGTTATTCTCGAAAAACAGGTGCAGGAAGGTCACTTTATATCGTATTTTATATTTTTGTTTGGGAAAAATATCAAAAATTCAGAAGATTGTTGTCATGGCAATTAGTTTACATTCTAACATGATTTATCTGATATTTTAATAGAGTAGGGAACAGACAGTTTAGCGAGGTAATGGAAGCATTAAACGTGTGGTCATGCAATAAAGAAATAAATGAAAATGTGATTTCTAAATTAGAAACAATCACATTTTTTTTATAAAAGCTTTCCTGAAACAAATAATCATATCAAATAATCAAGAATGTATCATATATAAGATTATGATATTAAATGTTATAAACCTAATTTGTATTGGTCCATATGTCCTTGTGATAATGCAAAAGAAAGATCACTAGTCACCTTTCAGAAAGGTGTAGGGCATTGAGACCCGGTGACAGGCTTCTATCTGACCTGATATAGCCTAAACAGTGTTGAAAAGGTCGTTATTACAAACAAACAAATGTATTTTTCTACACAATATGTATATTTTCACACACTGCAAATAAACAAAATCAGAAATTGCATGGGATTGAAGGCAATTTGATATATTATATATTGAATTGCATTGGATGTTGTGATAACATGATTTATTTTTTGTATATTTCAGATACACATATAACAAGCCTGTGGAAGGAGTGTTCAGCGTGTCTGCGTGCTCAGGGCCACATTGTACAGTTAAGCATGGAGAGGTAATATGCACCAACTTCAAAGCTCTGTCTCCTCAGTAACTTTAACATTCCCCCATGTGGCAAACTCATAAAATGATTGCTTTTTTGCTTTGATCTATCGTGTAGTTACCTCGTGTGTAAAATTGATCTCGGCTAGATTTTACAGCATGACGTAAACTTAAATCATCGTGGTCCTCTTTTTAATTACGTCTGTGGGCTTTGATATATCTGATATTTATCTTGTGCTTGTAAACGTTTTCTGGCATAATTCAATTTGCAGAGACAATATTCACAGGTAGACAATCGACATGGAGAAGTAGTCAATCATTTATAAAACAATTTGTTGTTCGCACATCAGCAAACCAAACATACACCTATTACAGTTATCGCCGTCTTCAGAACAAGCTGTTGTTTTTTTCCATTTAGTGCATCTGAACTTCCGGAAAATGAATCAGTCGCCTGCGTGCGCATTTTGTAAAATATTAAAAGCATGCACTAAGATTTGATGGGCAGGAAGCTATAAAATAGGCTGTTTTTTATTCTTTAAGATTTCTGGATGTCAGACCGTGGACGTCAACTCGGATCTGTGGCGTGATGCAAATGGCGTGATGGCAGAATATGTCCATATATATGTAAATGTTACCGACAATGCTAATGGTATGCACTTTATATATCCACCACAAAACAGATTCCCCAAAAGAGTTCATATAAACACTATATATATTATATATAAATATATATTTTAATGTGTCTATATGTAGGGGTCAACTTAAAGCCAGGCTCTTTCTGCGATACCAACCCATCAATATAACATGTTATATGAAATAGATGTTTGACAGGAAACTGCAATAGAATGTGTGAAATATCTATGATTGATTTTTCTCAGCGTAATCTTTGATTTTCAGGAAGAACATTGTCCTCCCCAACTAATAGGGTCACGGTGTCAAAATCCATAGTTAGAATAGAGGTCAAGCAACATTCATCTCAGTACTTCAAGCCAGGGCTACCCTATTATGGAAAGGTGAGTCGGTCCTAAGTTCCCTATTATGGAAAGGTGAGTCGGTCCTAAGTTCCCTATTATGGAAAGGTGAGTCGGTCCTAAGGTCCCTTTTATGGAAAAGTGAGTCGGTCCTAAGTAGCTTACTATTGGAAAGGTGAGTCAGTCCTCAGTACTACTAGCCTATTGTGGTGAGTTGTGGTGAGTTGGCTCTCAGAACTATAAGGGTTACTCATTTCTGGAAAGTTGAGTCGCTGGTAGGATCAAAGTTATCCAATAGATTCAGAGAGAGTTCAGGTTATTATGAAGTTTAGGAGCGCCCAAAATTGCAAATACAAAATGCAAAGATATATGCTGCTGGTAGATAAGAAGTGTGAAAAAACTATAACTTGCTTGAATTTAACAAATGAGTATAAAGATTAGAAAAAAATACTTTGTCATTTCTATATGAGTTTGTTCAAATCATTATTAATCCAAACAATTTATCGCCCGAATATTAATGGCATCATAAAATAGAATTTGGTATTGAAGCCATCAAAAAGCAATTAACAAGCTCACCAGACCGAAGCCATCATCAGACCATTTTAAAACAGAGACCACCCAAAACTTCATAATGATCCCAATTTACAGTGGGCGCCGTATTTCAGAGTGGTTTGTCCCATTCACGCATACTAAAAGCAGTAATTGCATTACATCTGTTGTGAGGCGAAAAGGCGCTGCAATGAATGCTTAATTAAAGAGTGTAAAGGCACAGCCCGGTTGGGTCTGGTGACAACCGATAGCATTTTAACTTATTGCAGGTCCGTGTGTATTACCTGGACAACACTCCAGCGGCCTACTTCACCATAGAGGTGTCGACGTGGCACCCAGGAGACCCCCCTGATGGTATCATTAGGCAGAGACATGCCAGCAACCTGACTACAGATGAGAGGGGAGAGGTTATATTCACGCTCCCAGCTGTGTCCCACCTACTGGACCTCTACACTGTCAAGGTAACCACCACCCTCAAAATATAGCGCCCATATCCTTTCTTCTGTACAATATCAATTAAACACGAGGGCAACCCTCAAAATATAGCGCTCATATCCTTTCCTCTGTGTTATATCCATTAAACACGAGGGCAACCCTCAAAATATAGCGCTCATATCCTTTCCTCTGTGTTATATCCATTAAACACAAGGGCAACCCTCAAAATATAGCGCTCATATCCTTTCCTCTGTGTTATATCCATTAAGCACGAGGGCAACCCTCAAAATATAGCGCTCATATCCTTTCCTCTGTGTTATATCCATTAAGCACGAGGGCAACCCTCAAAATATAGCGCTCATATCCTTTCCTCTGTGTTATATCAATTAAACACGAGGGCAACCCTCAAAATATAGCGCTCATATCCTTTCCTCTGTGTTATATCCATTAAGCACGAGGGCAACCCTCAAAATATAGCGCTCATATCCTTTCCTCTGTGTTATATCCATTAAACACAAGGGCAACCCTCAGAATAAAGCGCTCATATCCTTTCATCTGTTTTATATCCATTAAACACGAGGGCAACCCTCAAAATTACGCTCATATCCTTTTCTTCTGTCATATATCCACTCATAGACATTTAGAAATGATTTCGCAATATCTAAATAAAATATTGGTGACATCCTTTCTTTTTTACTGTTAAATAACACTCATTCAGTCTGGAATGGAAAACGGATTTTGGCCACAAACAATAGATACACGTATTTGATATTTGACCATTGGAGAGCAATGCTATGTCAATGTGCATAAAGCGAGTGCAGCCTCAAATGTGACCTATCAGGATCCACGCACTCTCCAGATAATGAAACAGAAATGATTGTACGACCCCATTGTTCTATGAGTACAGTGCACTGAATAGCAAAAGCCTCGTTGTTGCCTCTTGTAAATACCAAAATACCTGGCATAAGCCACGACGTCTGCCCGGTCATTTCTGCAGGACACGTAGGCAATCAAGGCATAACTGCATTATGTGACTCATCCTACCAGCTGCATGTATATGATATCTGAAGGACTTGGCCTCATGGGACAATCACGGCCCAATTCATCTTTTAGTGAAGATTTTGGAGCGTTGCTGACAATTAAATATTTTTTTTCCTCCAAAAAGGGGGTTTCCTTATAAGGGCTTGCTATAAATTAATTGAATTACCTGTAATTTCTCTTCACTAACCAGAATCCTTTTTGATGATTTTCTGCCTTATTTTACACAAATTACACCTTGATTTATTCACGGGCTGTAATTTTACACAGATGACAAGAAGTTGATTAAATCAACACACATTTGTATCGCACACTATTGCTATAATAGTGTTATGAATATTTGTCTGGAATAGTTATTGATAGTTTCAAGAGAGATATGCACTATGATGTATTCTGAGCTGTTCACATTTTCAACATTTCCACTCTTCTAGATTGTCACCGGTTATAATTAATACAAATATGTTGTCTTCAGTGTTTTGCCTACACTTCCGCGGAGGGAGACAAGGACGCGGCGGAGGAGATGGTGGTGAGGCGGTGGTTCTCACCGAGTGGCAACTACATGCAGATTCATCCGCTGAGAAGCTTGGCCACGTGCGCCACTGGAGTCCACCTCAATGTCTCCTATATACTCCCATACAAAGAGCCAGCCACCACCACGCTGCATTATCAGGTAACCATCTTATGTCCCCTGCTGCAGACATCTATGACCGGTGACTCAGGTTTTTTTAAAACATGCATGGATAGGTCAAAACAAGAATCAAAAGGTCAATACCCAAATCAAAAGGTCAACACATATACTAAAGAGTCAAAACTGGTTCCAAGAAAATAAGCAATAAGTACATATATCTACCAACACAGAAAGGAATTTTATATGACTGTTGCACTTTTAAATGTTAAATTTCCAAGCGTTACATTTCTGACTTGATAGCATGTGTTTTGCGATGCAGAGACAGAGATTGTTAGTATTTTAAAAGTGATGTCTTATGTTCAGGTGGTGATGAGCAATGGTGATGATGTGGTGTTCGGTGAGGAGACGCAGCTTCTGAAGCCAGCAGAGAAGACACCCACGGCGACCGAGGGCAGCTTGAATCCCCAGCAGACTTCCGGTCAGTAGCAACCCCTACAAACCCTCCCCCCACCCCCCTTAACAATGTCTAGTTATATCATGTTTGTCCAGTGAATATGCAGTAAATGATGTTCAATGTCTTTATAATCAGATTATATTTGCATATAAAAAACGTAAATATAAGACTTGAAATCTGTGAAGTATAAAACCATGATATACAACACAATCAACCCTCAAAATAATGTCGTTATATATGTTCAATAAATATCCATTTCGGTACAATGAGGACTCAAGACTCAAATGTCATCTATTCAAGTCTTTAGGAATTACAGAAAATCAATTACATAATGCATAGGTTTTACATTGAACTAAAATGTAAGGCTAGGGAAACCTTATAATCAGATTATATTTACATGATGGAAAAAACGTCAAAACCGAGGAGTACAAAACCATAAGACACAACCCAAACAGTTTTCATTTGCTTTTCTCACAAGAAATGTCAATATTTTCCTCCTTTTGACAGGCAAGATTGTTATAGGCAACGAGCCCATAAAGCGACGTTATATGGATGTCTGGCGTAATGTGGCCCTCATCCCGAAACCTGTGGAGAACATCGGCAATTACGGTCACGTGACAAGATGGCGGCTTCTGAGCATGCGCAGTTCGAGAGGAAGGTTCAGGTCAAAAGGAAAGGTTTACCTACAAATTTGGAGACCCGTCACTACTGTTTCTGAAAGGACGTACAAACTTGTGGGTCAAACACTCATGGGGTAATTGCAATTAAATGACAAATGATCATTTTTACAACCCAGAAACTATCAATAATGATAAACAGAGTGCAGCCATTGTTGTCCAATTATGCATGAAGTATGGAAAATCTGTTTATGTCTTTGAGTGCTCTTTTATCGTTGTAGGTACGACAGAAAAGGGTCCTACGTAATTGAGTTAGAAGGTCCACAGACCATTGTATTTCAGCCCACAGATGTTGTCGGCATATTCTTCCCAAGGAGAAATCCAATTCCATTTAATAACATAAAATGTTCTGGTGGGGATCAGGGGCTTTTCTTGAGAAACCCGTCCCGCATGAAGGTTGGAGAATCTCACACCTTCTCGATGATCAGCCACGAGAACTGGTTGCCATGCCGAGACTACGCTGTCCAACTCACTGCAGAAATAGGCAAGCTTCAGCAAACACCAATTATGGCGCATGCGTAGATCCTAAATAAGCTGTCAGTTAAACAAAACAAGTGCAAATGAAACATCAGCAATTCTAAATTGATTGAACCCGCTAATGCGGTGTCGCCATTCTTATAATCGTCAGTGTTGTCAGACATGAATATATAAGAAAACATATTTTTGTGCAGTAGATCATTTTTGGAACCAAAAAATGAAACATTAGGTGTTGAATTAATAGTCTTGTTAACAGTGTAATACCAACACCTGTCTTCTCAGATATACATACATTTTTAATTTAATCAAAATATTTTCTTTGACTACAGATAACACTGTGATGGATCAGATACATAACCAGCTGGTTCCCCATCATTTTCCCCTGCGTCTCAATTTGCCGTCTGCCATTCCACACCGAGGTCGTCTGCTTCTGTATTACGTCACACCGGAAGGGGAGACAGTGGCAGACGCTGTCCACTTCGAAGCCGGCGCTTGCTTAAAACATAAGGTCTGTCTTGTTCATCCACTGGAAATGCACATTATATTATGGACATCTTCTAGAAGAAGAAATATATAAGGGGGCGATAATATATACTAGGGGGTGGCAATATATATCACGGGGTAGCAGTATTTACCAGAGGGTGGCAATATGTACCAGGGGGTGTTAATAAGTACCAGGAGGTGGTAATATACAGTTCACAACCCTTCTGCTGTTCTTTGAACTGAGCATGTGCAGAACATGAACTTCCTGCTTACTGGCCGCCATATTGAATTTAAGTCGTTGAACAAAACAGAGAATATTTCAAATGCACTTTCAATGGGGAAATGTTCGACATTAAAACATTTTTGTATGTCCCGTTGAGAAAACAAACTATTATTCATAGTTTGCATGTATTATTAATGTCTCTTGGTGATTATTTTACTTGAAAACACAGTTTAAAGGCCTTGTTTACATGGGCGAAAATATGTATAATTGACCGCAACAAACATTACTCCCGGAAGTGGTGAAAAGAAGGTGCTCTCTAGCGTTTGAGTGATAATAGGTGAAAGAACGGCGAACTGTATATACCAGGGGGTAGCAGTATTTACCAGGGAGTGGATATATATATATCAGGGGGTGTTAATAAGTACCAGGAGGTGGCAATATATACCAGGGGGTTGATAATATATACCATGGGATGGCAATATTTACCAGGGAGTGGTAATATATACCAGGGAGTGGCAATATATACCAGAGGGTGGCAATATATATCAGGCATTGGGAATATATACCAGGGGGTGGACAACTATACCAGGTGGAAAAGAAGCTGAACTATAAAATATATACTTTAAATTGTATCAAATATACGTTAAAATCTTGACAAAACAAAAATATAGAAAGGAAATAGAAATAGATTTAACTGTTGGTAAAATACCTATTCGTGTGAATATTACACCAATTTCCCAGTAAACGGCCTATTTCTTTTTGTTAGGTGCATATGATATTTCATTCTGACGAAGGGTACCCTGGTGACCGGATCTTTTATGAGCTGAATGCGCATGCGGACTCCCTGTGTGCAGTCGGCATGGTGGACAAAAGTGTTTATCTGCTGCAGTCCTCCCAGCAGCTCACTCAAACTCAGGTCAGGTTTTTTTTATATTATCCCTTATCAGAGCTCTTTAGGTTATGTCATGTCAGAAAGACGCCTGCTACCGGGACACAATTCCCTACTTTTTTGAGGAGTGACTGGGGATATTTCTTTTGCATTATCACACAGACATGATAACACAAACCACGGCTTTTCATGGAGCATAAGGAAAATAAGTTGTTCTTTTACAAATGATGAATTGTTGTAATCGGTACAATAACAAGAAAAATAATCAACACTGTGCTATTGAAAATGATGTAATACATATCACTGTGGTAGTCTTTTATCAACGATTTCAAAATTGTATTTCACAATTATATATTCAAAATTACGAGAAATCGATATAACATAGTGTAAATACTATAAATTAATGTACAAAACGTTGAACTTGGTTTGTGAGGTAAAACTTCAATTTATATTGAAACAAAGTATATAAAGCAGGTTGTTTACTTCATTTGAAGAACGTCCCATTATTCAAATGTAAACGCTAGAAAGTCACGTGAGCTTTCCAGAATAACTGGTTGATGTCGTCTGCAGGTACTAGACAGACGACAGCGTGCTTATAAGGAAAATAAAGATGAGCAGAGGTCATGTGACGATGATGAGGAGTACCCCTTAGCGGACACTCTGGAAGCATTCGAGGTATCTTCCTACATATCATATTATCGCCCCTATCTCTAAGCTTACACAAAGGAAAACCTGACTCTGAAAATATTGACATGTTGATAGCCAGGAATATTGTAATAAAATATCTTTTTCTGCCTGTATATGAGATTATATTACATGTTTAGGCTCATGTATTGAAATATTATCACTCCAGACATTTGAAGTGTTTGAAAGATATAGATGTGCATATCAAACATCTAATACCGATAGATATTAATATTCAAATAAAAAAAATTAATTAAAGTTAACATCAAGGGATACATTTCTGACTATTCAAATGACCTTTAACGAGATATTGTATAGTTTATTTCTGAAGATTGTTTGATCCTTTCTTCAAAATATAAAACCAATATTTAATTTTGAATCTAGTGACAAAAGCGACTGTATGATATATTCAGGTTGCCGGGATAACAGTACTGAGTAACCTTGGTATTGAGAATAGACCGTGCTCAGCCTCCAAGAAGACTACATCCAAACCAGATTCTCCCAACATTGGTAATGACATTAAAACAAACTTGTTTCAAACCAGATTCTTCCAACATTGGTAATGACATTAAAGCTTTCATGAAATCAGATTCTCCCAACATTGGTAATGACATTAAAGCTTTCATGAAATCAGATTCTCCCAACATTGGTAATGACATTAAAGCTTTCATGAAATCAGATTCTCCCAACATTGGTATTGACATTAAAGCTTTCATGAAATCAGATTCTCCCAACATTGGTATTGACATTAAAGCTTTCATGAGATCAGGTTCTCCCAACATTGGTAATGACATTAAAGCTTTCATGAAATCAGGTTCTCCCAACATTGGTAATGACATTAAAATTTTCACGAAATCAGGTTCTCCCAACATTGGTATTGACATTAAAGCTTTCATGAGATCAGGTTCTCCCAACATTGGTAATGACATTAAAGCTTTCATGAAATCAGGTTCTCCCAACATTGGTAATGACATTAAAGCTTTCATGAAATCAGATTCTCCCAACATTGGTATTGACATTAAAACTTGTTTCAAATCAGATTCTTCCAACATTTGTAATGACATTAAAATTTTCACGAAATCAGTTTTCAATCACTCGTTCTTTACACAATATAAGTCTTTATTCCAACATTTATTTCTTTGCCATTTGAAAATAGATTAGACTTCTGCTAAAATCCAAAATGCATTGAACATTTTCTCAACAAACTTTGCTTACTGTGATCTTGTGCAAAACACCTGATGTGTAAAGGTTTGCGAACAATTGGGCACCTTCAGATTGGGACACCGGAGTGATCTGGCTTACAGGGGCATGTTTGTGAATTAGTGTTCGTCTGTGGGTATGGGCCCAACACCTTTAAGTGGTCACATTAGTACAAGTATTGTTCTGGACACTATTGCCAAAGCATAACAATGGCAGGTGTATTTTGATAGCTTGCTTGAATCATAGTTTCATGACCACTTATCATTTAGACATATCCCAACCTCTCTAAAAGTGACCTCTGTGATTTCATGAAAGCTTTAACTCAGCAGACATCACGATGGTATTTCTATAAGCCATGTCTGAGTTATGTTCAATGATGAAAATCTTAATCTTTAAAATAATAAATTATTAACTTCACCAACTAACTTAAGAAGTTAAAGTTATAAGAGTTTATTTTATATATATATATATATATATATATATATATATATATATATATATATATATATATATATATATTTCCTATCTATGATAAATATCATGATCGGGAAAAAATGATTTTAAATTTTGATGATTTGGTATAGATATTTCATATATATTAACATATTGTGAATTTGTAGTTTTCTGCAAGATACATTATAGCATCTTTTTATCATATACGCATATTGAATTACCTCTAATCTGAAATATTCCAGTATTAGTGAAGTAAATTTAAGGCTAATAGTTGGATTGTTGTTTTCTCTATGTAGATAGTATTGCTTGCTTGTCATAATTTTACATATAACATAAATCAGAAAGAATAGCTAGACCTACAATGTATATTTATCCATATATATGTATATATTTATATATACAAATTAAATACTTCCAAGTGTACGCTGCAGCTTTTATTAACCCATCGCATTCAGACTTTTGCTAATATGAGTCAAACCTTCTGATTTTTTTCTTCTTTTTGAAAAAAAAAGATTGTCAAGGCTTTGAAATGATAGATTTAATAGCAAGGGTTGATAAGAAGTGTATAAGCTTTGGCGTGGGCTTGGTGGTTGCTTGGTTGTGCCTTGTCTGTGACGTACCTGTGTTGTTTGACATACAGCCAATGTGCTGGGTGGTCTGCTCAACAAGTGGTTCGACTCCCGCCCTACTTTTCCAGTCCCCCCGGTCCGGCGCCCTCTACCGGAGAGTTCTCCTGGAGAGCTTGAACCCCTCCATTACAAGTATGCAGTGGACTCGCCCAACAGCGTGGACTCGTTCCTGAGCAGTGAGCAGCTCCATGACCTATATCCGGGCATTGCTACCGTAGACAGAAGATTCTACTTCCCTGAGACATGGCTGTGGGATACACACATTGTCGGGTATTATTTTTTCCTTCCCAATTAGATAGCTTTAAAGACCAATTGTTCCTGCTTTTTAAATATCATATTACAAAATATAAAATCAGCTCTTCATAATGTTATCACATAATGGAACTCAAGTGTTGAAATATTGTTTTCAATACACACACACACGTCCACACACACACACACACACACACACATATATATATATTTATATACCTTGATTGTTGTGAGAAATATTACAATTATATACATGTTTAGGCATATTCGAGAACTATTGTACATTAATTATCAGGCACTTCACCAAATAACCTTGTGAGGTTTTTATTCTTAAATCACTATTAAGACAAGCCACCGCAAAGCTTTTGAAGGAGACAATAAAATAGTTTGAAGAGACAAGGACCTGGCCTGGTAATTGAAGGGGACACCATTCCATCATTTTAGTGTAGGTCTGCATTAATTATTAATCATCTCTTCGCAGTGAAGACGGGAAAGTTGTGCTCAACAACACGCTACCTCACAGCATCACCGAGTGGAAGGGATCTACTATTTGTCTAAACGATCAACTGGGGATGGGCATATCTGCGCATGCGTCGATCCGGGCATTTCAACCGTTCTTCCTGTCTGTCTCACTTCCGTACTCAGTCATTAGGCGGGAGAAGGTGAAGGTGGTGCTGACGGTCTATAGTTATCTGCAGGAATGCTTGGAGGTAAATAAACATTTCTAAGGATAAAAACCTTAATCAAGTGCGCACGTAATGAATACAATGGTAAACACTAATGTGGTTTGTACTCATTAAGTTTCTTTGTCTCACAATATGAGAATTAGAATTAGATTCCACCATATTTTTCAGCTCCTGCATATGCATATACTTCTATAATTAAAACAATAAATTGCGCATTTTTTCTCTCATTAACAACACACCTGGGTATGTTTGCATGTTTGATAAAAGGAAAAAAGGTCCCTCAAATGTTGCTTATTGTTTGTAGCTTCGTGTACGCATGGAGCCGGCAGAAGGATTGGCCTTGGCGGAAGGCTCAGATGATGTGGAACTATGTGTATGTGGAGCACAAACCGCCAAAATCCAATATGTCCTAGACCCCATTGACCTGGGTACATATGACCTTCAGTTTGAGGTAATTCATTTTGTATTTGAATAGACATAATAAAAAATGAGTGTTGACTATTTTGTTGTAAATATGTACATCGATAAAGCTATTTATACGATATAAAGGTCAATAAAAGGAGTGTATATTGATTTGAGAAATTATTATGCAGGCGAAGACAGTGACAGGGACGGGCACCTGTAGCGAGCCCACTTACGGAGCGGTTGCTAGGGACATTGTGGTGAAACCCATTGTCATCAAGGTAAACAGCAACAAACAATTATGACCCTTCCCATTGGCCAAAATTAATACGCTTAATTCTTAAGTATTTGAACAAGATATGATATGACAAATAGTAAAACTGAAGATATATATGTGCATGTCTATTTTGTAATTCTAAATGATAATTATTTTGGAATTATAAATGACAAAAAGGACATTTTGTATATTATATTTTTAATGCTGATGAAGTATATCTAATACATTACTATTTTAATGCCAAATGTGTTCAACTTTAACTGAATTAGGTTGAGGGGTACGATAGTCTGATATAAAAAAAATTGAGGAAAGCTACACTTAAAATGTATGTAACTGAATTACGATTGTTTGTATGGAAGGTAAAACAATTTGATATAAAGACAGAATATTAAACTCAGATCATCCTGGTAGCAATATATCCCAACCTTCACCGACAGGTGGCTCTGCTTTACCATATTACAAATATAATTTTCACCAGACTCTGTTGAATAGAATTAAGAAGTATATGTCCTAGTTTATGTCAATCAGTAAATATAGAGTGTATGCTATATTTCAGCCGGAAGGGATGGAGGCTGGGTATACTTACAGCACATTGCTCTGTCCATCAGGTGAGTAGTACAAAACATAGATCTCAGCTTTCATATCTGACTCTAGGTGTTCGGCCCTGATAGATTTTAAAGTAATATTCATCCAACTTTCGGCTATCTTGGTTTCAGTGCTTTCTTAAATCTTAAATGATACACGTGATTACATTCACGGGTATGCCTTGTTCAAAATCTCAATTACAAATGATTTTAACCTAAACGCAAAAGAGGCGAATGCATTCGCCACTCCTCCCTGTATATTCAACGTTTTAATCCCCCATGGTTCATCACCAAAGACTTTCCCCTCAATATTTGGTATTTCCTATCCCAGGAATAACACACTATGGTGTTAATGACTGTGAGTGAGCATGCTTTGTTCCCGTATGTGGCACGTGCTGAAATATTTAAGATGTGTCTTTGTTTTGCAGGATTTAGTCAAGAGATGTTGGAGACGGTCAACCTGTCTTTACCACTCGATTATGTTGTGGGATCAGAAAGAGCAGAGATTAAAGTTATGGGTAAGAATACAGAATACAACGTCTACCACTTATTTTTGCCTTGAATCAATTGATCTGTCAGATGAAGTGAAATGCAACAATTTATATATATATATATATATATATATATATATATATATATATATATATATATATATATATATATATATATATATATATATATATATATATATATATATATATTTATGTGTGTTGTGTTAGGATGTATATGACAATATTAACCCTGGTATATTAATCTTTCAAAGATTTAAAATGTCTACAAAAGGGATGAGTGAGGTGACTGAGCAGGTTGATGCTTTAGGAGTGGTAATCATAACGTGTTCCTTTTAGCGGATGTAATGGGGCCGACGGTAGATGGCGCCCATAAGCTGCTTAGGGAGCCATCAGGGACCGGGGAGCAGAATCTGGCAAAAGTGGCCGTCAATGTGCTCGCTTTAGAGTATCTGGACACGACGTCACAACTCATGGCAAAACACAGGGACAAAGCCTTAGTTAATCTTGAAATCGGTAAATATAGAACATACTTTAATATTCCAACAATAAACTATGTCATCATTGCTTCATCTTTAGTTTATTTTTAGTTTTTAATAAGGAAATGTTTCAGGTTCAATAAAGGCCTTGTAAAAAATACACTTGAAATGAAAGTAGGGGATACCAGAATTTAGTTATTTGAATGAATGTCTATTTGATGCGACTTCAGGCTACCAGCAACAGCTGCAGTACCGGAGGAGGGAGGGGTCATACAGTGCATTCGGTGCAGAGGATGAGGCGGGAAGCCTGTGGCTCACGTCATTTGTTGTTTACACCTATTCACACCTCAGAAGATACATATTCATAGACAGTCACAAGTTATATGAGACGATTACTTGGATAAAGGTACATGCAGTTTGATTATATAATTTACACTTTTCTTGAATCTTGTTGGGAATAGTCGTGTTTAAAAATTCATAGCGTTCTTTGTCTTTTCAATTTCACTTTGAAATAAATTTTCAATGGAGATACAATAACATGGAAAAAATATATATGAAGACTTGTAGAAACAGATATTCAAAATAATTTGATACTATATTTTCACTGTTACTGAGTTATCTCGTGCTGCAGTCAGTGCAGAATAACAGTGGTTTGTGATATAATGTCTATGCGATAATTTAAAAGAACGATATCAAGTCACTCTTCGAAAACGGCAGGGCATTGAGTCCCGATGTCAGTATGACCTGATACAGCATAAACAGTGCTAGAAAGGTCTTCAGTAATGCAAACAAACTATTTCCTGTGCATACATGTTGTGGGATTTTTTATTTGCAGACGAAGCAGGCTGGCAATGGGTGCTTTATGTCCCGGGGTATGGTGCACAAGCCGGTGGTGATGGGAGGTCTGGGGGCTCAGGACTCCTACACCTCCCTCACAGCATACATCATAGCAGCACTGCTGCACGGAGGGGTCTCCAAATTCGTGAGTACTGATAGAATATAAGGATGAGCTCAACACAGGCTGAGATAGGCGCAGATAGATGAACAATCTTGTTCTGTCGGATAGCTAATTTTCTGATTGGGTCAATTATCAGTTGATCATTCAATATGACATCCTTACAATGTTACATAAAGATATAACAAAATAACAACCATATCAATTAGGTCAATTATAAATGGCAATCAAAGACACCGCAGACATGACAATATAAGGAATTGATTAAATTGTTTTTTTTAGTTAGAAACATATCCACATTTGGAATATTACTAAAATCGGAAAGGATACTCAAGACTTCTTCCACTCTTAATGTATCACTCATGAAGATCTTGTATATAGGGGAATAGGGCATAAATATAATTTCATTGCTGTTACCATAGTGATGTGTTCTATGGTGAAGTATGTGGTTTACAATATGAGCATGTTGAATGACGTCTTTCAGGAGCCTGTGATAGTGCGAGGCTTGCAGTGTCTGGACGGACAGGCTCCCACTGACCCATATCCGCTCGCACTCCTCGCGCATGCGTACAGCGTCTATGACGGAGATGACTTCCGGGTTAACAGACATCTTCAGAAACTCAGGGGAATGGCAACAAGAAAAGGTGCATATACATTATAAATCAGTTGGAAAATAGACAGTTTGGTAGGCTTAAAAGTGGCAATAAATTCCCCTTTATCAGCATGATAAGAAAAACCAAGATATTTCCCTAACCTGTACCAAATATTATACTATTTTCAGGGGGACTCACATATTGGAAAGTTAGTGAAACACCAGATACGATAGAACCAGTAGACATAGAAACCACAGGTTATGTGTTATTGGCGATCTTGGCCAGTGGGCGCAGACAGGATATAATAGAGGGCGCCTCTGTTGTAAGATGGCTGATGAAATATAGAAACTCTAAGGGCGCTTTCTCCTCAACACAAGTAAGACATTTATATTGTTTGCACATTATTTAATATGCTCAGATTTATTTCATAAATTCTTATTTAAAGAGACACAGAAGTGATTATGTTGTGAGATTTGCATGTCCTCAATAAGAAAGATCAGGAATAGTGTTGTTTAAAGGTTGTTCCACTGTGAGACAATAAATCTATTTCTGCCATTCAAATACTTAAAAGAAGGATTTTTACAATGGATAAAGATCAAATCAGTACTTATGCCAATATGCTAGTGGGTAAAGTAAAAAGTATTGTTAGCGGTAATGCACAAATAGTCTCTAAAAGCTAGTTATAGGTGATCGACGATCTTAAGGAATGTGATAGACGGTATTTAATTCAGAGCAGGAATGTTTGGGGGAGATATATTTGATGTGCGATTCTACAGCCTAGAATGATGTCAGGGTGTATATTTCAGGACACCGTTGTGGCAGTGGCAGCACTCTCCATGTACGCCTCACTCACCTACCTCCAAGAAATCAACATGAGGGCGTGGCTGACAGAACCGTCGCTAGGTGGCACTACCAAAGAGACAAGTATTGACGCCGAGCGCCGCCTAGTGGTCAATGTTTGGGAGGTTACATCTCTGCCAAAAACAGTAAAAGTTGGTGTTTCCGGTATAGGCTGCTTACTAGCACAGGTCTGTACATAAATATTCCTCTATGATTAATTAACTAATTGCAAATACAACATATTGCTATTTTCCTTTTATCATGTACAATATTCTTTATTTCTGAAATAAATCAAATGTTGCAGAGATGTTGTCATATTTTGTTTCCAGGCAGATGTTTCATACAATAAGAGGCCAGTGATCATAAGGAACCCAGTGTATGCCTTAGATATAGACGTACATCCGGTGGCGCACCCCATGGCCGACTCCGGCGTGGATTGCCCTCGCTTTCATTGCTGGCACAGGCGTATTGCGATCTGCACCCGGTAAGACTGCATTCATAGCATCTATCTCCATGTTTCTATTTGACCATGCACCAACAGATATGTTTTGACGTGTACGATTGTAACATATCGTCTTGTCGATCTGTGTCATTGTGAATATCTTCATCTATCAGACTTTTTATATCATTTTGTGTTTATTTATCTGTGCTCAGATTAAACATATTTTGTTTTGAAATTGGACAATTTTTAATTCAATTGTTGTGATTTAAAAAAAAATATTCTTTAACATTTAGACATTGTCTCACAAATTTATTTGTTGAGATTAAAAAAACTCTTCTTTAACATTAAAACATTGTCTCCCAATGATCATATACAATGCAGATACGGGAGCAAACTTAATGACATCTGACCTCATTAATACATGTATATCCCCGACATTGAGGTCATCATTACTTCACAAGCTGATGAGGTATTCACTACGGTGTCAATGTGTCTAATACTGTACCTATTTTAGTGTCTTTAATACCAAAACAGACACTAAAACCAGCTCTTATAGGGACTATCTATTAACGATCAAGACATTATTAGTGAACTTGCTCAAAACAAATGAGAAACGGTCATAAACCTTCTTGGTTATTGCAGTAAGTTCAAATGTTATTGATATGCTTGATAATTGTAGGAAGTGAAAATGTTATTGACACACTTGCTGTCATTGGTTCGCAGTCTTAGTCCTGATCACGACGAGAATAGATCAAGATAAGCACATTCATTAAAGGTCTGATGTAGGATAAAAAGTTTAAAAAATTGACCAATATACAAACAAGGGCGATGATGATATTTATTGGAACAAGGGCGATGATGATTTTTATTAAAATCGCAATAGTGAATTTTAAATGGAAGCTACACAACAAGGCAATGAAAGTTAAAATCCGGGGTCACTCTTTCTCTCATTATTTAATATTTAAGTAAGTTCAACAACATTTGAACCTGCTTATATATGTACAACAAGGCAATGATAGCCAGAATCCAGAGTCACATTGTCTTTTTTGTATTTAAGTAAGAAGCTTCGTTCTTACTGAGGACTGCAGACATGTGTTTATGTTGCTGCAAGGGTGTTGAGTACGATAATTGTTTGGACAAGAAACGGTCCCTGGACTCTGATAAATGGAATTAAAGCACACAATGTGTTTAGCAAACTCGTCCCTCGAGACCAGAACGCTATAGCAGGTCTTCTGAGGGCGTCAAACACTCAAAGTGTGAATATTCATGGCCGGGCCTCTGTAACCTCTCAGCCAGAGAAGTGATTCTCACACTCATAATGGCTCAGCCATCAAATTAAATGCTGAAGATGAGAGATTGGACATGATTCAAGAATAAAATATTAAACGTAGATCTGCAAGGAAAGTTAAAAAACACTGCATAATGAAGAGCCTGGACTATTGAATTTATTTGATCAGCGAATCCCTGTGGTGGGATTAGTGATAAAGTCAACTTATTAGCGAAGCAACTGACACCGGATGCGCGGATATGGTGCAGTTCCGCTGAATGCTTTAGGCATTGCTGGAAGCGTAGAAGAATTAATACTGCTAACTTGGTTACCTGGTGAAGTAACTTCATCGTTCAACAGATTAGGGAGATTGGAAATTAATTTGTCAATATTGACTGAGAAATGATGCTGGAGAATTAGGCATAATACTGGCATAACGTCCCTGCTGTATACCTTCGCTGTCAACCATTCTAGATGCTCTGCTGATTAAATGAAATTACTTTTCTTAGATAATTAGCCGTTTCATGTTCCTATGTCATAATTATACCAGGTACAAAGATACGTCTTTTATTTCATAGAGTCTTTATTATCGCTCTCTTGTTCGTGTCATACACAACAGTATGTGTCATTTTCTTTCAGATATACAGGAGATAATGAAAAAGCTGACGTCACAATAATGGAGATAAAAATGATATCGGGGTGGTCACATGACCGAGATTTTGAAATTAGGGTGAGATTTGAATTTAATAAATGTCGATTTTGTGGCAGTATCAGCTATCTTCATACACTGTTCCCCATATGGAATACAATATGTGTTTCTAACGTATAACATCTGATGGGTTTAGTTTCTGTACATGACGCATGTATCTTTTACATGCCAAGCCAAATCTGAGATATTTCATAATTCTTCACCATACACTCATAATATTCATGCTTCAACTCTGACATATGCCAAGAATATAAGGAGCAACAAAAATCAATAACATTTTGTAGAACGCAATTCAATCTCCTACCCATAGCAAATTAGAGAAAAACTTCAAATGGTTTTAATTAATTTGCTGGTCTCCGTCAATAATGGCAGCCCTTCCTTTTTTGCAGAACTCTAATAACAGCAAAGTTATATTCAGAACACAGGAAAAAGATGACATGTTTTATATATATTTTTCAGAGGTAAGTTGAAATGCTGAAAATATTGTATGATAAATTATTTTACGCATTTGCTTCTTTCATCAGTAAGAGAATACATTTCGTCTAGCATAATGAAAATGAGTATATTTTCTGATTTCAAAATCATGTTTGATAAAATTCATTGAGAATCTATCCTGATTTTGTATTAATTTGACCTTTTTCTTACTTTAGATGTCCCGTCATCATACGTGTGTGGACGTGACCGTGACCCAACTTCATGAGGTCAAGGACACAAAAGAGGCTTATATTAGAATATATGGTCATTATGAACATAAAGGTGAGATAATCATAATACTGATATGGTCATTATGATCATTAAGATGTGGTAAAAACAGGTTATATTGTCATTATTCGAATATATGAATATATGGTCATTGTGAACATTAAGTTGAGTTCAGTTAAGGTTATTTCAGTTAAGGTTATTTCAGTTAAGGTTATTTCAGTTAAGGTTATTTCAGTTAAGGTTATTTCAGTTGAGGTTATTTCAGTTGAGGTTATTTCAGTTGAGGTTTAATATATATATATATATATATATATATATATATATATATATAGATATAGATATATATCTGTGTATATGTGTGTGTGTTTGTGTGTGTGTGTATGTGTGTGGCTGGATGGATGGACACCCCTAGGGCTCAGTGAAGGCGGCAAGCTGCGATAGTTTGGCCAGTCACAGGACAAAGACAGCAGATTCTTGGCAGGGGATATTGGTGGTTTAAAGTCAAGGACAGGAGACCTAGGCAGGAAATCCTATTGGAGAAGATGTCTAGTTACCCGCCGAGACGGAGGTAGAAGGAGAGCTTTGAACAAACACTCAGCAGCCTTGCGCCCTGCTCGGCCATTGTCTTTGCCTAGCAACATAAACCAGTTATGGCAAGCACACCCATCTCCCTTAAATCACATTATGAATTGGCTGAGTCCAGATTAGCCTGACTAAAATAGCACAAACAAATACTTATCCATTTTATTAATTGTGAATGGTGTCATAAACATATTTACATACATTACCATATGCAACTTTGTATTTATATTGTTTTCATTTGCAAAAACAAACATTTTGTGGGAAAGACAAACATTTTATGGAATTTATTTTTGAAGGCACTATTATCATGTTTGTAATTAACATACCTCTTCTTCAGCACAATACCAGACTGTCATTGTATTGATGTCACCCGACTCCAAACCTAAAATAATAAAACACCTTGATCTATTGTTATCTTGATTACATTAATGGATACTCCTTAAACACAAGTAGCAAATAACGATTAAAAACTGAAAATATTACAAAATATATATTAGGTCATGAAAGAATGTAATGATAAATAATCTTATATTCAATTTGGTGTTGTTGTGGATCATAAAATACATCTATTGGTATGTTTATTATATATTATAAGATATTTTAAAAATCAAGTACCACTTAATGAATTGAAAATTGAAAATATTACAAAATATACATTGCGATATGAAAGAATCTAATGATGTTATTTCAAATAAGTGTTTGATGAAATTTAATGATATAATTTTATGTTTGTGTTTTTGCAGATCATGAGCAGATTCAGACATATAATATAGAGGAGACATGTACAGAGGAAGAGAAGCAAATGTTCTGTCTCCCAGATATTATGCCCAACTGAGACAGGATGCCACTGACTTCTAGCTTATAACTGCCAGTCTGTACCACAACATCATCCCCAGCATGGCAACCTGCAGTGAAATCATAGCTCTCTATGTCATATTTCTGAGAAGGGATTGTACAGAATCTGCACCAATGTAATCATGCATTCCTGTGTGCTATCATTCAGCACTGCCAATCTCTGCTAGGTGTAATCGTCTCCACGTCTTCAGAATGCAACCAGAATCTATTGATATGTAACATGACATTACATTGTGCACAGGTGTCACATTATTTGCAGTGTAAATGATTCAACGTGTTTAAAAGAAGAAAAAAAAGTCTAAATCTATTGCAAAAAAACTCTATAACTGCTATAAACCAACATGAGATTGTTTGGCTCTAAAAGTCGATTAGCAGTCTACTGAAGATTGAAGAGGTCCCTGAATTTTTGATTTCATACAAAGTTAGATGCTTTAATGCAAGATGTCTGCCTATGATACAGAGGGCAAGCGGGAGTGTAATACGTGTCTTTGTAGCAGACATAAGTAGTATGATGTACGCCCTCTAAATATTTGATTCCAATGGTAAATAGATAGCCACAGCGCTGTATGAGGCTTTAAAAGATATGTTATTCTCAGGTGGCAGGCTGCAGAATGGATGGGTCTGCGCTCGTGAGGAAGTCACAGTGTCTGTGAACATGATGAACGAGTTTACAAGTAAACCATACACCAATGTCTTATAGGGTAACTCTCATTGAAACAGACAGGCGAAAATAGAAACACGCCTGCACCCTTTCAAATTAAGGTTAATAAGTGGACAAGTCAGACCGATTCACTTCTAGATGACCTCGCATTGAATGACCTCCTATCTGACCACATGGGCACAAAGTCAACATCATATTCCATTTCCAGTTATATTTTTAAGTTTCTGGATATTCACTTTCCACGGTCTCTTAACTGGAATCAGCGCAAATTGTAGATTTGATCAAATACGTGCCCAACGATACTGATATTATTAAAAAAAAGGTTGAAGGTATGAGATAATCACTCACGTTAGTTCACAGCCAAACCCTTACAGACTGACACTGGGTCCTACAGTAACGCCCTCAGATTATGGAATGCTCCCTATGCCCTTAGATTATGGAATGCTCCCTATACCCTCAGATTATAGAATGCTCCCTTCGCCCTTAGATTATGGAATGCTCGTGTGTCCTCCGATAATGGAATGCTCCCTGTGCCCTCAGATGATTAAATGCGCCCTATGCCCTCAGATTATGGATTTCTCCCTGTGTCTTCAGGTTATGGAATGCTCCCTTACAGACTGACACTGGGTCCTACAGTAACGCCCTCAGATTATGGAATGCTCCCTTTGCCCTTAGATTATGGAATGCGCCTTACGCCCTCAGATTATGGACTACTCCCTGTACACTCAGATTATGGCATGCTCCCTAGAAGATTACCCGTATGTAAAACAACACTTCCGTTTAACCTATAAGTAGCCTCAAACAGAATGTCATACCATGGACTAAATAGAGACAATTTAGTCCATGGTCAAACATGCATTCAAAACATTTCTAAAGGGAAATAGAAACGCACATATGTCCAAATAAAAAACGTATTCAAATCTCACGTGACTCTCGCGGATAACCTCTGAACTCACTCGGCTCTCGGATATAACCATTAAATCACATCCAGAGCACTTTACCCTTCTATCTAACCCTGGACACGCCTAATCGTTTCTTTTCTTTTGTGTGTATTAGATCATTTTGAGCTCACTTATTTGATCTTTTGTCATCCCATTACATCCCTTTCATATCATCCCCGACTTTCCAAGATAACCTTGTATTATTGAATACAAAATGGGCCATGTAACTTAGATAATCCTGAACCTCTTGCATAAACCCGCCTGCTTTGATATATCTCTGAGCTCAACCGTACCTCAAGGGGCGACTCATCAGACGACAGATTAACTCGGTCTGCGCATGACAGCGTCGGGGCTGCGTCTCCGGTGTATGCGATACAAGATGGCTGCCAACTCCACAACAGGCTTGGCAACTAACACTCCAGCTTCTTCCAACTTTTGGGAATTGTGATCCCTTGGAAATTCCTGTCTTCCTTTAAATTAACTTGTTCTTTCTCGCAGGAGTATGAAACTGGTGACCTTAGAATATACCATATCTGAAAACACAGTTCTGTAACGAGATCGTTAATACATATAAGTGTAACCTTAAGATATTGACAAGAAACTGTATCAGAAATTTGATTCCAAATATGTTTGGGAGACTTGCTAGATACAGAATCTCACAATACATGTAGCAGATCAGGTTTATGGTGTCGGGTAACACAAATGTACAAACATTGATATCTTGGTAATAGAATATATGTTTAACCAAAGCCGAATAGATTGAAGCAATCCAAAGACATTTAAGCGGCGATAATAAGTAAGAAAATAAATGCAAAATATATGTACACCCCACACGGTGACAATCAAGTGTACACGTCATGAAGAGTCTTCAAATTGCCAAATTGCCAAATGTCCAAGTGAAACCTACATGAACCTACATGAACCTACATGATCTCTCATGATCCCTTATGAACTTAGTATTATTGATTTGATGCAAAAAAACAAGCATTACGTCGACTGGTGTTCCCGAGTGAAGAGTTCGAGATACAAAAAACATGGTGTTATATTCCTTGATAGTCAATTCCACTTTATTAAACATTCAAGCGTTATTTCTGCATTGTCTAATGTATTAACTTACACAGATTGGTAACACAGATTGGTAATTATTGTGTTTTTAGATATGTGTGCATAGAAACTTATTTAGAAATGTTATTGTAAATAGTATGATAACTGATATTTAAGAAATATAATAATGAGTATTGATACCAAATGGTGGCGTGATTCTAGTCCAGGCGAAGACACATTGGTTTAATAATGTCACTAATTAATAAAATAAAACCTTAACAACTAGAAACAGCATTGTTTAACCGTTTTTTATCGCGAATATTATATTTTCATATAAAATGTTCATAAATTATGTCTCTATCACAAAAATCATGTATACTGTATCATACAGACATAAAATGTCATGTTGAATTTAGTAGATAAGATATATAGATGATTAGGTACATATGTCTCAATGAAAATTAACTACTGTTGCCTGTTTTACAACAATATGTTATGTAAATATGAATGTTCAGTAATCCGTAAATAATATGTGATTATTGTCATTTGTGAATAAAGACATGTAATAATTGAAAGATATAATGTTTATTCTTTATTTTATAAACTCAATATATTAAACAGTAGAAGAACAAGACCTGTGGTCCGTCACTTCGCTAAAGCGCCACCACAAGCTAATGTTTGTAACAACAAGATTTAAAAGAAATATAAAATAATAATAATTGTTCTATGATGTTTAGATCCTGATAATAGTATTCTTTTTGAGACGATAATGACGCAATCCCTGATATGATTATTTATCTCAAAATACAAAACACAAAGTGGTTTCATGTTGCATACCAAATGATATAATTAATTGATATATCGAGATTTGAAGCTTTCATTTTGAACCAACTTTTCCTCTAATATTATTACTATCTATACACTAAACATTGTGATTAAATGTTAATACCCTTCATATTACCCAACATAAATGTATGTGCTGTTTGTTTTAGTACAAAGTAGATTCTTCTATCCAAATCATCCACTGGATACTTTGACAAGGAATTTTGTTTAGCTGACCAGTGATCTAGTGCACACACCAGCTGAGTAAAGGATTACTAACAATGAGGCATGTTTAGGTTGGGACACTGGAATTACAGAGGCCTGCTTGTCCATTAGTGTTTATCTATTGGTACAAGCCTAACACCCTTACAGACCACAACAGTGGTCTCATGTGTACAAGAATAGTACTAGGCAATTACAACAAAACAATAATCATGGCAGGTGTATTTTGGTGGATTTTAGGGAGATAGCTTGAGTGTATCAAAGCTTCATGACCATTAATTTATCATTTAAACATACCCACAATCTCAATAATACTGCCAGTGACCTCTGTGATTTTTTTATTTGCAATATCTGAAAGCTTTTACTTGCATTATCTAAGCGTCTTGATTGATAAAAATGTGATCTTGAAACATAAATTAATGCTTTAAGCACGGCAAGAAGCAAAATAAACTTAAGTTATATTACTTAATGAGCCATATGCAACTTCAACCAATGATTATAGAGATCTGGGGAAAAAGCAACAAGGTTAAATTTCACGTTATCAAAACATTTTCATAAAAAATATACCAAGACCATAGCATCATATTACAATGAGGAAATCATTTCAAACAGTTGGGACGCCTGGATGTGCTATTAGGTGTAGTACAATATGTGTTACACGATGGCCGTGGAGATCTGTGTATGCGCCCCGGTCCCGGGGCAGCTGTGGAGATTGTCTGGACTGGGAGAATTATATATTTTCAATGGGCTGTGGCACTGTGAACCTCGCCCCAACATTGGCCACTGAAACGAATTTTGGTAGTCCCGGAGGTCAAATGAAAGGTCAATGGAATGAACTCAGAGCAATGAATCACATTTTATTGGGGTTGGTGTTTTGTTCATTTTTGTGGTGGGTTCATGATTGATAGGACGTGTTCTGTCTGCCCGGGCTATGATAACCATGGTGGGAGGGCCTGATCGGAATCCACCTCTATTATTGCCCCCGTGCTTCTGTTATGCACCCAATTTGGCTGTAGGGACTCCAAGCAAAGAGAGGCTTTACCCGATGGTTGGGTGTTAATCTGGGCCGGGCACTGCCGCATAGAACATTGCAGTGCAATCTCATCGCCAGCGCCCGGAATACTCGCCCAGGGCCTCCCAGGGCCTCCCCTTCATGTCCCCGTGGTTGACTAGATTCGACTCAGACTAGCCCCGTAAAGTGAAAAGTTGAACCTAAGACACCTCTAGCATAAAAAGTGACTACCTCTGGGCCTCACATCCACGGGCCGTGATGATGCAGTTATTAGGCCTCGACACAGGCGACGTTCTTATAATACTCAGGCTTGATAAATCATGCGTTATTGTCTTAAGTTGTAGCTGAATGCCGTGACCTTTCTGACCTGGGCTTCATCTCCGGTCACATTCAAAGCAGCTAAATCGCAATTTCCTTGCACAAGGCAACCCTGGCTGACATGTATGAATGAACAAACCTATACTACGAAGAGGAAATCGTAATGATAAAAGTCTTATCAAGTACGAGGAGGGATGACGGGCTGGACACGAGGGCCACCCTGTTAATTTGGTAGGCCCTGGCCTGGCGCCCTATCGCAGTTCCTTCTCCGTTTACAGCTCGTAATGGGCCCATTTAGCCCGCCAGTGCTGCTCTGGTTCCACCAGCCGTGGCATCTGTGACCAGTCAAGGATTATTCACTTCCGGAGGTCACCGACCAAGATGACCTTGAGGTCGTATGATGTCGTGACGGGCCCTTGGCTGTCAACACCAACATACGTTGTTACTCCACTGTTGGTACAAGTGTCTCCTTCCAAGAGTCTGTAAACCTGACCAAGGTAAATCACTGGACACTGGTCAAGCAGGGAATACACAGTTTCTTATATGTACTTTTTTTTTTTTGCTTTTGTAAATTTTGTTCATATCAAAAGTATAGCGAAGCAGTTAATCAGCCATTTTGATTTGAAATTGCTTCGCACTATTAACTCTTCCATGAGATAATCACCGTCATAAAACAAATATGGGGAGAATGATGTTTTCTGATTAAAAATCATTTATTCATAATAACAAATAACTGCCTTCAGAAAGCTAATATGCACATCATATAACATCTGCACATCATATTGCACAGAGTAAAATTCAGAGCAGGAAACCGTATTAAGGTAAAATATTTATCTGACAGCGATACTTCTTTAACCGCCTTGTGTCTTGGAGACGGCCTTGAGCAAAGCGTGAAGTCGGGTCTCTAAGGCTTTCCTCTCTACATCTAGACCTTTCTTGATGGTCACAGAGGGAGCACACATCATAATATCAGGTCTTTACTCTTTCTATAGTTTAATAGATTAGCACCAACTAACGGCCGGCTTGAGACCTCGGCAAGAAGGCTATCTTAGCACTAACAGAGCGCCCCCTTCAGGACAAGTGACTGAGCAGGGCAGGTTATGACAGACTTGTGCTGATGAGAGAGGATAGGGCAGGTCCGGGGAGCCAAGATGACACCTTCTAGATAAAGTACTAGATGACAAAGTCCATGGGGAATGGTGTAAAGCAGGTATTTTATAAGCAACACACGACCAGGGTAGACAGTCTGTATGGAGCGCCATATCTCTCCCCTGTAACATGATCTACTCGCTTTATATATTTTACATCACGCATACTACTTGGTTAACTTTCCTTGTGTCTTAAAAGAAATATTTATGGTTTCTTTACAGAATCGTGAAAGATGTAAGAAATTATAATATCTACAAGAATAAGTCTTTCCACGGCAACACACCTTGTTGGAAATAAAATGATATTGCGCTTGTGTGTGGTTTTTGGTCTGTTTGTGCAAAATTACCTTAACATTGTTTTGCCTTATTGATAGGTTTTGCCCTATTGATAGGTTTTGCCTTATTGAGAGGTTTTTCCTTATTGAGAGGTCATAACCTCTGAGATGTAGTCTTTATATGTGGTTTAGTATTTATGAGTAGAATTGCATTAAAGCATAATACAATCATGAGTGATATTGCCTTATGAATTATTGTACATGTATATGATATCCTGTACTGAGAGTGACAATCAATTATCGTATATCACCAACATCTTGTATATGGAGCTGTGATCATGGCAAATGGATCATGCATTTAGAATAACAGATTGCTTCATTTTACCAAGCCATTGACTTTTTGGAGTTGTTTATGAAAAATCAATATGAGATTGAATAAATCTACATTGCCCAGGGGGACTGCTTGGGAGGCTTTCAGCGGAACGTCGCTGCTAACATCGGATGTCCTGTGAAATGTATTTTGCCATTTTGTAACTCTTTATTCTTATTCATAAAAAATCTGATATTGCATTTGACAATAAATGGTAAAGATATGAGAAGAATTTATAATTGAAAGGGTTTGCTTTTTTGACTTTATAAAACGGTATGAGTTGACAGAATACATTATCTGTTTAGTTGGTTATCTTTCCTAATCAATTCTCTTCCTCCTACCTCTGTTTGGTAAAACCTCCATGTCTGACCCAGTCATACCTCTCTCTGGCCATACCCTGGGCCTCGCTTACCCCACTCCTACCATTCTCTACCCCCTTTCCTACCCCTCTGCTACCCCTCTCTGACCCTCCCCTACCCCTTTCCTACCCATCTCCTAACACTTTCTGACCCTCTCCTAACCCTTATTAACACTATCCTACCCCTTTTCCACCCCTCTCC
Source organism: Amphiduros pacificus (assembly GCA_949316495.1). NCBI lineage: Eukaryota > Metazoa > Annelida > Polychaeta > Phyllodocida > Hesionidae > Amphiduros > Amphiduros pacificus. The sequence continues at coordinate 5,901,368 of OX439006.1, read as the reverse complement.
TACCCCTCTCCTACCCCACTCGTACCCCTTGATGGCCCTCTCATACCCTCATCTACCCCTCTCCTACCCCTCTTTGGCCCTCTGCTACCCCTCTCTGGCCCTCTCCTACCAATCTTCTACCCCTCTGCGACCCCTCTCCTACCCCTCTCTGGCCCTCTCCTACCCCTCTCCTACCCCTCTCTGGCCCTCTCCTACCCCTTTCCTACCCCTCCCTTAACACTCTCTGGCCCACTCCTACCCTCTTTGGCCCTCTCTTATCCCTCCCTACCCCTCCCCTACCCCTCTCCTACCCTCTCTGGCCCTCTCTTACCCCTCCCTACCCCTCTCCTACCCCTCTCTGGCCCTCTCCTACCCCTTTCCTGCCCCTCCCTTAACACTCTCTGGCCCTCTCTGGCCCTCTCTTATCCCTCTCTGGCCCCTCTCCTACCCCTCTCTGGCCCTCTCTTACCCTTCCCTACCCCGCTCTACCCTTCTCCTACCCTCTCCTATCCCTCCTCTACCCCTCTCTGGCCCTCTCCTACCCCTCTCCTACCCCTCTCCTACCCTCTCCTACCCCTCTCCTACCCCTTTCCTACCCCTCCCTTAACACTCTCTGGCCCACTCCTACCCTCTCTGGCCCTCTCTTATCCCTCCCTACCCCTCTCCTACCCTCTCCTACCCTCTCCTACCCCTCTCTTACCCCTCCCTACCCCTCTCCTACCCCTCTCTGGCCCTCTCCTACCCCTTTCCTACCCCTCCCTTAACACTCTCTGGCCCTCTCTGGCCCTCTCTTATCCCTCTCTGGCCCCTCTCCTACCCCTCTCTTGCCCTCTCTTACCCCTATCTGGTCCTCTCTTGAACTCCCCTATCCCTCTCCTACCCCTCTCTGGCCCTCGCTTACCTCTCTCTGGACGTCCTTCCTATTCTCCTGGCACTCTCCCCACACATTGCCCTGCCCAGCATATTGGTGGCAAGCTGTTCCCGTGATGCAGTCAGTGCTGCGCCGCTGCCACAGGTCAGCACATCTCTGTTCCAAGCCTGTGATTTCCAATTGGCCTAGTCGATCATGTTCCATTATCCCGTGTGACATATGCCCCCGGAACATGCCCTTACACTGCTCATATTGACTGCAGCCTACCAATTTAGCCATGATGGCAGGGGCCTGCCAATACCACGGCCCTCAGCCAGATATCTGCATCTTGTATCTGCCAGGGCTCTCACACCATCACAATATTGCCCTCGGTCCCACCCAGGCAAACACAAATATCCTCCAATACTGTAAGACAGTTTGCCACATTGTAAACTGCACCGAGTGCTGAGCGTGGTCCGTGGCGGCTCTGACGGGCAGCGCCAGGCTTGCCACACGGGTACTGGCCATCAACGTCTAACTTCAGTTTCACTTCTGTGTAGTGAAGAATTGTCTTCCAAGAAAAGGTTGTATATCTCGTTTAATATATATAAATATATATATATATATATATATATATATATATATATATATATATATATATATATAATAATTTGTGTTTGATGATCTCAGGTAACCATTAACATTGATTTACTCCATAATAATCACACTAACATTGTATCATCTTATGATAACAATACCCACACCACTGCACCCATCATCGTATCGTCCTTTGTATACACACCTGGGCCCGATATCACTTGCCTCACTGACTTACTGAGGTTTGGTTTTGGTTTCTTTGTCTGCTTTTCAGTACATCACCACAAACAGGTGACATGTGATTTAGCGATTTCTATCATGGCCGATATGGTCTAGTTTGGATAACTCCACATTTCAAAGATCTTGAATACCATTGTTTTGGAAAAATAATGTGCAGATCTCATTTCAAGAATGAGTGTTTTTTTTGCAGGTGTGCCTAGATGCAACAACTAGGATAAGTAGTCCTTGTTGGTGCTAAAATGTGAAACCAGGCAAAGTGTTGATGGAGCATCTTAATGCTCATCTTAAAGGTAAATGCATGTATTGTCTATGTACAAGTTTGGTTCATGTTGAATATATATACTGGATCTGAACACTACCTAATACACTTCGCCTTTCAATCTCATACAATACGATATCAAGCGAGTTTCCTTTCCGGAAGAGAATCAACAAGAAAATGATGTTTTAGATTTGTGAAATATATATATATGTGTCTAAATTTTGGTACCATCTTTAAATTGATAATTTCTTAAATTATGTTAGAAATGAATTCAGACCACTATTTGGAACGTTCTTGCTTATACACGAAATTTCTAATAGTGTCCTTCGTGATAATATATTGAAAAATTTTGATGTTGCTATTTAGTTCAAATTCATATACCATGACACTTGTAAACAGACAAAGTTTGTTTTCAAACAAACTTTGTAAACAAATAAATTCAAGAAGTAAACCAAGGTTAAACATTACCATTACCATGCAGATAGCTATCTAGTAATTTCAATTATGTAGTGTATATGTAAATTACTAGGGCACAGCTCACCAGCCATTCATTCACTGAGATACAATAATGCCACATTCCATCCCATCACCCTGGTTGACCTCTTATACAGGGCCTGGGGCCATGACGCAGTTGGTTAAAGTGCCAGCTTATTAACACCAGTTCCTCTGTGGTGATCCAAATTGTGGGTTCAATCCCCAGCTGTGCCGAGATTGAACTCATGATACAACTTCGCACATGAGCTGAGGCCCGTGCTTAAAGGGTTAACCCGTTGTCCTTGTAAATCTGTGACTTGGTGGGTTGTCATGTCAAGGACTTGCGATATGACAATTCAGTGAGGCAGCACTATATCTGCTACAAGTAGGTTTCATCACGATATGACTAAAATAATGCTGAAAGTGGTGTTAAACCCCAAACAAACAAATATAATATTGACCTCTTATGCAGATGTCCACAAGACAAAAACATCCAATCAGAATGGACCAACATCAGCTTATAACTTGATATAAGGTGTCTGACCTATAAACTGACCAATCAGTACAGCTGAACAAAAAAGAATCAATTTCAGTTAGCATTTATTCCCAGATTTTTATGAATACTGATGACTTGCGGTCGATTCTGTGCACACCTTTATAAACTGTTGGCAGCGACTGATATGAAAGAGAAATCCTGCCGTGGAGGGTATAACAATATTATTTTTTGTCAAACACAATGTGTCCACAATGTGTAAAAATTGATAAATTTCATGTTTTACTCTTTTATACAGAAAGTGGCCATTCTCAGAATGTCAAGGTTGACCAGTGCAATGAAATGAAGAAGCGTCTGAGAAGCGATGGAAGAGTCTTTTTATATATCACTCCTAGAGAGTGATATCAACTATTTCTGGGGTGACAGGTCGGTGGAAAGTGAATCATCTCATATAAACATGTTTCGTTCAATTATAACCACACTAACATAGAATAACCAACCAAACATTATTTCATCTTATTATATAGTTACTATATACAATAAATCCAATATCCACAACGACCTTGTATCATCCTATAATAACCATACCCACCATGAAACATCCTGTAATAACTTCACCCACTATTAAACATCCTATAATAAACACATCCACTATGAAACATCCTATAGTAACCACACCCACTATGAAACATCCTGTAATAACCACACCCACCATGAAACATCCTATAGTAACCGCACCCACCATGAAACATCCTATAGTAACCACATCCACTATGAAACATCCTATAATAACCACATCCACTATGAAACATCATATAATAACCACACCCACCATGAAACATCCTACAAAAACCACACCCACCATGAAACATCCTACAATAACCACACCCACCATGAAACATCCTATAATAACCACATCCACTATGAAACATCCTATAATAACCACACCCACCATGAAACATCCTATAATAACCACATCCACTATGAAACATCCTATAATAACCACACCCACCATGAAACATCCTATAATAACCACATCCACTATGAAACATCCTATAATTACCACACCCACCATGAAACATCCTATAATAACCACATCCACTATGAAACATCCTATAATAACCACACCCACCATGAAACATCCTATAATAACCACATCCACTATGAAACATCCTATAATAACCACACCCACTATGAAACATCCCATAATAACCACATCCACTATGAAACATCCTATAATAACCACACCCACTATGAAACATCCTATAATAACCACACCCACCATGAAACATCCTATAATAACCACACCCACTATGTACCATCCTTTTATAACCACACACACCATGAAACATCCTATAATAACCACACCCACTATGAAACATACTATAATAACCACATCCACTATCAAAAATACTATAGTAACCGCACCCACCATGAAACATCCTATAGTAACCGCACCCACTATGAAACATCCTATAATAATCACATCCACTATGAAACATCCTATAATAACCACACCCACCATGAAACATCCTATAATAACCACATCCACTATGAAACATCCTATAATAACCACATCCACCATGAAACATCCTGTAATAACCACATCCACTATGAAATATCCTATAATAACCACACCCACCATGAAATATCCTATAATAACCACATCCACTATGAAACATACTATAATAACCACACCCACTATCCAACATACTATAGTAACCGCACCCACCATGAAACATCCTATAATAACCAAACCCACCATGAAACATCCTATAATAACCACATCCACTATGAAATATCCTATAATAACCACACCCACCATGAAACATCCTATAATAACCGCATCCACTATGAAACATTCTATAATAACCACACCCACTAAGAAACATCCTATAATAGCCACACCCACTATGAAACATCCTATAATAACCACATCCACTATGAAACATCCTATAATAAACCACATCCACTATGAAACATCCTATAATAACCACACCCACTATGAAACATCCTATAATAACCACATCCACTATGAAACATCCTATAATAACCACATCCACTAAGAAAAATCCTATAATAACCGCACCCACCATGAAACATCCTTTTATAACCACACCCACCACGAAACATCCTTTCATAACCACACCCACCATGAAACATCCTATAATAACCACACCCACTATGAAACATCCTATAATAACCACACCTACCATGAAACATCCTATAATAAACCACATCCACTATGAAACATCCTATAATAACCACACCCACTAAGAAACATCCTATAATAGCCACACCCACTATGAAACATCCTATAATAACCACATGCACTATGAAACATCCTATAATAACCACACCCACTATGAAACATCCTATAATAACCACACCCACCATGAAACATCCTATAATAACCACACCCACTATGTACCATCCTTTTATAACCACACCCACCATGAAACATCCTATAATAACCACACCCACTATGTACCATCCTTTTATAACCACACCCACCATGAAACATCCTATAATAACCACACCCACTATGAAACATACTATAATAACCACATCCACTATCAAAAATACTATAGTTACCGCACCCACTATGAAACATCCTATAATAACCGCACCCACTATGAAACATCCTATAATAATCACATCCACTATGAAACATCCTATAATAACCACACCCACCATGAAACATCCTATAGTAACCGCACCCACTATGAAACATCCTATAATAATCACATCCACTATGAAACATCCTATAATAACCAAACCCACCATGAAACATCCTATAATAACCACATCCACTATGAAACATCCTATAATAACCACATCCACCATGAAACATCCTGTAATAACCACATCCACTATGAAATATCCTATTATAACCACACCCACCATGAAATATCCTATAATAACCACATCCACTATGAAACATACTATAATAACCACACCCACTATCCAACATACTATAGTAACCGCACCCACCATGAAACATCCTATAATAACCAAACCCACCATGAAACATCCTATAATAACCACATCCACTATGAAATATCCTATAATAACCACACCCACCATGAAACATCCTATAATAACCACATCCACTATGAAACATTCTATAATAACCAAACCCACTATGAAACATCCTATAATAACGACATCCACTATGAAACATACTATAGTAACCGCACCCACTATGAAACATCCTATAATAACCACACCCACCATGAAACATCCTATAATAACCACATCCACTATGAAACATCCTATAATAACCACATCCACTATGTATCATCCTATAATAACCACACCCACCATGAAACATCCTATAATAACCACATCCACTATGAAACATCCTATAATAACCGCACCCACTATGAAACATCCTATAATAACCACACCCACCATGAAACATCCTATAATAACCACATCCACTATGAAACATCCTATAATAACCGCATCCACTATGAAACATCCTATAATAACCAAACCCACTATGAAACATCCTATAATAACCACACCCACCATGAAACATCCTATAATAACCACATCCACTATGAAACATCCTATAATAACCACATCCACTATGAAACATCCTATAATAACCACACCCACCATGAAACATCCTATAATAACCACATCCACTATGAAACATCCTATAATAACCACACCCACCATGAAACATCCTATAATAACCACATCCACTATGAAACATACTATAGTAACCGCACCCACTATGAAACATCCTATAATAACCGCACCCACCATGAAACATCCTATAATAACCACATCCACTATGAAACATCCTATAATAACCACATCCACCATGAAACATCCTATAATAACCACACCCACCATGAAACATCCTATAATAACCGCATCCACTATGAAACATTCTATAATAACCACACCCACTATGAAACATCCTATAATAACCACATCCACTATGAAACATACTATAGTAACCGCACCCACTATGAAACATCCTATAGTAACCACACCCACCATGAAACATCCTATAATAACCACATCCACTATGAAACATCCTATAATAACCACATCCACTAAGAAAAATCCTATAATAACCACATCCACCATGAAACATCCTTTTATAACCACACCCACCACGAAACATCCTTTCATAACCACACCCACCATGAAACATCCTATAATAACCACACCCACTATGAAACATCCTATAATAACCACACCTACCATGAAACATCCTATAATAAACCACATCCACTATGAAACATCCTATAATAACCACACCCACTAAGAAACATCCTATAATAGCCACACCCACTATGAAACATCCTATAATAACCACATGCACTATGAAACATCCTATAATAACCACACCCACTATGAAACATCCTATAATAACCACACCCACCATGAAACATCCTATAATAACCACACCCACTATGTACCATCCTTTTATAACCACACCCACCATGAAACATCCTATAATAACCACACCCACTATGTACCATCCTTTTATAACCACACCCACCATGAAACATCCTATAATAACCACACCCACTATGAAACATACTATAATAACCACATCCACTATCAAAAATACTATAGTCACTGCACCCACCATGAAACATCCTATAGTAACCGCACCCACTATGAAACATCCTATAATAATCACATCCACTATGAAACATCCTATAATAACCAAACCCACCATGAAACATCCTATAATAACCACATCCACTATGAAACATCCTATAATAACCACATCCACCATGAAACATCCTGTAATAACCACATCCACTATGAAATATCCTATTATAACCACACCCACCATGAAATATCCTATAATAACCACATCCACTATGAAACATACTATAATAACCACACCCACTATCCAACATACTATAGTAACCGCACCCACCATGAAACATCCTATAATAACCAAACCCACCATGAAACATCCTATAATAACCACATCCACTATGAAATATCCTATAATAACCACACCCACCATGAAACATCCTATAATAACCACATCCACTATGAAACATTCTATAATAACCACACCCACCATGAAACATCCTATAATAACCACATCCACTATGAAACATCCTATAATAACCACACCCACTATGTACCATCCTTTTATAACCACACCCACCATGAAACATCCTATAATAACCACACCCACTATGAAACATACTATAATAACCACATCCACTATCAAAAATACTATAGTTACCGCACCCACCATGAAACATCCTATAGTAACCGCACCCACTATGAAACATCCTATAATAATCACATCCACTATGAAACATCCTATAATAACCAAACCCACCATGAAACATCCTATAATAACCACATCCACTATGAAACATCCTATAATAACCACATCCACCATGAAACATCCTGTAATAACCACATCCACTATGAAATATCCTATTATAACCACACCCACCATGAAATATCCTATAATAACCACATCCACTATGAAACATACTATAATAACCACACCCACTATCCAACATACTATAGTAACCGCACCCACCATGAAACATCCTATAATAACCAAACCCACCATGAAACATCCTATAATAACCACATCCACTATGAAATATCCTATAATAACCACACCCACCATGAAACATCCTATAATAACCACATCCACTATGAAACATCCTATAATAACGACATCCACTATGAAACATACTATAGTAACCGCACCCACTATGAAACATCCTATAATAACCACACCCACCAAGAAACATCCTATAATAACCACATCCACTATGAAACATCCTATAATAACCACATCCACTATGTATCATCCTATAATAACCACACCCACCATGAAACATCCTATAATAACCACACCCACCATGAAACATCCTATAATAACCGCACCCACTATGAAACATCCTATAATAACCACACCCACCATGAAACATACTATAGTAACCACATCCACTATGAAACATCCTATAATAACCACACCCACTATGAAACATTCTATAATAACCACACCCACTATGAAACATCCTATAATAACCACATCCACTATGAAACATCCTATAATAACCACACCCACTATGAAACATCCTATAATAACCACATCCACCATGAAATATCCTATAATAACCACACCCACTATGAAACATCCTATAATAACCGCACCCACTATGAAACATCCTGTAATTACCACATCCACCATGAAACATCCTATAATAACCAAACCCACCATGAAACATCCTATAATAACCACACCCACCATGAAACATCCAATAATTACCACAACCACTATGAAACATTCTGTAATTACCACTCCCACTATGAAACATCCTATAATAACCGCACCCACTATGAAACATCCTTTTATAACCACACCCACCATGAAACATCCTATAATAACCACATCCACCATGAAACATCCTATAATAACCAAACCCACCATGAAACATCCTATAATAACCACACCTACTATGAAGCATCCTATAATAACCACACCCACTATGTATCATCCTATAATAACCACACCCACCATGAAACATCCTATAATAACCACACCCACCATGAAACATCCTATAATAACCGCACCCACTATGAAACATCCTTTTATAACCACAACCACCATGAAACATCCTATAATAACCACATCCACTATGAAACATCCTATAATAACCACATCCACTATGAAACATCCTATAATAACCACACCCACTATGAAACATCCTATAATAACCACACCCACCATGGAACATCCTTTATAACCACACCCACCATGAAACATCCTATAATAACCACACCCACCATGAAACATCCTATAATAACCGCACCCACTATGAAACATCCTATAATAACCACACCCACCATGAAACATACTATAGTAACCACACCCACTATGAAACCTACTATAGTAACCACACCCACTTGGAAACATCCTATAATAACCACACCCACTATGAAACATCCTATAATAACCACACCCACCATGAAACATCCTATAATAACCACACCCACTATGAAACATCCTGTAATTACCACTCCCACTATGAAACATCCTATAATAACCGCACCCACTATGAAACATCCTTTTATAACCACACCCACCATGAAACATCCTATAATAACCACATCCACCATGAAACATCCTATAATAACCAAACCCACCATAAAACATCCTATAATAACCACACCCACCATGAAACATCCAATAATTACCACATCCACTCTGTATCGCCCTATAATAACCACACCCACTCTGTATCGTCTTATAATAACCACACCCACTCATTTCCGTCCTATACTAACCACACCCACTCTTTTCCGTTCTATAATAACCACATCCACTCTTTTTCGTCCTATAATAACCACACCCACTCTTTTCCGTCCTATTATAACCACACCCATTATTTTCCGTCCTATACTAACCACACCCACTCTTTATCGTCCTATAATAACCACACCCACTCTGTATCGTCCTATTATAACCACACCCACTCTGTATCGTCCTATAATAACCACACCCACTCTGTATCGTCCTAAAATAACCACACCCACTCTGTATCGTCCTATAATAACCATACCCACTCTTTATCGTCCTATAATAACCACACCCACTCTGTATCGTCCTATAATAACCACACCCACTCTGTATCGTCCTATAATGACCACACCCACTCTTTATGGTCCTATAATAGCCACACCCACTCTTTATGGTCCAATAATAATCACACCCACTCTGTATCGTCCTATAATTGTCCTATAATAACCACACAACCATCCCCTTATCTGACTAATAAACAATCACACCACATTTTGTCTTTTTCAAGATCAAAGTATTCTCTTCCGTGATAACACTTACCTATCTCCTCTGAAGATATGTTATTCATTACCCCCAAATCCCATTATATGAGTGTATCAATATCTCTGGCATTCATTATATCAGTTTTATTAATTTGCTCTCTCCAGAAGTGAACTGTGTGTCAATAGGTAGAATATGTCTTGGGGAGTTATGATGAATATCTCGCCCGCGGGATTACATAACAGAAGGCAGATAATTCTATCATTATGAATGGAAACTGTCCCAAAGTTATACATAATTAATTTGATTGAAAACTACAACACACTTTGCCTAAGGGCAGATGGGCAAGTTCATCTAATCTACGTGAAGATACCAAAATAAGCTTGATAGTGACGTAAATGGATGCGAGACAAACACCTTTAGTTTCAACTATTCAAGATTAGATCACGTTTACTGGCTGATGGAAATAATAAAAGATTTAAGCATTTTTCTGATAGATACGTGCAGTAGTTTTAGTGGTTTTGACAAATGCTTCATAAATCTTGCTACTAGTGTGTTTTTTGGAAAGACAAAGACAAAGTTGAAAATGAATACTGTGCTTTAGATTGCATTGGAGATAGTGAGTAGAGTGGGCGATCCTCGGTGACCGTGGGACCTTCATTTGCCAGCATTCCCGGCTGAAGCATATTGGCTGGTCGGTCCGGGTATGATGTATGAGCTCCCATCCTACGTCCCCCCATTCTACCCGCATAAAACTCCAATAACCCGGGGACGCAACCACGGGACAAACTCACGCCAACAAAAACACAAAATATTGTCACTTTTAACCTTGTTTCAATTTGTTTGGATTATTGTATCTCGCTAGTGATATTACTTTAACGATAAAGTGAACAATATTATTGTAATAATTTATATATCGAGTGAGTGGCTCATTCAAGTAATATATTCTATTTTATGAATGCGATTCACCGCCAGGTTTTATTGTACCTGCTGATGTTATTTAAACACTAATAATGAAATGTCACCACGAGAGGCTGATTATAAACTTCCTCTTGGTAGATAATTTATCTCACACACAGAATGAATTGTCTTCTATCATCTTAATATTATTCACTTCTCATTTTATTTTTATCGGTACATCATCTATTTCCTGATGGCATCGTTGATTTGTACTTTTCATCAAACTAACTCGGTGACACAATCAACACTGTCGGAGGTCTAGATATCTAGATATTTCACAGTTTGATATTTAAGTTCCCAAGATGCTTCTCTCCATGTTATGCTTTGAATTCACTATTTTAACAAACCACCATATTACATTTAGTACGTATTATTCATCACCAACATTAACCGTCAGTTTATCATGATCTGCTTTTAAGATAAATCGCAATTTAGTATGACATTCCACTAGATTTTGTTATATATAGGAATTTGAGAAACAAGAGGAAAATAATGATGGGTAAATTGGTTTCATTTAGGATTATTTGAGGCGGACTGGAGGCCCTTGACACAGTTGATAGGGGCAATGCATTATGGGATGGCTGCCAGGGTCAGAGCACATCTTGTCTTTAATATTGTCTTTTCCCAAAGTCTGAATTGATGCGAAATAGTTTGGCTTATTAAAGGAATTGCCATAAGAACTGACATAGTGGCCTTGGTGCAATAGGACAACAAAAGCACACATAAACTGCTCCAAAGAGACTCAAGAAGAAACAAGAAATATGAGAAGAGCTGTATATCCTCACTATTTGTGCATTCGTGAAGCAGTTAAACTCTATACTACAAATGCAATGCTTTCAGATATTGATATAGTCAGAGACCTTCCTGCCTCGCCACTTATGTTAGCTTCCCAGACCATTATCTATTTCTATTCTTTTTATTTTTGATAGAAATGTTTATGTTTTGCAGACAGAACAAACATTTGGAAAAGTTTTACAAATGGATTTCAATTAGAAACGTAATATCTTGATATGTATTTGTGTATATAAGTGTATATATAAAGTAAAATTACATATCAAATCACACTAGGAAATATTAAAGATTATACATTAACTCAAAATTTCTTTACATTGGCAAATGTAAGATTTCTTTCTTTTTTATCAAATCAAATAAACAATTTACAAATATTAGACCAGGACATAATTTATGAATATATATCATATATCAACTATAAAGAATGGAAGTGGAGATGCAGAGAGATGCATACACATGGTGGGATGGGATTGTTTGATTCATTCATTAGTACCAGAGGCGGGATATAGAGTCCAACTGAGACATCCCAGGAATGATACTCGGGGTGTGACACCTGAAACTACCAACTCAACGTCTCCCAGCCTTCTCATTTATTCAACATTTGCAACTACTGTTTCTCAAGTAAATCTGTTTATGGTGATTTTATCATTGTCCTGAGAGAATCTTTCTGAAGGATATCGGTTTGTTTTAATACTTATCCCAGGCCATAGTTAGGAAGGTTTATGTATTACGTGAATCTTTATAGTAAAGAGTAAGCAAATGCAGCTTTACTCCTGATTGTAGTTCCACTCATGGAAAATAACTCAGGGAAATTGAGGGGGAAGCTTTAGGTATGGAATCTGTGTCAGATATTAAAAAGTTAGGGTAGTCTTGATCAAGCATTGTGTTTGCCGCAAAATTATTTTTGTTTTTTTTGTTTGTTTGGGATTTAATATCACATTCAATCACATTCCAGCCATTTCATGGTGAGACCTACATCTAGGAGATACAGGGATAACATTTGGGACAGCGATAGCCGAGTGACTGAAAGTCAAAATCTCATTGAGGGCCTAATGAATTTCAACAAATTGTTGTGTAGAACTCATTGATATGAAGTGGCATGTATTTTGGAATGTAAAGGTCTGTGGCCTTAACAGATAGAATCGCTATGTAAATTTGATTTTTGGTGTCTGAATTGAAAGACATCTGATGTTGATTTTTTTCATTTTCATTCTTTCGTTAACGAATTACACCATCTCAGAAGTAAAAAATCTATTAAACGTTGATATTTAGATATTTTAGAATATGATACATAAAACCTGAGAAAAATACTTAATATAAATGCTTGTCATTTTTTTGTCATTTGTCAACACAATGACAAAATTTGAGGAAAATTGATATTTTTAATTTTCTTTCAGAAAAGTGTAGTTTTGTCCCAACATGTATATAGCCAACAGTGAACAACTGGTTGAAAAATTATACGCAAAGCAAACATACTTTTTGAAACATGCATAATGGAAAATATTGTTATGCAAAATGTTTTTCAAAATGTTTTTTTTGTTTGAAAAATGTTTTGCAATATGATATTAGTGATCAGTCTGTATATGACCACTTAGTACAGTTGTTAGCACATTTGACTCGCATCTTGAATGTTATGAGTTAAAACCAAAACCAAAGCATATTTTTTCAAAACTTCATATAATGAATTCAAGTCCTACCATTGCCGAAATGATTATTTAACATAATTTTTTTGCATTTTTATCTTTTTTTAAATACATGCACAGTGTCTTTAAACAGTAATTCAAAGAAGTGAAGTTAATTTTGTATACATAGTATTTCATGAAATATTTCTGTCAAGGGACATTTTGTCTACAAAAGGACATTTAATTTTATTGCAATGTATAAATTATATAACATTGGTGTATATTATTTATCCTCTGCATATAATATATGATGTTGTTTTATTTTTATTTAAAAAAATAGAAATACATGTGTCCTTGATTATTATGACGAAATTGAATATCATAAGAAATGTACAGGTCCTAAAGTTTTTCCAAATGTCAGTATATTTTTCATGTCTTCCTGGTATATACTCGCTTTCATATAATCTTTGTCAGAAGAGTCTTAGAAACCAAACTAACAGTTCAATTAGGCTTAATTTAAACATTTAGGTGTGTCATCACCTAGACATATTGACATAATAATTTTAATTAACTACCACATTTATCGCGAGATATATCCATCAATTTATGGTGTGAGTTTTTCAAAGAATAATATTATAATTATGTGAAATATGAAGTGAATGACATTTTTTTCTTAATGATCCAACATCGCCTGATGACATCCCCCTGATTGCTGTCACATTCTATCATGTGTTTCTCAAAGCTGCAGCATGCCGGAACACGTGCAGTACAGTCTATCAGTTTTAAGGTTAATGTGTTTCATAGGAACATATCAGAGATAGATTTACATTAATTATTTACTTGGTCTGACGGATCAAACAGATCATTAAACCAAACAGTGATCACGTGATATTTTGAAACGTGATTGATGTCTATTGTTAATTTGTAAAGGCATGTTACATGATAATAAATCATGTTTCAGAATGAGATGTTCTTTATGAAGCAGTGACATGGCATTGCATGTATAATTAAGCATGTCATTACTTCATCATCTCTATGCTAACAACTCAAGGCATCATCCACATTGTCAAATACAATCTATAAAATGGACCAGCTTTAAAGTTTGATTTATTAATAGTATTTTAATATAACACATTTAATGTAACATCGTAATTGTATCAGATGATATGCTCAAACAGATTAAACGTTCAGCAGATAAAGAAAAAAACCAATCAGGAGAAATTCATTCAGCGCTCAAAATGCAATATAAATACATCTGCTACAAGGTCAATATCAAACACAGGCGGTCCAATTGGCTGGCAGCTACAGGTCCCAGACAGGCTCAATGCTTGACTCTTTAGTTTGGTCAGAGCCACAACGGCTTTGAGCATTTAATCAATATCTTGTATGTATGAAAAGAAAAAAAACGATTGAGACTTGTGAAGTGGATATATGATCACGTGACCACAATCTGAGAATCAAGTATTTTGCTGTTGCTACAATCTCTAATATCGCCCTAGTGGAGATAGCAAGCATCTGACCCACATCTTCATCAAGTAGTCACCCTATGTATAAACCCATCTGGCAACCAGCTTCAAGGTGTGGCATACACTCTATGCTAAATTGACATTGATGTTTTTATAGCTAAAACCCGACCACAGAAAATGAGTGACCAATTTACAAAAATGGTCCACAGGG
This sequence comes from Amphiduros pacificus, assembly GCA_949316495.1. NCBI lineage: Eukaryota > Metazoa > Annelida > Polychaeta > Phyllodocida > Hesionidae > Amphiduros > Amphiduros pacificus. Next base: position 5,885,627 of record OX439006.1, on the reverse strand, counting down.
GGCGCAGTAGGTAATATCGCCACTGCTTCTAATAGATTGGTAACTGGGTGAGACATTTCACGGTGCTGTAGACAAATGAGACCATACCTACTGGGCATTGTGTTTCCCTCAGCTGCAGGATTTGGGTACATCGTGTTTGGAATATGTAACTGGGATGCTAGACAGGATGAAGTTCTCTTCTATCTCCTTCTATCTTATATGTAGATGTGATATCAATATTACCAAATATGTCTAAATATATATACATATATATATATATATATATATATATATATATATATATATATATATATATATATATATATATATATATATATATATATATATATATATATTAAGGAAACAAATACCCACAAAGAAATAGTTTTGATATAAATCTCTGAAATATTTGATACAGATTATAGAAAAGGATATTTGTTTCAAGCACACCGGATATGGCAAGAAGCGCGTCTTGAGTTATATGTGTATCTAACGAATGGCATATCCAAACTCCAAAAAAGTGGTATGTGAAATATTATGAAAGAATGACAAGGTTATAAGACACGACGAATTCTATGTAATATTATATGTCATAAATCGGATATATTTTTGAAAACTAAAAGTAATTTTCATTGAAGCTTCTTCACTCAAATCAAATCAAATCAAAATAAACTCAAAATAAACTCTGTACAGCAAGTGTTGCTCTAAACACATTACAGAGTAAATTGTCGATTATCTTTATGCATATCGGAACCGAACATTCATTTTTCTTTATATCCATACCACCCCCCAAAGGTATAAAGCTGCGCACAGATCGATCGCAAGTCATCATTATTCATAAAAATCTAGATGTCCACTGATTGCAGGCCACGGGCCGTGGCGTAGTTGGTTAGAGCGCCAGCTGATTAGTACCAGTTCCTCTGTGTTGATGCAAAGGTTTTGGGTTCGATCCCCGGCTGTGCCGAGATTGAATTCATGATACAATTTCACACATGAGCTGAGGCCCATGCCAAAAGGTTGATCTGTTGTCCTTGCAAATCTGTGACCGGGTGGGTTGTCATGTCAAGGACCTGCGATATGATAATTCAGTGAGGCAGGACTATATCTGTTACAAGTGGGTCTCATCGTGAAATGACTGAAATAATGTTAAAAGTGGTGTAAAATCCCAAACAAACAAACTTATTCAAACTTTCAACTTAAAAGAATCTATTATAATGCAATACATTGTCAATTATCAGTTGACCTTATACAGTAAGCCATGTATAAATCACAGCAAATATACACATGCGTGTCATATTAAAACAGACAGATACAGTGTACAATGATCCTGAATTGAAATGATCCTGGAAAAGTCATGAGTATGTCCAGTCCAATGCAATAGTTCCAAATGTGTTATCATGATTTTTTGTCTTTTAGGTCTGATTGTATGCATTTACTTTCACTCATAGCAAGATGCATTCCACAGGTAGTATTCAATTACTACCTGTGCAGCCATTGCCCTGTTTTTGATCTCATTCAAAGTTTGGAAATCCCTGAGTCATAAATACTTGCCTTGCTCAAAAAAATATCATCAAATCTTGATTGACCAACATTAGGTCATACACTGTAATCAGGTGTCTGGCACATAAACTGGCCAATCAGTGCAACTGCCAGCATAAATCTATTTATATTCTTTCACCAATGCCAGATTTTTCTGAATACTGATGACTTGCGTTCGATTCTGTGCGCACGTTTATAGCTTTGGTGGCAGGGACTGACATGATAGAGAAGTCCTGCCATGAAGGGCAACAGCAAAATTGCTCACTCAACATTTGAATCCGCATTTCCAGACAAACATGGCCTAACTTATTCCAGATGATATGACAATTCATCAATCTTTATCACATATCTTCTAACAATATTCATTCTGGTATCGAGTCCATCAGACCAGCACCTTATTATTCCAGAATGACAATGTTCAAGACCTTCAAAATGTGGAGTTGTCTAAATCTGAGCGTGAGACTTGTAATGGAAATCACATGTCACCTGTATGTGATGTATCAATTCAATTGTATATTGATGCTATAATAAAGGGACAAAACTGCTACAAAAATATGTCTTCAATTAAAATCACTTGTGTGCAGACAATGAGTATTTATAAATTTATTTATTGCATAATGCATTGTGCCAGTTTTATGTTATTCTGTACAATGCTCTAAAGGAGATATTTGTACTGACGAATGAGTTCACAATGCAGCAAAATGTGTGCATGGGTGAAATAGTTCCTGTTTGCTCTCTATATATTAGCATCTGATCATGAAATCATGTCAAGCAAAGGACACGTTGACCTGTAATGACCTTGCAATTGACCCAATCAATAAAAAGGCCAGCCATGCAGCTCAGTCAGACAGGATGTTTACCTATCTCAACTACCATTGAAACAAGGCCCAGGGAGCTTCTTAGACCAGCTGTGACAAACAGAAATGGCTCTCCTTAGGTAAAGGTTGTGCTCTGTTCAGAATAGGCACTGGACATATACATACTTTGCAGGGGAATGTTAGATATGAATGTTGTAGAAATAAGCAGTTAATTGGAATATTATGAGCATAAAATGCTGCATGGTACTGGAGTACAAATGCTAATAATGATAAACACAAACTTCACATATACAATATGCAGGGAGTTGTTTTCACGAGGTGCAACCCTGACATCTGGGGGGTGTTTGTCAGACGCAGCCGGAACTGGAAATGCCATCCATTTCCGGTGAAGGCACAGAGAGGTGAGCCACCTGAGACTATTCTTTGACGTCTATGTCCCTGCATTCCCGCCATTAGCACCTCTAATTTGCTATGTTACTTCATTTGACTCTGCTGCCATTCCATACTCTTGTGAATGAAGACAAACGATTAGAGTTTTGTACTGGACTTTTGATGTCTGCTTGTGTCAGACATGGCATGATTTCAGGATCCATAAGACAACAGGGTTAATATATATTTTATGCTTTATCTTATATCTATCTTAACTTGGTGTGATTAGTCCTAATTGAGAACCTAATTTTGTTACATGGTAAAATTGACACTTTTATTTGGTTTAGATATTTCTAAACAAAGGAAAACAACTCAAACATAAAATTTGGTTGACATGGACGGTCCCTCTTTTGATCTCAGAGGAGGTACCATGTGCGTTACTCTGTGATCGGTGTGGACATGAGGAAGGTGTAGTCATTTCCTGTGAATGGTCTTTTTCTGAGGCCAATATGGTGTAAGTAATTGACGCCACTTTGGAGTGTCTGAGACCATGAAATAGATTTTAATTCGCACATGCGTATGAATACATTTCTATATGTAAACAAATAAGTGATGACGTCATCACTGATCAAGCAGACAGTTCAATATCATCGTTGCCAATTGTTGAGTGACAATTTTGTCATGTTTACTGAGTTTATTTTTTATTTTTTCTATATTTTCCTATTGTTTCTTTGCTTGAATATTTAATTTTGCTTCTGTGATTTCTGTTCTGTTTGTTTTCCATCCATGTAACACGTGGAGCATCACCTTTTCGTGTTTAAACAGTAAACCCAATGGACTATTTTAATAAAGTCTAGTCAATAGTAGATTATAATTAATAAGCATCTGACGCTTCAGATGAAATAATTATAATGTTTAATTTATTTTCATCTTAATTATAAGTTTTAGATGTGACCATTACATCAATTTACATATCCTTTTTCCATATATGAGTTTTAAATATGAATATTATGTCATTTTATTTATCCTTTTTATATTTCACTGATTTCGATGTGACCAGTACATGTATATCATTTTTTATCCTTTTCCATACCTCAGTCATGACATTTATCCTTTTTCCAAACCTCAGTTTTAGATGTGACCATTATATCCTTTTATATATCCTTTTTTCCATACCCCAGATTTAGAGGTGACCATTATATCCTTTTATATATCCTTTTTTCCATACCCCAGATTTAGAGGTGACCATTATATCTTTTTATATATCCTTTTTTCAATACCCCAGATTTAGAGGTGACCATTATATCATTTTATATATCCCTTTTCCAAACCTCAGTTGAATATATGACCATTATATCATCTTATTTATCCATTTCCATGTATCCGTCTTGAGGTGACTGTTATGTCTTGTTATTCTATGTTGCGGTTTTTGTTAAGTTTGATTTAAATCTCCACAGAAAGTAAAGCCTTGAAGATGAATGAAAAAAAAGCATCTCAGAACTTTGCAAGACTGCTTATGAATATAGATAGCGGTGTGTCTGAGAAAACCAACTAGAGTTTCTTATGCCTCAACATCCTTTTGGTCAGCGCTGATATTGCCTTATCTGCCCGGGGGAGATGTTAGCAAAGGCAAATTCCCGTCTCAAAATGGACATCTGCGCTATATTGGCAAGCTTAGGAATCTTGTTTCAAAGAAAAGATATATTTTTTTGTATGAATTCTATACGAATCCCTTTCAACTTAACCTTATTTAAAGAGATAAAAAGACCTCTTTGAAAAAGAATATGGCTATCTTGCTGTATATATTTTTGTCTTTAAATGTTTCCTGTAGATTTAACTTCGTTACGGTTCTGTTAGGACGTGATTTCAACTTGTGCCTCATCACTTGACAGGACTTAGTCCGTAGGAGGTCCGCCAGGGGAGCAACCAAATCTCGTCTGTGCCGCGGATCTCGCAGGCCTGGTTACACTTGTCTGCCCACTCAAGACAGAGCAAACCTCTAGGGTCCTCAAGCGTCACTACAGCGACCTGAGATACTTCTAAGCTCCAAGATGAGCCATCTTGTTACAATGCTTCTAATTTAAGTATTAGTGAAACGTCAAGTGGTTTAAGGCGCAGGCATCTGATAACAAAAGACTGACCCGTCCGCCATCTTCTCAGAGGGGTTCAACTGCTCATGTTGCCGCCAATTTATACCACATGGCCCTGAGAAGGTCTTAGATTACCTCTCCAGTTGGGATTCTCGTCCTTAAGCACATCCAAACTGCTTTATTGCCAGCTTAAATTAGCAGATAACCAATGTCCAAATGGATGATATAGAGGATCTTCAGGGGGGAGCTGAGCATAAGATACAACAAAGTTATATGAATATTTGCCATCAGTACAATAACTAACTTTCAAAAAAGTTTTCAAAAATGTTTTTCAAAGAGGCCTTTCAAGAAAGCCGTTCAAAAAGTCTTTCACAAAAGTCTTTCAAAAAGGTCTTCTTACAATTTGCAACTGGTTAACACCAGATCACAAGAAAATCATAACAAGATAAGGTGCAGCTCATTTGTATTGCTAACTCGGTCATTGCTAACTAGGTCATTGCTAACCAAGTTATTGCTAACCAGGTCATTGCTAACTAGGTCATTCATTTTTGACTGGCAGAAATCAATGTAACAGTTGGCAAATGTAGAAGCTATCACAAAGAAGTGAATTGGAAATTAACAAGTATTCTGTTTACCGGGAAAGGTGAATATTGATATCACAGATTGACAATTTTATTCATCAGATGCGCCCAACCTTAGCAGTGAAGAGACAGTCCTAGTTTAAGTCATGCATTTCCGGTTCCCTTATGTCTGCCAAGCAGAAAGAACCACAAAGGCAGAAAATATATGTGAAGGTCTGCACAAAAGGTCAGGTTGCCAGTTAAGAAGAATTCGAAGCACAAACGACTTGTAATTAGCATTGTTTACCTTTCTAATTGACCCACTTATTCCAGTGATTATGACCATTTAACATGTATCAACCCCATGCTTGCCAAACCAGGTAGACGATAATGGAATTCAAGTCAGGAAAAACAGATTGGGCTTCTTATGAAGAAGATTTCCAGTTGACAAAACCTTCAAGACACACAGAGAGGTTTATCAAGTATGTGAGGACAGGGATGCCTGTGTTGTGAAGGATGCTAAGTTCATATTCTGTCATTCACAATTAACATCAGCATGTCAGAATGAACAAATTAATTGCATTACGCAGCTTTGTTTTCTCCTTCATGTTATAAATTGTGAATGACAAGAAGTGTTCTGTTTTGCTTAAATATATCAATTTTGACAAATATGACAAACCATATCCTAATATCAAGCAATTGAGATTTTATTTCTGTCAGGAGATTTTGTACTATTTTATGAAAAGGGTTTGAGAAAATAAATATATTAAACGACTTGGATACGGCAACCTCATATATCAAAACGAATGTTGAAATGATGATTTGTGATTTTTCTCCTTTTGCTGTGGCAATAACACAATGTTTTGTCTGACACCGTTATTTGTGTTGAATGTCTGCGTTGCGACTGTAATCTGATAAACAAACAGGATTTTCAGCTTTAATTCCCATATTGGTTTGCAGAAACAAGAAGTGAGTATCAAGTATTGGAACACTTTCTCTGCTTTACTGTGATAGCAAATTGGGGCAATGCTGTGTAACACTTGGCATGCAAGACCCTGCTGACACCTTGGGGTAATGGGGTTAGTGGTAGAACCTCTTGGAACACTCTGCTGACACAACCTTAAAGCCTCAAAGAAACAGGAAATGCATGGAAAGTAACTTCAAACAGTGTCACGAGAAATATATGGCTCAACAGCGTGTCCAGGGGTGAGGGTGTGAAAATCCTGATTGATGACTCCATTTTTTGTTTTTTTTTCTTATTCATATATACACCAATTGAATGCTACAACAAGGCGCCATTTAATAGTTTTAACTTGTAAAACTGTGCCCTCAAAGAAGTTGTTCTTTTGACAATCTTTCAGTACAAAGAACAGGATGATTTAACCGGAAGTGGTATTTTTGTGACACTTAGTTACAGCCAGTGCTGTCCACAGAGGAAAATTAAAAAAGGCATTCACTTAAGCTTCACAATAGACCTGTATTATTTGCTGCAAATGGAGACAAATGTGCTCAGCTCCGACTGGTCCCCTCTTTCATCCCTAGTGCAGCTGTGGATCGGGTGCAGGTCTAGAGGTGATGAAGTGTGCTGCTCCAAAAGGAAAGGTCCCATGCTCTAAGTTGCCCAGATTATATACCTCATTTGATGTTTTAATTAAATCTTACAAACACAGCCTGACGTGATTTAACGATGGTGAAATTGCGGATTTCCGGGGAAACAGGAAAGTCTCTCTTGCCTCGTGACAGTTTTGAAGAAAGCAGGAGTCTCCGCTGTCAGCCACAATATTGAGTTGCCGAGAAGAATGGGGGCAAGACTACAGCAACTGTTATATTCGCTAATGAGAAACGCTCTATCTATACAAGCTGCTAATAGCCTCGATTTGAAGCATGTTTGTCTGAGTCACCAAGGTCATTATTTTCTACCTACTGTTATAAGGAAGTCATGTATTTATTTTCAATGCGTTATTTTTCAGAAGAACTGCATAAAAAGTAGGCTGTCACAATTTTTTTACATCCCCACACAAGGTGATCAAATTTTATATTTAGACATATTTATGATACATTTCTTCAATTTAAAAACTTTTCTTGGGAAAATCATAATTATAACCTAAAGGGTTTGGACACACCCCTCAAGGGCAAGTGTAATAAGGCAACTGACAGGCTCAATACCCTCCAACCAGTTGCTTGTCACATTGGTGAGATATATTGAGGTGATTGGTCACATTTGGAGGGGATATGTCAAATTCTTTATAAACAGTAAGACATGTACGCCTTCAAGAAATACTTGTCAGATTTGTTGCTGGGATTAAAATAGATGTAAAGCATCATATCATTTTTTTTCTTGTTAGCCAAGTCAACACACGCTCATACACAGCCAAATCCATAGTGTACATGTGTGTGCCGCTCAGATGCTGGGATCTAATAGTATGAAACTTAAAATTGAATCCTTTGTTTGTGATCTTTAATTTCTTTAAAACATAACCTATTTCAGTATTTCAGTATGTGTAAAAATGACAAGGAGGTTGACCTTCCCCAACCAGCAACAAGTGATCATGTGGTCTTGCTTTGTCCATGGCTATATTTAGCAGTCATGATTCAAAAGTAGAATAGTAGGCCAGTGCCTTTAAAATGTCCATCTTCAATAACCAAAAGTAATTAATCACATAATTTTACTCAGTAAATAGCGATATTTAGCATTCATAAGCAGGTCAGTGGGTCAGTATTAACAAATAAAATCAACTTATTTCACCAACAAATACAATTTTAATAAATTAATGTAAATTTGATTAAGAGAAAATGTATTTTTCATGTATGCACAATTTCATAATGATTGATTAAGCAATTACTAAGAAACAGTTTAAAAAAGAAAATGGACAAATTCACTTATTCAATCCATCAATAACTCACTTATATACTCATCCACAGATTCCTCTATCAGTATACATGCCATCTGATAAACGCAGGGAAAAGAGAAAAAATACTCTATCTAAATTATCGGTGGTGTCTTTGATTCATCATACATTACTCCATGATATTGTACTGGAGAATATATTGTGATGATATGCAGTCACCACTGGCCCAATGGATCTCACAACCATCAGTATGTGTAAAAATGGATAGATTCTGACAAAAGGGAGATGATAATCTTTTAAACAAAATTTGGAACATCGAGTATCAAGATAAACACATTTATTGCTCTGTATTAGGAACTAGTAAATCGTTGATTTAACCCAATTATAAAAATAAAATTCTCTGTTAACTAATATCATGCTATTTTATCAATACAGGGTCGGGACACCCCCATTGATAACAAGGTATGTAAAGTGTAATACCTGGCTTAAATCTAAACATGGGTCTGCATTTCACATAGGCATCTCCCTTACAAAGGTTCACCTGGACACTGCTGTAGTGGGGCCCCCATAGGGGGGGTATGAAAAACCCAATAATCCTCCTTTTTTTACCTAAAAATCCAAAAATCCTTATCTTTTGTAGCCAAAAATCCTTAAATATTTTTCCCCTCAAATCTAAAAATCCAAAAGTATAAAACAAAAAATCCTAAAATATGTTTACATTTAGTACAAATTTATTTGGCAATGAATTACATAACATCCTAAACACTTTCCTCAAAATCCAAAAATCCCAGATATTTCACCCCAAAAATCCAATAATCCCTCTTTTTTAGGCCAAAAATCCAATAATCCTAAAACCCTATGGGGGCCTTTGTAGTCATGCCTCGACTTCAGCATCTTGTCTTTTTTCTATTTCCGCCAAGTCAAGTGCACAGAGCCCAATAGGCAAAATACTGAAAGCAGCAAACGATAAACTGAGATGGAAAGCATTCTACGTGGACAAAATGAGATACGGAAACACCCGAGGACAAAATGAACTACGGAAACACCCGAGTGATCAGGGGTGGCGATGACGGTCAGAATAAAGCATGCCAGTCCTGAACTGTGCTGCTCCCGGAAAGGCGTCTCGTCCATCCTCTCGTCCTTCCTCTCGTTTGTATGTGCGCTTTGAGGGGTCAAGGACCTGACGATGCTGCTCACAGAGAGAGAAAAAAAGGTTGCCAATGTATTTTTGTATCCACAGAGAATCAAGAAGAAATCCTTCTCAGTGCTAAAGTTATTGACCTCTCGCTAGGACTACCCCAGTGCTATTATTACTGACCTACCCATATAACCATCCCAGTGCTACTATTACTGACCTACTCTTAGAACCATCCCAGTGCTACTATTACTGACCTACCCTTAGGACCATCCCAGTGCTATTATTACAGACCTACTCTTAGGACCATCCCAGTGCTACTATTACTGACCTACCCTTAGGACCATCCCAGTGCTACTATTACTGACCTACCCTTAGGACCATCCCAGTGCTACTATTACTGACCTACCCTTAGGACCATCCCAGTGCTATTATTACTGACCTACCCTTAGGACCATCCCAGTGCTACTATTACTGACCTACCCTTAGGACCATCCCAGTGCTACTATAATTGACCTCTCCTTGGGTCCATCCCAGTAATACTATTACTGACCTACCCTTAGGACCATCCCAGTGCTACTATTACTGACCTACCCTAGGACCATCCCAGTGCTACTATTACTGACCTACCCTAGGACCATCCCAGTGCTACTATTACTGACCTACCCCTAGGACCATCCCAGTGCTACTATTACTGACCTACCCTTAGAACCATCCCAGTGCTACTATGACTGGCCAACCCTTAGGACCATCCCAGTGCTACTATAACTGACCTCTCCTTAGGACCATCACAGTGCTACTATGACTGACCTACCCTTAGGACCATCCCAGTGCTACTATTACTGACCTATCCTTAGAACCATCCCAGTGCTGCTATGACTGACCTACCCTTAGGACCATCCCAGCAGTGCTACTATGACTGACCTACCCTTAGAACCATCACAGTGCAACTATGACTGACCAACCCTTAGGACCACCCAAGTGTTACTATGACTGACCTCTCCTTAGGACCACCCCAGTGTTACTATGACTGACCTCTCCTTAGAACCATCCCAGTGCTATTATTACTGACCTACCCTTAGGACCATCCCAGTGCTACTATTACTGACCTACCCTTAGAACTATCCCAGTGCTGTTATTACTGACCTACCCTTAGGACCATCCCAGTGCTACTATTACTGACCTACCCTTAGGACCATCCCAGTGCTATTATTTCTGACCTACCCTTAGGACCATCCCAGTGCTACTATTACTGACCTACCCTTAGGACCATCCCAGTGCTATTATTACTGACCTACCCTAGGACCATCCCAGTGCTACTATTACTGACCTACCCTTAGGACCATCCCAGTGCTATTATTACTGACCTACCCTTAGGACGATCCCAATGCTACTATTACTGACCTACCCTTAGGACCATCCCAGTGCTACTATTACTGACCTGCCATTAGGACTATCGAAGTGCTACTATTACTGACCTACTCTTTCGACCATCCCAGTGCTATTATTACTGACCTACCCTTAGGACCATCCCAATGCTATTATTACTGACCTACCCTTAGGACCATCCCAATGCTACTATTACTGACCTACCCTTAGGACCATCCCAGTGCTATTATTACCGAGCTACCCTTAGGACCATTCAAGTGTTATTTTTACTGACCCCTCCTTAGGACCATCCCAGTGCTACTATTACTGACCTACCCTTAGGACCATCCCAGTGCTATTATTACTGACCCCTCCTTAGGACCATCCTACTGACCGGCATTTCAGTCCATCTTTCACCTTTCACCTGCCCTGGTATTTCTTAGTTATCAAAGCCTTTAGACCATCCAAACGCTGTTATGTGTCCCTTCCATGTGTCTTTATTATATCATTCAGCTTGAGGTAACACCGATTCCTGATTTGCATACAATACATGTTAATTTGTTTATGCCTTACATCAAATTTCACATTCAGCAGAGTATGCATTGCACACTGCTTGAAGACGAAATGAGTCTGAAAACTACTGATGCCATTCATTAGTGAAAATGTCATTGTGATAATTCTAGATCAGTTCACTTTATAAATTCTGTTTGTTTTCAATTTCCGAGTGGAAGATCCAGTGGAGGACTGCTCACTTGGGTCTGAGTAGAATCACGTGATTGATTGATATAGCAATGTCTACTGGTCACGAGGACATAAAGTGTTGAATGCGAGGCTGGTTAGCAAGTTGTCTGTGCATGTTTGTGGCGTCATTCATCACGGTGGGACAGTCTGGCAGTATTATGGTGCTGAGGGCATGGTGTGTGGCACATCAGGGACACAAGCCAGGGCCACCAGCTACTAATATGCCCCACCTACCCACAAACTGGGCCTGGCTCTATCATTTATTCAAATGGATATGCGAGTGTAGTTTATAAATCACAAGAGCAAATATCTGGTTTGGATATCTGGTTTTATTGGTGGAATGAGAAAGTGAATAGATTGATATTTTTTTTTTTCAAATTTTGATTTGATTGTATTAACGACCTTTTTTCCAGTACTGTTTAGGATATATCAGGTCAGATGGAAACCTGCCACCGTGAAACAATGACCTACTCTTTGCGAAGAGTGACTGGGGATCTTGTTTTTTATTATCACATAGACATTATAACACAAACCTCCGCATTTGATAACCAGTGTCAGTGTGCACTGGCTGAAATAGGAAACAACTTATATATAGCTTTCTCAATCGTGCAGCATGGTGAATATATAGAGTTCAGTGAATTCTGAACCTCTGACATGTCAGTGCTGCAACATATTTCTCTAATACATATCTTTGTCACAAGGAGATTATATCAATAGCTGAATTATTATCACAATTTTTATTTCAAATTATACTTTATTATTTTAGAATCAAAGGATGAACCAAAAATGTCGGTAACAACTAACCTGGAGACAGAGAGATATGAGATGTAAAATGAGACATTCATACCAGACAAATGATCCCCGTCATGTGGTATTCCCGGGAGAAAAAGAACCAAACTTAAACAAGAAAGTTAAAGAAAATAACAAATTCTCAAGTTACGAAACTCTATATATTTTTTGTCGGATTCAGAATGATTACAGAATGGCTACATAATGGCTCAGAATCAACGCCGGAGAATAACAGTTGAATGGGGCATATTCGCATGTGCATTCTCAAGTATTGTATTCATTTTTGATATTGGAAGGCGTGAAAGTTGTGAAGTAACCAACACATAGCAGCCGTCAATTGGTCGAAATATGCCCAAAAGGTCTCCTGAGGGTCTAATGCGTCATAAAAATAATTCAACCACAGGTGGAGATAATAACTGTTGGAGAGATATTGCCTCTTTTTTCCCCCTCAATATACCAGAGAGTTATTAAATGCTTCTAAGCAGTCATGCTATGAGAAAGCAATCCCCAGCATTAATGTCACCTGTGTATCACTGTTGTCAGGGGCAACCGTTTACCAAAAGATTTATTGAGTATACATATACAATTTCTGTCTGATAGAAAAGCAAGTCATATTTACTTTATGCAGCCCAAACTCAACTTTAGATGGGACGTGAAGCTGACTGCTGAATTACCAGATGAATAAAACATGTAGAAAGTCGCTCATTCTGTTATCTGTTTGGAATTCATTGACGATGTGAGTAAAAAGGTATTATTTGGAATTAGATAGATTTCATAGCATTCAAATATTATTGACAAGTATTCATTACATGGCAAATTTTGAGACTTGATCTCTGAAGCAAAGATAAATTTGAAAGTTCCAGTCCCAGTTTATGGGGCATGATATGTTTATGTCATAAGTGGTATGTATATGATATATCATTGCGTGCTAGGCCCTTAGCTTTATCAGCTGGCATATGTCTGGCATAGGTCTGGCATAGGTATGGCATAGGTCTGGTATAGGTATGGCATTGGTCTGGTATAGGTCTGGTATAGGTCTGGTATAGGTCTGTCATAGGTCTAGTATAGGTCTGGCATATGTCTGGCATAGGTATGGCATAGGTCTGGCATAGGTATGGCATAGGTCTGGCATATGCCTGGCATAGGTCTGGCATAGGTCTGGCATAGGTATGGCATAGGTATGGCATAGGTCTGGCATAGGTCTGGTATAGGTCTGGTATAGGTCTGGCACAGGTCTGGCACAGGTCTGGCATGGGTATGGTATAGGTCTGGCATAGGTATTGCATTGGTCTGGCATAGGTCTGGCATAGGTCTGGTATAGGTCTGGTATAGGTCTGGCACAGGTCTGGCACAGGTCTGGCATGGGAATGGTATAGGTCTGGCATAGGTCTGGCATAGGTCTGGTATAGGTCTGGCATAGGTCTGGTATAGGTCTAGCATAGGTCTGGTATAGGTCTGGTATAGGTCTGGCATAGGTCTGGCATAGGTCTGGCATATGTCTGGCATAGGTCTGGTATAGTTCTAGCATAGGTCTGGCATAGGTCTGGTATAGGTCTAGCATAGGTCTAGCATAGGACTGGCATAGGTCTGGCATAGGTCTGGCATAGGTCTGGCAAAGGTCTGGTATAGGTCTGGTATAGGTCTGGTATAGGTCTGGTATAGGTCTGGTATAGGTCTGGTATAGGTCTGGCATTGGTCTGGTATAGGTCTGGTATAGGTCTGGCATAGGTATGGCATTGATCTGGTATAGGTCTGGCATAGGTCTAGCATGGGTCTGGCATAGGTCTGGCATAGGTCTGGCATTGGTCTGGCATAGGTCTGGCATAGGTATGGCATAGGTCTGGCATGGGTCTGGCATATGTCTAGCATATGTCTAGTATAGGTCTAGTATAGGTCTAGTATAGGTCTAGTATAGGTCTAGTATAGGTCTAGTATAGGTCTGGCATTGGTTTGGCATAGGTCTGGCATTGGTTTGGCATAGGTCTGGCATTGGTTTGGCATAGGTCTGGTATGGGTCTATGTTTGAGTATTAACACATATGCTACGGAAACAAATATTAATATTTTTGTGGCTTATGAATTGTGAGGAATTTATTAGGAGTTGGAAGAGGAAACTTAATATTAACAAAAAAACAGATTTCACTCTCCTGTTAAGTGTGACTGAGATAGAATTAACTGACAAGTATATTTGACGTATGTTTTAATGAATATATGGACTAAAATAACAGAGCATGAAGCCTGGGGCTGCAGGAAACAAGACAGGCATTGCAAAATTCAGAAATTTGAGAAATGTCGGTTTCTGAAGCTAAATCTGTAATGCCGGTGGAGTAGTGTGTTTCATGTTCAGAGATCTGGGGCTTTGCTGACAAAATTTGCTGACAAAATTTGCTGACAAAATATGCTGACAAAATTTGCTGACAAATTTGCTGACAAAATTTTCTGACAAAATTTGCTGACAAAATTTGCTGACACAATTTGCTGACAAAATTTGCTGACAAAAGTCACGAGAGAAATCTGAGATACTATTTTGGTGTACATAAGAAAACCTATTTTAACTTGATGACAATGATTTACTTGATGACAATGATCAACTTGATGACAATGATTAACTTGATGACAATGATTAGATCCTGGAATCCTCTTCTGCTAATTAGTGAATTAATACTAACCAGAAAGGTGTTTGATGGCGACTAAAAGTGTTCTCAGATAGATAATATGATCAGTAAAGTATACAGTATTCTCAGTTGCGATAATTACAAAAATGATAAAACTTGGCTTGGCTAATCAGTGTCAGAAACCATATCAGTGTGTTTATATCATTAAATATGAAGTTGTTGAATATATGTATTTCGGAAATACGTGGAAAACATGACACAATGTATATTAACATTGAGTGAAAGCCAGCGAGCATGATAACCATGGCAACCAAAACGGATATAAAGTTATTGTATAAAGTAGATTGTCTAAACTGAGAGAAAAGTCATGAGTATAATATGATATATCAATCAACCAAAATATATAAACAAATCAATCATGCATATCAATGTTGAAAAGACATTCACAAAAAGGACAAATCTTGCCAGCTGATTATGTCAACAGAGAGCATGGCAGGGGTACCTTGGACTGTGCATGAGAGAGGTTTACAGTGTAACCTGATAAAAACAAAACATAAAGAAACATGATTTCAATTTAAAAGCATTTTGCTAGGCTGGTTGAATGTTATGACAAAAAACCTCTATTTTATACAAATCGTGATAGGCTAGAGGTAATGAGATTGGATGGAAAACTTGGATGAAGATGCATGGAAAATTCCTTTGTTTTGTATTACAAACAATGGCCGGCATGACTATAATATAAATTGACAAAATGAAAACAATAAAATGTCATCTGCAACTAAATATTTCATCATAAGAAGTCATACGTTTCAAAATTGACACAACAACAACTATACTTAATATTTGAAATTTGTTTATCCACCAAAGACTATTGCAACAGGGATATGATAATGGAATGAATCTATACAGGAAGAATATATATATATATACCAGCTCCATGGTTATCGGATGCAATACATTCTGAAAAGAGAAACAAACAGAAGCTTGAAAGGAAATATAACAAAACAAAACTTGAGGGTGATAAAATACAATTTCAAATACAACATAACAAATACAACATGATGAAAAAGGTCAAATGCAATTTCTTCTCTGAAAAGATAAATCAAAATAAATCGGACCCATAGAAACTTTTCAAAATATTAATTAAACTCCTTCACACAAATGAGGATACCCCGTTTCCTAAAAAAGAGGATAAAAAAGAATTAGCGACAGAATTTAATAATTTTTTCCTAGAAAAAAAATCAAAATTGCGGCATGAAATGGATTACACTGCTCCGATAAATAATTCCTTAGTCGAGGAGCCAAAATTTGAAACTAACCTAAATAACTTTGAACCACTGTCCGGTGAGGATGTTAAAAAATTGCTCAAAGAAGCAGCAAAGAAGTCTTGTGAGCTTGACCCCATCCCCACATGGCTCCTAAATGAATGTATGGTCCACCTGCTTCCTTTAATAACTGAAATTATAAATAAATCCATTACTTTAGGAAACATGCCGGAAAACCTTAAAGAGGCAATTATCAGACCTCTGATCAAAAATCTGGGTCTGGAACTGATTAAGAAAAATTATAAACCTGTTTCCAATCTAGCATATTTATCAAAACTTATTGAAAGGGCTGTAGCAAAACAATTTGTTGCCCATTTGATAAAGAATGACATTCAGAGCATGATCCAATCAGCGTACAAGGAATTCCATAGCACTGAGTCTGCTTTACTTAAGATTCAGAATGATTTATTAATTGACATTGATGAAAATAAAGTGGTAATGCTGATATTACTAGACCTCTCAGCAGAGTTTGACACCATTGACCACAGGATACTATTAAACCGACTATAAAAAAGGTGTGGCATTGGGGGCACTGCGCTGAAATGGTTCAAATCCTATCTGTCAATTAGGTAACAAAGTGTTACTATTGATGGATAAAAATCTGAAAATATGAAAATTAATTATGGTGTTCCACAAGGTTCGGTACTGGGTCCTATCTTGTTCACAACATACATGGAGCCACTGGCTGATTTAATAGGGCAATATGGTTTGAGACACCATGTCTATGCGGATGACACCCAGCTCTACATCACTCTTGACCCTACATCCACTGAGGAAATGGAAAAATCTAAAAAAGAAATGGAAGAATGCATAAGAAAAATAAGAAGATTCTTACTGGCAAATAAAATGAAAATTAATGATGGGAAGACTGAGATGCTTATCTGTGAAAAATATTCAAAAAATAAAAATATCCTTGGAAAAATAATAGTTGGACAATCTGAAATTCCCAGATCATCCATCGTCAAGGATCTGGGTGTTATCCTCGATCAAGAATTATCTATGAAGCGACAAATTAAGAAAATATGTAAAAATGGCTATTTCCATGTTAGAAATTTATCTAGAATACGGAGCTGTCTAGATGAGAAAACCACTAATACGCTAGCACACTCCTTCTTTACTTCTACACTGGACTATGGAAATTCCCTACTGGCAGGAATGCCAAACTATGAACTGGCAAAACTGCAGAAATTACAGAACGCTGCAGCCAGGGTTGTGGGGAAATTGAAGAGAAATGATCATATCACTCCAAAGCTAATGGATCTTCACTGGCTGCCTGTTGAGGCTAGAATTAATTTTAAAATAGCACTTTTAACATTGAACATTCAGAATGGCATTGCCCTTAATTACCTCGCTAAACTATTAGTCCTAAAAAGGGTTGAAAGAAATCTGAGATCTAATGAGAAAAACGAATATATAATTCCAAAAACAAACTCTAAATCATTTGGTGATAGGGCTTTTGCTGCATATGCCCCAAAAATCTGGAATGCCCTGCCCCTTGTGAAAAACTGCAACAACATTGATTCCTTTAAAAAACATCTGAAAACCCACCTATTTAGGGAACATTATCTTTAAGTTAACAAGCGCCATGAGTGAACCCAGTCTGAAATAGCGCTATATATATATATATATATATATATATATATATATATATATATATATATATATATATATGGCTGGACAGAATGTAATAATACAAGTACATACTCTGCATTACAGAGGTAGTATTCAATTACTATCTCTGATGTCATTGCCTTGTATTTGATACCATTCTAAATTCGGAATTGCCAAAGTTATAAATACTTGCTTTGCTCACAAAAATATCAAATTTGAATTGACAAACATCAGGTCATAAATTGTAATCAGGTGTCTGAGACGTAAACTGACCAATCAGTACAACTGTCAGAACAAAACAGAATCTATTTCAGTTCGTACTTATTCCCCTCCAATCAGTTTACAGATTTTTATGAACAATGAAGACTTGTGGTTGATTTTGTGCGCACCTTTATAGCTTTGGTGGCAGGGACTGACTGATAAGTCCTACTTTGGTGTCTTGCTATGGAAGTACATAGCTGGAAAATCTAGCATCAAGTACATAGCTGGACAGAGAATATACCAGCAAGTACAAATTAGAAATGGAGAAACTTTATTGGCACGGCGATTGGCGAGAAGAAGGTGGCAGTCCAAGGTTCCATTCATATATTCCCCTGGAAGACACCCCCTAGATACATGTGACACTAATCTGAGGCAATTGGCCTGTCCACCTACCTGTACTACCCCTTTAAATCACTTTATACAGCCTTATAAAGTTTCCTATATCAGCATGTATATAACTGGACATCACATGTAACTAGCCTGAATACAAAACTGCACGGAATGTATAGCTGGCTAGAATACATAGCTGGACATAATGTATATATGGCCAAATTACATAGCTGGCACAGAATACATAGCAGGACAGAATAAAAGCTGCACAGAATACAAGCAGGACAGAATACATAGCTGCACAGAATACATAGCTGGACAGAATACATAGCTGGGCAGAATACATAGCTGGACAGAATACATAGCTGGACAGAATACATAGCTGGACAGAATACATAGCTGGACAGAATACATAGCTAGACAGAATACATAGCTGGACAGAATACATAGCTAGACAGAATACATAGCTAGACAGAATACATAGCTGGACAGAATACATAGCTAGACAGAATACATAGCTGGACAGAATACATAGCTGGACAGAATACATAGCTGGACAGAATACAAGCTGGACAGAATACATAGCTGGACAGAATACATAGCTAGACAGAATACATAGCTGACCAGAATACAAGCTGGACAGAATACATAGCTGGACAGAATACATAGCTAGACAGAATACATAGCTGGACAGAATACATAGCTAGACAGAATACATAGCTGGACAGAATACATAGCTGGACAGAATACATAGCTGGACAGAATACATAGCTGGACAGAATACATAGCTAGACAGAATACATAGCTGGACAGAATACATAGCTAGACAGAATACATAGCTAGACAGAATACATAGCTAGACAGAATACATAGCTGGACAGAATACATAGCTAGACAGAATACATAGCTAGACAGAATACATAGCTGGACAGAATACATAGCTAGACAGAATACATAGCTAGACAGAATACATAGCTAGACAGAATACATAGCTAGACAGAATACATAGCTGGGCAGAATACAAGCTGGACAGAATACATAGCTAGACAGAATACATAGCTGGCCAGAATACATAGCTAGACAGAATACATAGCTAGACAGAATACATAGCTGGCCAGAATACATAGCTAGATAGAATACATAGCTAGACAGAATACATAGCTAGACAGAATACATAGCTAGACAGAATACATAGCTAGACAGAATACATAGCTAGACAGAATACATAGCTAGACAGAATACTTAGCTAGACAGAATACATAGCTAGACAGAATACATAGCTGGACAGAATACATAGCTGGACAGAATACATAGCTAGACAGAATACATAGCTAGACAGAATACAAGCTGGCCAGAATACATAGCTGGACAGAAGACATAGCTAGACAGAATACATAGCTGGACAGAATACATAGCTGGACAGAATACATAGCTAGACAGAATACATAGCTAGACAGAATACATAGCTAGACAGAATACATAGCTGGCCAGAATACATAGCTGGCCAGAATACATAGCTGGCCAGAATACATAGCTGGACAGAATACATAGCTGGCCAGAATACATAGCTAGATAGAATACATAGCTGGACAGAATACATAGCTGGACATAATACAAGCTGGACAGAATACATAGCTGGACAGAATACATAGCTAGACAGAATACATAGCTGGACAGAATACATAGCTAGACAGAATACATAGCTGGACAGAATACATAGCTGGACAGAATACATAGCTGGACAGAATACATAGCTGGACAGAATACATAGCTAGACAGAATACATAGCTGGACAGAATACATAGCTAGACAGAATACATAGCTAGACAGAATACATAGCTAGACAGAATACATAGCTGGACAGAATACATAGCTAGACAGAATACATAGCTAGACAGAATACATAGCTGGACAGAATACATAGCTAGACAGAATACATAGCTAGACAGAATACATAGCTAGACAGAATACATAGCTAGACAGAATACATAGCTGGACAGAATACAAGCTGGACAGAATACATAGCTAGACAGAATACATAGCTGGCCAGAATACATAGCTAGACAGAATACATAGCTAGACAGAATACATAGCTGGCCAGAATACATAGCTAGATAGAATACATAGCTAGACAGAATACATAGCTAGACAGAATACATAGCTAGACAGAATACATAGCTAGACAGAATACATAGCTAGACAGAATACATAGCTAGACAGAATACTTAGCTAGACAGAATACATAGCTAGACAGAATACATAGCTGGACAGAATACATAGCTGGACAGAATACATAGCTAGACAGAATACATAGCTAGACAGAATACAAGCTGGCCAGAATACATAGCTGGACAGAAGACATAGCTAGACAGAATACATAGCTGGACAGAATACATAGCTGGACAGAATACATAGCTAGACAGAATACATAGCTAGACAGAATACATAGCTAGACAGAATACATAGCTGGCCAGAATACATAGCTGGCCAGAATACATAGCTGGCCAGAATACATAGCTGGACAGAATACATAGCTGGCCAGAATACATAGCTAGATAGAATACATAGCTGGACAGAATACATAGCTGGACATAATACATAGCTGGACAGAATACAAGCTGGACAGAATACATAGCTAGCCAGAATACATAGCTAGACAGAATACATAGCTGCACAGAATACATAGCTAGACAGAATACATAGCTAGACAGAATACATAGCTGGACAGAATACATAGCTGGCCAGAATACATAGCTAGATAGAATACATAGCTAGACAGAATACATAGCTAGACAGAATACATAGCTGCGCAGAATACATAGCTGGACAGAATACATAGCTGGACAGAATACATAGCTGGACAGAATAAAAGCTGGACAGAATACATAGCTAGACAGAATACATAGCTAGACAGAATACATAGCTGGACAGAATACAAGCTGGACAGAATACATAGCTGGACAGAATACATAGCTAGACAGAATACATAGCTGGACAGAATACATAGCTGGACAGAATACAAGCTGGACAGAATACATAGCTGGACAGAATACAAGCTGGACAGAATACATAGCTAGACAGAATACATAGCTAGACAGAATACATAGCTGGACAGAATACAAGCTGGACAGAATACATAGCTGCACAGAATACATAGCTAGACAGAATACATAGCTAGACAGAATACATAGATAGCCAGAATACATAGCTAGACATAATACATAGCTGGACAGAATACATAGCTGGACAGAATACATAGCTGGACAGAATACATAGATAGACAGAATACATAGCTAGATAGAATACATAGCTGGACAGAATACAAGCTGGACAGAATAAATAGCTGGACAGAATACATAGCTGGACAGAATACATAGCTAGACAGAATACATAGCTAGACAGAATACATAGCTGCACAGAATACAAACTGGACAGAATACATAGCTGCACAGAATACATAGCTGCACAGAATACAAGCTGGACAGAATACATAGCTGGACAGAATACATAGCTGGACAGAATACAAGCTGGACAGAATACATAGCTGCACAGAATACATAGCTGCACAGAATACAAGCTGCACAGAATACAAGCTGGACAGAATACATAGCTGGCCAGAATACATAGCTAGATAGAATACATAGCTGGACAGAATACAAGCTGGACAGAATACATAGCTGGACAGAATACATAGCTGGACAGAATACATAGCTGGACAGAATAAAAGCTGGACAGAATACATAGCTAGACAGAATACATAGCTAGACAGAATACATAGCTGGACAGAATACAAGCTGGACAGAATACATAGCTGGACAGAATACATAGCTAGACAGAATACATAGCTGGACAGAATACATAGCTGGACAGAATACAAGCTGTACAGAATACATAGCTGGACAGAATACATAGCTGGACAGAATACATAGCTAGACAGAATACATAGCTAGACAGAATACATAGCTGGACAGAATACAAGCTGGACAGAATACATAGCTGCACAGAATACATAGCTGCACAGAATACAAGCTGCACAGAATACAAGCTGGACAGAATACATAGCTGCACAGAATACATAGCTGCACAGAATACAAGCTGGACAGAATACATAGCTGGGCAGAATACAAGCTGGACAGAATACAAGCTGGACAGAATACATAGCTGGACAATATACATAGCTGGATAGAATACATAGCTGGACAGAATACATAGCTGCACAGAATACATAGCTGCACAGAATACATAGCTGGATAGAATACATAGCTGCACAGAATACAAGCTGGACAGAATACATAGCTAGACATAATACATAGCTAGACATAATACATAGCTGGGCAGAATACATAGCTAGACAGAATACAAGCTGGACAGAATACATAGCTAGACAGAATACATAGCTAGACAGAATACATAGCTAGACAGAATACATAGCTAGACAGAATACATAGCTGCACAGAATACATAGCTAGACAGAATACATAGCTAGACAGAATACATAGATAGCCAGAATACATAGCTAGACAGAATACATAGATAGCCAGAATACATAGCTAGACAGAATACATAGCTAGACAGAATACATAGCTAGACAGAATACATAGCTAGACAGAATACATAGCTGCACAGAATACATAGCTAGACAGAATACAAGCTGGACAGAAGACATAGCTAGACAGAATACATAGCTGGACAGAATACATAGCTAGACAGAATACAAGCTGGACAGAATACATAGCTAGACAGAATACATAGCTAGACAGAATACATAGCTAGACAGAATACATAGCTGCACAGAATACATAGCTAGACAGAATACATAGCTAGACAGAATACATAGATAGCCAGAATACATAGCTAGACAGAATACATAGCTAGACAGAATACATAGCTAGACAGAATACATAGATAGACAGAATACATAGCTAGACAGAATACATAGCCAGACAGAATACATAGCTGGCCAGAATACATAGCTAGGCAGAATACATAGCTAGACAGAATACATAGCTGGACAGAATACAAGCTGGACAGAATACATAGCTGGACAGAATACATAGCTAGACAGAATACATAGCTGCACAGAATACATAGCTAGACAGAATACATAGCTAGACAGAATACATAGCTAGACAGAATACATAGCTAGACAGAATACATAGCTAGACAGAATACATAGCTAGACAGAATACATAGCTAGACAGAATACATAGCTAGACAGAATACATAGCTAGACATAATACATAGCTGGCCAGAATACATAGCTAGACAGAATACATAGCTGGACAGAATACATAGCTAGACAGAATACATAGCTAGACAGAATACATAGCTGGACAGAATACATAGCTAGACAGAATACATAGCTGGACAGAATACATAGCTAGACAGAATACATAGCTGGACCGAATACATAGCTGGACAGAATACATAGCTGGACAGAATACATTGCTGCACATAATACATAGATGGACAGAATATTTCGCTGGACAGAATATTTATCATCAAATACAGGGCTAGACAGAATGACAAGCTTGGTAGTAGGATATGTTTAATGGGGGCCCCTTGTGGCATAAATTGTGTGTAAGATTGAGCTACTTGGTTGAGATCAGAGTGCAAGGCAAGCCTCCCTCAAGGACATCAAGATTTAATAGTATGTGCAGTCAGTCTGCTGCTTAAAGTGACTTTATATCATGTTATACCAATCTTATGACATCGTTAAGTACCATTACTCTATTGTGAATCATATTATACCAATGTGATGACATCATAATTTAGCATACGATTTACTCAATCGTAATTTAGCACCAGTTCCTCTGTGGTGATCCAAAGGTCGTGGGTTCGATTCCCGGCCGTGCCGAGATTGAACTCATGATACAATTTCCTATATGAGCTGAGGCCCGTGCATAAAGGATTATCCCGTTTCCTTGTAAATCTGTGACCGGTAGGGTTGTCATGTCAAGGACCTGCGACATGACAATTCAATGAAGAGCACTATATCTGCTACAAGTAGGTCTCATCACGAAATGACTGAAATAATGTTGAAAGTGATGTAAAACCCCAAACAAACAAACAAACAAATAATACATGATAAGTAGCATTACTTTATTGTAAATCTGATTCTTATTTCTCACCATGTGACTGGAATGATAAGCCACAGATGACCAGTGGTCAATGTGATATGCGGCAAGAGAATTTCCTAACCCAGACAGTTGGAGATTCATGGGCGTATCAACATTACCTTTCTGCTACTTGCTGAAGCCGTATCTGTGTATTATTTAATTTCATATAATAAAAAATACTTGTATCTGCATCTTTACTGACATATCTAAATATATGATTGATGCAAATATGTGATTGATGCAAATGCTTTCAATAATATAGTGTTTGGAATATCATAAACTTTGATAAAAGAAAATATTTTGGCTTGTTTTAATGGGGCCATGGGCCATGGCGTAGTTGGTTAGAGTGCCAGCTTATTACTACCAGTTCCTCTGTGGTGATCCAAAGGTTGTGGGTTCGATTCCCGGCCATGCGTATATTGAACGCATGATACCATTTCGCATTTGAGCTGACCAAGTGCAATGACCAGATGAAATGGACAAGCGTCTGAGAAGGTGTGGAGGAGTCTAACTTGCTATATATCACCCCTAGTGAGTGATATCAACTTTTTAGGGGTGACAGGTTACAAGAATAAGAAAAGATAGTACAATAAATAATAATATAAGAAATAATACGCTGACACCCCTTCATGAATGCCAGATATCTCTTATCATCCCACATATGTTTGAGAACTATGTATTTGACTCATTGAATACGTATTGTTCTTTCTGGTCTTAAAATGTATGTTTTATTTCTCTTTTGTTCCAGCATTTATATAGCGGCTTTTATTGCCACAAAGAATTAATTGTGATTGGTGGAAACACTAAACAGTATTACATTAAATTACAGAGATAAATGAAATTATGGTTTTCAGTGTGTTTAGAGAAGTCGGTCTCTGAGTTGTTTCACACCGCACTTGCCCCACTTCTAGTAATTAAGTTATCAAAGGCAAAGGTGCTCTTAGAATGATTCATATGCATCTGAAAATATAATGTATAAGTAAACACCTGTTCTTGGCTAAATTGATAACTTGACAATTTGTATAAACATGAGAAGAGACGATCCGGTCACATCCTGATAAGATGTCATCTCACCATTCTGACAACTTAAAGAGGGCGATAAAAGAGTATTCAGGCTCATAGTTGGTCATAAAGAAGGGGTTTGATGTATGGGTCTAGCTGATGGGTATGTCCAGTCTAATCTGAGCTTCATATGGCATTCAGTGATGGCTGGCCATCCCCCAGGCTCCCCATGCTATGGTGGGTCAGTGATGGCTGGCCATCCCCCAGGCTCCCCATGCTATGGCGGGTCAGTGATGGCTGGCCATCCCCCTGGCTCCCCATGCTATGGTGGGTCAGTGATGGCTGGCCATCCCCCAGGCTCCCCATGCTATGGTGGGTCAGTGACGGCTGGCCATCCCCCAGGCTCCCCATGCTATGGCGGGTCAGTAAAGGCTGGCCATCCCCCTGGCTCCCCATGCTATGGTGGGTCAGTGATGGATGGCCATCCCCCTGGCTCCCAATGCTATGGTGGGTCAGTGATGGCTGGCCATCCCCCAGGCTCCCCATGCTATGGTGGGTCAGTGATGGCTGGCCATCCCCCAGGCTCCCCATGCTATGGCGGGTCAGTGATGGCTGGCCATCCCCCAGGCTCCCCATGCTATGGCGGATCAGTGACTCAGGTAAACAGAATACACCAAGAAGTATTCATTTTCGTCTTTTGTTTTTTTCTTGATCACACATCGATCGATACATTACGCGACATTAAATTATGAATTAGAATTCCTATGCAATTGTGAATTAATCCACATGCATAATAATTAAAGTTTGATTTATCAGAAAAAATAATCAACAGTGGTAATCAAAATACAAATCTTCTTATTTTTTCCTAGAAGTTGATTGTCCCAAGAACAGTCATGTCCATGGTCAGGTGTGGAATGTTTCTGAGATTTACTACCATGATATTCTACACAGATGAATAACTAAATTAATTGTGAAAGCGGTTATTTACTTAATTTGATTTTTCTAAGCCGAATCGCATGGAAGGTTTGTAATGTTTAAAAGATATATTGACATGTGTTTCACAAAGGTAAATAACTAAAATAAAAGAGAGTGGCCCCATGTCTGTTTATGTTTATATCATTACCAGAGATATTCTTAAACACAAACAGATAAATATTCACAATGGTGTTTTTAAATATTCCATATAAATATCTACTAGAACAAATGATGATTTTTCCCTTACTTTTAAGGTTATATAATGTATAAGTAAACACCTGTTCTTGGCTAATTGATAACTTGACAATTTGTATAAACATGAAAAGAGACAATCCGGTCACATCCTGATGAGATGTCATCTCATGTTTTATATCATTACCAGAGATATTCTTAAACACAAACAGATAAATATTCACAATGGTGTTTTTAAATATTCCATATAAATATCTACTAGAACAAATGATGATTTTTCCCTTACTTTTAAGGTTAGTACAGAAAAAAGTCTCTACATGTTTGAGGTAATTCATTTGCTGAGATATATCATTGTTTTCATATCTTAGCATGGGCTTGTTAGGGTGATCAACTGTGAAGAAATGCACTTCCATTAATTATAATTTGCCTCAAGCAGTATCCAGAAACATGAAGTGACTGTCAGAATTTGTTCTTAACTTCAAACTTCTTCTATAATTGAATAGATCTAATATGTAATTGGTATCAGAGACTGGTAAGAGACCTTAAGAGCTTCCTGCAAGTGATGCCAGCAGAGACGATTTTACATAATGGCAAAACCTGTTTTTCTTCTGACTTATTATCTACCTTTTTAATAATATAATGATGTCATAAGTTATTTCAAAAGATGTCTATCACAAACAAGAATTATTTAGGCGCATAACTATCCATGGTTGTGTGTCTGTATGTGTCCTTATAATACATATTTTCTCTTCTTTGCATTCGGATAACTGGTATTTTAAATGCCATTTTGATTTTGTCTGTGGAGAATGGTGGCTCAGCATAAGTGATCTACTTAAGTTTAGCCTTGCAAGTATTAATAGAAATGATTTTATCGCAACAATTGTATTAAACTGGATTGTTTGTGAAGAGGATTTGGTCCGGGCAATAGGCTTGTTTTGCAATTTATCACACCTAATCTGACAAGTCCTGAGTAAATGTTTGGTTGCATCAGAGTACTGCACCGAGTAATCATGACTTTCTGGAGAACCCTGCAAAAGCTACTCACCATATGAGAACATTTGAGAACAAATGGGAATTTCAATTGTTGAAAGAAGCCAATCTGAATCAAGATTAATCAGAATTAACTTCAAATTTTAAGTGGATTTAAGCAAGATGTAATGAAACTAGGTGCTCATTTAAAAGATTGCATATTCTGATGTGACAATTTAAGTATGCTTATTGTGAAGAATATGGATTAAAACTGCAAAGCTCTCCGCTCAAGCTTAAGTTGGAAATAATTATAACATAAATAAATCTATGTCTGTTGAGGTAAATAAATCTGTTTGCAATAGTGACTGAATGAAAATGTAATATTCAAGTGAAAGATACATTTGAATCAATTCACAACGTGTCAGGCCCTTGATAAAAGGTCTTGAGCCATTTTTTATGAACTCACAGCTTCAATATTTTAGTGCTTTGACTATGATGATGATGATGATGATGATGATGATGATGATGATGATGATGATGATAATGATGATGATGATGATAATAATAATAATAATAATAATAATAATAATAATAATAATAATAATAATAATAATTATAATAATAATAATAATAATTATTATAATAATAATAATAATAATGATAATGATAATGATAATGATAATGATAATGATAATGATAATGATGATAATGATAATGATAATGATAATGATAATGATAATGATAATGATAATGATAATAATAATAATAATAATAATAATAATAATAATAATAATAATAATAATAATAATATGAATAATATGAATAATAATAATATGAATAATAATAATATGAATAATATGAATAATATGAATAATAATAATTATCAATAATATGAATATGAATGATAAAGTCATTAATTAATTCATACACAGCATCTGCTGCACCGATTGGCTTGATTCTGGGCTCGTTGGAAAGAAAAAGATGAAATATTAAGAAAGTTCGAAGAGACATTGCATACATTTCTTTTATTATTAGTCCAAATAGCCGAAAACTGGCATTTCAAGCAGTACAGAGGGAGGAGCTTACCAAAACGTAACAGCAGTATTGTACATGATCATATTAACATAATTTATGATGTTACCATGACATCATTATGTCTGACATCACTATGACAACACTTTCCTGTCTGACATCACTATGATGACACTTTCCTGTATGACGTCTCATGCAACTGTGTTTACCTTACTCACAATGTCAAAAGGGTTTCATTACAGGTTAAATCAACATTCTACCCCAATTATTGACGAAACTATGGTTTTTAGAACTTCCCTGAAGATGCAGAGATATTGAAATGGGGAAAATGTTTGTCCGTCTGTCCGATGTTGGACAATTCAGGTTTGATGATATTTTTGTGAGCAAGGAAAGTAAAAATGACTCGGGGAATTCCAAACTTTAAATGAGATCAAAAACAAGGCAATGCCTGCAGAGGTATTAATTGAATACCACCTATGTAATGCAGAGTAAAAACATTATTTAAGTCTATTAATAATCATCATGTTCCTTTGGAGGTTCAAGATCAATCCAGATCCAAATTGTATCAACAAATCTTCAGCCAGTTATCAATCCAGATCCAAATTGTATCGACAAATCTTCAGCCAGTTATCACTTTGCACAATTCAAAGACATAATATGATAATGTTTGATTAAGGTATATATATGTTATGTGATAAGTTATGTGATCAAAGTATTCAAGTAGGTCTCGTCATGATACGATTGAAATAATGTTGAAAGTGATGTAAAAAAAGCGAACAATGAAACTCTGTATAGACCTTGTTTTAATAACATATATGTGTGTAGTACGGGCACTGAGCAGTACGTTATGTGATTTAGCTTATAATATCATTCAGGAATGGCACTGCTCAAGAAAGCTTTGTAAGTCATCATGCTGGGTCTCGTCATGATATAACTGAAAACAAAATTGAAAGAAATGTAAAAAACAACAACCATACAAACAAACAAACAAACAAACAGACAAAATACAGTATCTTATCTAAGTCCGGTGTCCGTCTTTGAGGCAAACCACATTAGCATGAGTGAAATATACGACAGGGCCAGACATGAGCAGGACAGATTTCCAAGACACTCCTATAATGACTCAATCACTCTGTCAAGAACCGCTCCCCCGTGTCTGCATCTAATTGCGTGCGTGACATTTTATGCAATGACCTGTGCCAAAGAATGTGTTCCACTGAGAGAAGATTCATATTTCAAGGGAAGAAACCTTTCTGTCTTCTTCACAAGCCTTTTTGTATTTAACAATACTTGTGTGAAAGCATTTTTAATTTGGTTCTGTTCATTTGTAATCTTATATTTATCATTGCATTTTCAGATTTATGGTCATGATTTAACTGCATTTTTCAGATTATTATGAAACTATCTACCTAAAAAATGAAAACAGATTTTACAATAAATGATGATATTTTCGGTAACAAAAACTAAAATTAGTTAATGTTTTTTTTTGTTTGTTTTTTTTTCGGTTATTTGGTTATTTTTTTGGTGGTTTTTTTGCATAACTGTTTTGCAGACGTTTGCTTTTCTCCTTTGTGTGAAATATTTATGACATATTAGATCATCGTTAATGAAACCATACATTCGCAGACGACGTCATCCCATACGGCTAAAGTATTACAGAAATCCACATTGCGATTTTAGCCTTTTAGTTTTTAAGAATTAAATTAGGAAGTTGAATGGGGATAGCGATGAATGCATTCGCCAGTATTTGTTCAATTGTGACACTGGAAGCCAAGCTATGACAGCAATACAAAACACAGCAGCCGCAAGTTGGTCGAAATATGTCGCAAAATCACTTGAGGGTCTAACTCGTAATGAATATAAAATCTGACATATTAATCTTTCATCAGAGATGGAAAAGCGGGGTGCCTTCCCAACTATTTCAATTGCTTAGGATGATTTTTTTCCACGAAATAAATCAAAATGACAAGAAAGCAATTAACGCTAAAACGTGTACATGCAAATTATGTCAGAATTTCCTGCCTAATTTGCAGAAGATCATATAAATAACATAATTATAGCTTCCAGCTCTCCCCTCACGTCTTTCATATTTCTCATCAGATAATCTCACGAGGTCGTTAAATCTTATACCCAAGATTCTACGCTTTAATTAAAAGTTGCAGAACGAGATAATATGTATCTTGCCGATGTGAAACGAGATTAAAATTTAAGGTCTTCTGCGCATGACCCTTGTAAAAGAATTATGTAAACACATAAGATGTTAAAGAATATTGTAGGGTGCAGCAGGGCCAAGGTAAGATTTATTAATTGATATCTTGATTTATAGTTCCATTCTCTCATGAAATATTTATAGAGGGGAAGTTGTGCCCTGTTAGTATGATGTCCGCACTTCAGTTTTTTTTTGTCTGTCAATCCCTTTAATATGCAAGAAAAAGCTGTAAAATGAGATTTATTTGATGTAATATGCAGACCATTGACTGCTGAACTGTGGTCTTTAAACAGAAAATGAATTTCAAAAGAAAATGAGGGAAATGAGACGAAATATAGGACGAAATGAGGAATAAGACCTGTCTTCTTATCCAGGTGCTGCCCATAGGTACCTTCCGCGAGGGCAAACGATTGCCAGCTGAGGTGAGAACCGCTGCCATCAAGTGTCCCATAAATGTTCTCATCAGTGTGAAGATTATGGAGGTAATCTGAGCTGGGAAGAGGACGACAAGATGGCTGCCAGACGTCCATCACGTGGTCAAAAGGAGACGCTTGCAAAATATGGAGAAAGACGACACCATCAGCGTCCCTCAAAAACTGTGCTCACAAATCAGGCTCAGAAAGCTGGCCAATTAGCCAGCAAACATTCGCCATCTAAATCTGGCCGAGCACTTGGAGACCTGGTCCAGATAACACGTCATATCTGCAAACACAGATGTAGACAGACTTGTGTGATTAGGTAGGATAGAAGCCTGTCGCTGGAACCCAATGCCCTACACCTATCGAATAAATGAGAATTTTTCTTTGAATTATTACACAGGCACAATAGTTCTGCTCTAAGGGGAATCGAACCTTTGAAGTATGTTCCATTTGATTTATTCTAATTAAAAGGATAGTGTTGAGGTCATGAGTTCAATTTCCGGTCATGTCGGCATGATTAAAGTTCTTGTATGAGCTGAGGTCCGTGCCTAAAGGGTTAACTCGTTTTCCTTGTAAATCTGACTGGGTGAGTTGCCATGTCAATGACCTGCTACATGACAATTCAGTGAGGCAACACTATATCTGCTATGAGTAGGTCTTGTCATGAAATGACAAAAATAATACTGAAAATGATGTAAAACCCCAGACAAAAAAACAAAGGGTGGTGCTGACCTTGTATGACATTGCATCAAACATCTTTTAACATTACAATACTTAATATATCTCCAGAACTGGATTATTGCTGTTATATATATTCTTTTAATCAATTTAAAATCACTTCTCCTGGAACATATCACATGGCAGTAGAAATGATGACAGCACACACTATCCTGACGAGAGAGGTCAAGCTCACCACCCGGAAGTGCTTAATGTTATTTGAGGAAATAGCTTCACACTATCCCCAAGGTGTGTATTGCATATCTGTTCTCAGTATATTCGTAATGGGATGACTTCCACGGGACTCATATCAGACTGGTAGCATAATTAACATTAACTTGCTGAGTGAAGCTCGCTTCACAAGATGGCGCCACCCTCGCAGGTTCTAAGGTGATATGCTTTGTTTGAGTTTTCAATTACCCCCAGACGATGATTTGGTTATTCAGTTTAACATTCTATAAATATCTTTAAGTGAATTAATTTTGCTTTCTGATGCTCCAATGCTGATATCGTGTTTCACAGTGAGATAATACATCATTTATGAAAGCAAGTATCAAATTCAGATCATTTACATGAGCAATGTATCTACATGAATACATTTATGGAGGTATAGAATAACTTTAAAAGGTAATCTTCATATATTCACAATCTTTTCCCGATCAAAAAGCATAAATTACAATGTCAATAACAAAAGCCAAGCTTCGCATTAATCTGCCTATGCAATGATGAAATCTTATCAAAACATTGATCTTACAATTTGTTTTATGGGATAACAATAAAGTGGTTGTTCTAATTGCAATGTGGGCGATATTAAAGTTGTATGGTAGACGTGGACGATATTCGAGGGGGTTGATAGAGGTGGGCGATATTCGAGGGTTGATAGAGGTGGGTGATATTAGAGGGTTGATAGAGGTGGGTTATATTCGAAGGTTGATAGAGGTGGGTGATAGTCGAGGGTTGATAGAGGTGGGTGATATTAGAGGGTTGATAGAGGTGGGTGATATTCGAAGGTTGATAGAGGTGGGTGATATTCGAGGGTTGATAGAGGTGGGTGATATTAGAGTGTTTTGGCATAGGTTGGTAATGTTAGAGTGGGTTGATAGAGTTGGGCACTGCTTCTTCCATGTGGGTGAGAGAGCCTGGAGCATTATGGGTGTTCATCACGTCGTGAGCGCAGTACCGCGGTGCTCATATTATGTGTAGAGACCAAGGGACAATCAGTGGCCAATGTAGCGATAAGAACCAGGCCCACAGCCCTGCTCACATAAACCTACCTTAGAATCCCTAATTCTCCATAAACACACCCCTCTATGTGTAGTGTAAAATAGGGACATACTGGCAAAACTCACTGCTAACTTTCCCTGCTGCAAACTTCAGATTTGTTCAGCGTGGTTCTCTCTCATGGGAGCTTAATGTCTTGACGTTCTATTCTTTGGTTCTTCAAACTACGCATTATCACTCATTATAGGGGGCACCACCTGTTTTGAATGGAAAAGTATATGTTGTATTATATTTTCCAGACTAAGACAGATATCAACTAAAGGAAAACTATTCTGAAACTTGCAAACAAAGTCTTAATAATTTCACTATTAGAGGTCAAGCGTTTGAAAATGAATGATATCATCTTGGGCTTAAATTCAAACATCAAAAAGATGTGGATTTATAAAAGATGATTTTAAATGTCTCTGTAGAATAGAGACATATATGTTTGCAGCTATGTCAATTGCAATAATTTGAACTGACCATTGTTCTTCCATACTAAGGCAAGTCAAATCTGAGAGGCCATGGGCCGTGGCGCAGTCGGTAAGAGCGCCAGCTTATTAGCACCAGTTCCTCTGTGGTGAGCCAAAGGTTGTGGGTTCGAACCCTGGCTGTGGCGAGATTGAACTCACGATACAATTTCCCATATGAGCTGAGGCCCGTGCCTAAAGGGTTAACCCATTGTCCTTGTAAATCTGTGACCGGGCGGGTTGTCATGTCAAGGACCTGCAACATGACAATTCAGTGAGGCAGCACTATATCTGCTACAAGTAGGTCTCATCACGAAATGACTGAAATAATGTTGAAAGTGATGTACAACCCCAAACAAACAAACAAACAAAACAAATCTGAGATTATCCTAATCAGTCACATAGGTATACTTATCCTCACAAAACTCTGATGTTTCACCTTTATATCTCATTTTATCTCATGGGATTACAATGTACGTATGTTAGCCAGCACCAAAACCATCATCCCAGAAAATATGACAGCTTCAAATAAATCTTTATCACAGAGCTGGAAATGGAAAAGATTGCCATTGTCAGAACGGATATGTATTGTGAACACTTATATACAAACTTATTATCTGTGCCCTTATTTCTTTCTCGTTAAGAACTCTAATTGCTGACAGTTAATAGAGAAGATAGTTCATAGTACACCTGTACATATGGCAGTTGCATATTTACATTTGCAATGAAATATAGATGTGGTTTTAAATGACTGTGATAAATGTTATTAACTTGGCTCATTTGTTGTGCTAATATTACATTTTGACAGCTGACAAGTTTCTCTCCATTCAATGTTGGTGGAGTGAGTGAGACCTGATAGAGAGCAATTACATGTATGACTTGTTCTGAACATGAGAATTCTGTAAAAGTATAATTTCAAAATAATCTGATATCATGGTTTTCCGTTTTATTTCATATTCGCAGAGTCTGACATGAGAAACTGACGATTCTATTCACAACATTTGTACTAATATAACTAGAAAAATATTCCTAGTGATACACAAAATTTGTCTGTTGCTGTCCACCCTCAATTCAATGATATATAAAATCTTGGAATATATGTCTAATATATGTCATTATATCTGGTACTTTCCAATACCAAGTTTCTGAAAGCTTAAATAGCATGATATATTCTACTGGCCACGCATATGGAAGCCTCATGACATGACACTGTCCACTCTCCATTCTATGAAAGCCTCATGATATGGCACTGACCACTGTCCATTCTATGAAAGCCTCATGATATGGCACTGACCACTGTCCATTCTATGAAAGCCTCATGATATGACACTGACCACTGTCCATTCCATGAAAGCCTCATGATATGACACTGCCCACTCTCCATTCTATGAAAGCCTCATGATATGACACTGACCACTGTCCATTCTATGAAAGCCTCATGATATGACACTGACCACTGTCCATTCCATGAAAACCTCATGACATGACAGTCAGCACTCTTCATTCTATGAAAACTTCTGTATTCCTGACGAAGGCCTGGTAACCCAAGCGAAGGATTTACGTCCAACAATATCAGTGTGATATGATCATGTCATTATTACTCTAAGGTAGATTAGTTGCGCTGAGTTGCTCTCATGTGTTATCAAAGATTGCCACCCTCCTGCAAATTATCACCTCTTGGAGGCTGTAATAACTCTACAAAGTGGAGCCCTGCTGAGACTAAGCTGTCTAGATGTAACATATGAATAATCTGTGATCCCATCATGCAGAATGTATTATGTTAACCTTTGGACATGTATTAGACCAGGCACCGTACAAATGTTTCATGCATTGTGGCTGTTTATGTCATGTCTGGGAGTATTTGAAGAAGGAAAAGCAGCTCCACAGAGTTGTGGCTATTCATCTTATCACAATGTAGAATATGTGATATCTAAGGTGCAATCAGGACACCACCTTAGTGGAGGTTGATGTCAACTCTTTGCTGTGAAATGTTCTCTGAAGTCTTATCAAATACTTCTGAACAACATATTTAGTTTTGTTATATTTACCTCTTTCATGAAAATGACATAATCGGTCAGCAGATTATTATGCTTGCAGGAGATCAGTTTGGGTATCTACATACAATATTTGAAACAATTCCCCATATTAACTCCTCACCATTTAATGCACTATTTGAACACGGCATAACATTTTAAAATGATAATATAAATGCAAATAAAAGATGATATTTTGTAATCATAATTTGATACTCTAGCATAATAAATAACGAATATCACTGAACGCAGTCAGAACACGTTCAGAATGAGATACGAACAGAGCGTTCACATTACTGACCCACTCAGCATGTACAACGAAGGCAGTGCGAACTGGTCGTTCGCATCTCCTCCACACAAAATTTTCAACATTTTTAAAAATTTTGTGTGGACCTAAGCGGTCTTATCCGGACTGCTCCGAACCCAAAACAAAGGAATGTAGAAGGAGAAATGAATAAGGCACTTGAGTCGCGTTTGAGTTGTGTAGACTTCCATACTCATTCTGAACACCCAAATCTTCCCGTCAGCTTTCATCCGATTGCCCTGTTCGCTACAGTGAGAACGCCGCTTAAAGAAACAATAAACAGCAATAAATAGGCAGCAGAAAGTATTAGTCGTAGATTATAACCAAATTGAACTACATGTTCCAGGTTGGCTTCTTGTCCATGATCATATTTTGAAATCATCACCTTTGCACTGATAAAAACCTATTAGTTCAAGGCACATCACTTCAAGATCTCTCTGATTGTTTCTTGGAGATCATCGTTTTATTACGTGTACTCTATCCTAAGATATATCAATGTACACATGTTGTCTGATTTCATTTCTATTCTATTATACCTAACTTGATTTTATCTAATTTATTGTTATTTAATCCTGTATATTCTACTCTGATCTGATCTATTCTAATCTATTCTAATATATTCCAGTCTACTCGAATCTGTTCTAGTTTATCCTAATCTGTTCTAATTTATTCTAATTTGTACTAATCTATTCTTCGCAGGTCTAATCTAATATATTCCAATTATATTTTAATACAATCTGATATATTCTAATCTATTATTATTATTATTATTATTATTATTATTATTATCTATTCTAATCTATTCTAATCTATTCTAATAAAATGTAGTATGCTCTAGTCTATTCTAGTTTAATCTAATGCCAACCTTCCTCTTGTGAGGTTTCACCCGGAGAAAATACTCTTGTTTGACAGATGGCATTGACTTTAATGTTGACATCCTGAAGAACTCATCATATGAAATGTTCCTTTTCACGTGGGAGGAATTATTGAATTAATGATCTTCTGCCTGCTTCATTTTACACTAGCGTTAAGATAACAAAAAATAAACCATACCGAACCAAAACAACTGTCAAAAACAATATTTGGAATCTTTAGATATCATTTCCCTCAGAAGAATCAGTAATATTTCTACACTCATCCGACTACGGTAATTCCATTTTTAGGTTTGGCCGTATATTAACAGATTATGTGTCTCTTGGGTTACACCTGTCGCGTATATAATATTGTGCTGACGTGTTAGACCAATATTTTATTTATATTGATGAAAGCAGTCAGCTGGGGAACAGTAAAAACACCGGGAGATCATTACCCATTATCGGCCGATTTTTTAATGTTGCACGGGTCATAGAGAACTTTAAGTTGCAGCAAAAAAGTTGTTGATGTTTGCCCATTTCTGTGTGGCCCAAAGTCATTAGAACCTAACCCGGCAGGTGCCCGGCAGACCGCCTGATGTCCGGACGGTAGCCGCTTGATAATTGTAAGGTAGCAGCCTGCCCGGTGTCCTCAAACTTTGGTGTGTCCTTAAACTGTGTGGTGTCCTCAAACTTTGGTGTGTCCTTAAACTGTGTGGTGTCCTTAAACTGTGTGGTGTCCTCAAACTTTGGTGTGTCCTTAAACTTTTGGGTGTCCTCAAACTGTGTGGTGTCCTCAAACTGTGTGATGTTATCAAACTTTGGGGTGTCCTCAAACTTTGGGGTGTCCTCAAACTTTGGTGTGTCCTCAAACTGTGTGGTGTCCTCAAACTTTGTGGTGTCCTCAAACTGTGTGGTGTCCTCAAACTGTGTGATGTCCTCAAACTTTGGGGTGTCCTCAAACTTTGGTGTGTCCTCAAACTGTGTGGTGTCCTCAAACTTTGGGGTGTCCTCAAACTTTGGTGTGTCCTTAAACTTTTGGGTGTCCTCAAACTGTGTGGTGTCCTCAAACTGTGTGATGTTATCAAACTTTGGGGTGTCCTCAAACTTTGGGGTGTCCTCAAACTGTGTGATGACCTCAAACTTTGGGGTGTCCTCAAACTTTGTGGTGTCCTCAAACTGTGTGGTGTCCTCAAACTGTGTGATGTCCTCAAACTTTGGGGTGTCCTCAAACTTTGGTGTGTCCTCAAACTGTGTGGTGTCCTCAAACTTTGGGGTGTCCTCAAACTTTGGTGTGTCCTTAAACTTTTGGGTGTCCTCAAACTGTGTGGTGTCCTCAAACTGTGTGATGTTATCAAACTTTGGGGTGTCCTCAAACTTTGGGGTGTCCTCAAACTGTGTGATGTCCTCAAACTTTGGGGTGTCCTCAAACTGTGTGGGGTCCTCAAACTTTGTGGTGTCCTCAAACTGTGTGGTGTCCTCAAACTGTGTGGAGTCCTCAAACTTTGGGGTGTCCTCAAACTTTGGGGTGTCCTCAAACTTTGGAATGTCCTCAAACTTTGGGGTGTCCTCAAACTGTGTGGTGTCCTCAAACTGTGCGGTGTCCTCAAACTTTGGAATGTCCTCAAACTTTGGTGTGTCCTTAAACTTTGGGGTGTCCTCAAACTTTGGGGTGTCCTCAAACTTTGGTGTGTCCTCAAACGTTTGTGTGTCCTCAAACTGTGTGGTGTCCTCAAACGTTGGTGTGTCCTCAAACTTTGGGGTGTCCTCAAACTTTGGGGTGTCCTCAAACTTTGGAGTGTCCTCAAACTTTGTGGTGTCCTCAAACTTTGTGGTGTCCTCAAACTGTGTGGTGTCCTCAAACTGTATAGTGTCCTCAAAGTGTGGTGTCTCGGGGATATTTGACTATCGCATGGCCGTAGATGGGCCGTGCAATGCCCGTATATAATGTGACCATACTCATATCAAATCTCACAAATTGGGTAGAACATTCCTGTAAGCCTACACTTCAAATCGGAGTCAGGTCTGGACAGAGAAAAGAAAAGTAAACTGAAAATGCTGATTTATCAATACATGTAAAGATTAAAGTTGATTTGTCTTTTTTCACTGATTTGTACATATTAATGATCGACTTTAAATATGTGTGCATGTGCTAGGGATGTGGGAAATATCTAAGTTGGTCAGACGCGAATCTTCTATGCTAAAGGTCTGGGGTATGGAGCCCTGCAGGTACAGGTGTTTCGGTCATGCTGCATTGTCGAGAAAGTGGATATCCATTACTTACCAACTCCAGTCAGTGCTACGTGACTACTATCAAAGGCCGTGGTTTGTGTTATCATGTCAATATGATAATGCAAAAGAAATATCCCAAGTCATTCATTAAAAAGAGTAGGGCATTGAGTCCCGGTAATAGGTTTTTATTTGACTTAATATAGCATTTTTCAGCTCTGAAAAGGTTGTTGATAAAGAAAGCAAATGTTTTGACGTAGATCTTTCTCACTGATTATACTTAACAAGATTTATTCGTCTTCAGCAATGTGTGTTCTTCACAGTGCAGTAATCTCCCACAAAAGTCTAGGAATATGAACTTAAATCTCACCTCAGAGTCACGAGTCTGACATTCTTATATAAATCAAGTTTTCCCAATCTGATCAACAGCGTTTTTTGGCCTTTCCCTACTCATCCTTTAACTTAAGATAAATACCTTACCATACAAAACCAAATATGACAAGGAGAATCCATGACAGATCATACTGGGACCACTGATGGTTCTCTGACAGACTCGTAGCCACCATTATCGAACTGTGCCCCCTCTCTTATGGGAACATAAAAGCCTTTACATATCCTTGATCGCTGCAAAGATGCATTGTCTCTCTAAAACATTTCCTCTTATAAGAATAAATTATTCTCTTTGAGAAGTAAATTGGGCTTATACAATTTAGTATGATATATTTTGATTACTGATCTCAGGGATGTAGCATTGAATTATATAGATATACATGTATAATATATTTCATCCCAAAGGCAAGTTCTTCTTTGTAGAATATGATATATGAATTCATATCATGAACTTTAATCTCATGCAACAATGGCCACATCAGGTCGACTTTTGTGCCTTCAAACTAGGTAAAAGGTAAAATTGCCGGTAATGGGAGTCGAACCCACGACCTCCCGACCTCCTCTATTTTAGCAAGCATGGCACAGATCTATCCCTTAGCGAGGGACTATAATGTTTCTGTATAACTTGACAGATAACTCTTGAGTTTTTGGCAATTTCACCTTATCGGAGATATTGATTTACTGATACCATCGATGGACAGTCTTCACATCATTACATTACATTATAAGCAGAGTGCATCACCTTACACCTGATATACATATATGACAAATCAATAACCTAGCGTCTCTCTCTAACTTCCTAGATATAGCTAACATTGCTAGCCTATGCATTTTGGGGGGTTTCTCATCACTATTAGCATTATTCTAGTCATTTCATGACGAGACCTACTTGTAGCAGATATACATGTTGTGCTACCTTACTGACGTGTCATGTTGCAGGTCCATCCGGTCACAGATTAACAATGATGACGGGTTAACTCTTCAGGCAAGGGCCTCACCTTTTATGAGACATTTTATCGTGAGGAATGATGGAATACTAATAAGCTTGCGTTTTGACCAACTGCGCCAAGGGCCGTGCCTGATAGCATGTTCATACTTTATGCAGTCTGTACACAACACAATGAATGCCACTTTGTCAGAAATATTGTCTCAAAGTGGTGTGATTAAAGACTTCCTTATTATTCATACCTCATCTAGATTACAATTCTGTTCATAAACTAAATGTGTTATAATTAACATGGAATGGTGTACAAACATCACCAAATGCACCATCTATGTGTTTTTGGCATGACACAATATTTACGATTAGATGAAAAGTAAAGTCTAGTGGGTACAATATGGTGGAGATTGGCGATAAAAACAATATCAGCAATATTAGTAGGAATGCCTCTGGATCCGAACCTCCATCTGAAACCTGGCTAAATATAGTTAACAAATTGGCTAAAATTTCCTCAGTGTCTAATATATCAATTATGCTGTCAAATGTGTGAGCCAGAAAGCATAGCCGCCCTGAGCAGGTGGCAACTCTATGGCTGGGGTAGACTCACTCGCATTTCCATCTGTAACTCTGCCCTCTGATGGCAAAAGGCAGTCAATGGCAAAAGGCAGTCAATGGCAAAAGGCAGTCAATGGCAAAAGGCAAATGGCAGTGATTTCAACTGGCTACTTAACTGCATATTTTCACAGTCTCTTAGTGTATTGTGTTATGAGGGTCACTCACATTTACATAATATTATATAACCTTCCAATGGTAAAAGGCAGTATTTTTATTTCTTTATTTCATATTTTGAGTGTATTGTTTTATGAGATAAATCAACAGTAAAAGGCACCTATGAGGTACCCGTGATATGCAATAAATCGGCAAAATTGATTACTTCCAAAAGTAACCATAGAAAATCATTGCCAAATGCAGTAACTGTTATTGTTGGAGGCAAAGGGGAAAATGGCTTTAGCTCTTCAACACACAAAAGGTTATTTTGGCCATGACTGCCTTTTGGCATAGGAGGGCCGAGCTGTCGTGGCAGCTTTGATGTAGTGGTGAGCGACGGCCAGTATGCCACATGTAGAATATCACCCATCTTTCTGTGATGTCCCCGTGCCTCTCCATCTGATGATGTGTCAAACCCCAAACAAGCATATGACAAATTTGTGGACGAGCGAAAAAAAGTAAAAGTAATCTCTTTATGTTGGCAAATTGAATTTCCATCATAATGCTCCACTTTCTATCTTGACATGGTGTTTTATTGATGGCGTTTCGTCAGGTCTTGTTGGTGTTTTGTTGGCTTCTCTTGAATAAACTCCAGGATAAAAGCCACAAAGACGCAAATATTGCAAGAGGGACCGCAGACCCTGATAAGCTTGTCACAATCGCATTATAGCAGATGCATGCTGGGACTGCTTTCAAATAAGCTTTTAACATTTGATATTCTAACAATGTACGCAAAGTATAGGAGTTCAGCATATATTACACATGGCGATAATTGGTGAACTCACGTAGAATCACATCAAACAACGTCTTATGGCCAACTCTCGTCGCCATTTCCTCTTTACTGCCAGTAATAGTCTATTCCTCTATGTTGTCTGTATATTAATATTTGTGTCTTGAAAGAGCCATTCTGTTACTTTAAATACAACGCAGTCTACTCAAGTTTATATATTAACTTTCAATTGGGACTACATATACATGTATAGGGGCAATGGACCGTGGTTCAGTTGGTTCGAGCGCCAGCTTATTAGCACAAGTTACTCTGTGGTGATCCAAAGGTTGTGGGTTCGATCCCCGACCATGCCGTTGTCCTTGTAAATCTGTGACCGGGTGGGTTGTCATGTCAAGGACCTGCAACATGACAATTCAGTGAGGCAGCACTATATCTGCTGCAAGTAGGTTTCATCACGAAATGACTGAAATAATGTTGAAAGTGATGTAAAACCTCCCAACAAACAAACAACACTACATATATATATAGAGAGCCTCTTGGAACCAGATATTCCAACTCCTCCTTGTAGTACTGGTTGCATATATTTTCTGCACAGTTATCTTCTGACTGGGGTCTCATGTCTGGTCTCGTTCTTATCACGTGACAGTTGCACGGCTGAGAGCCTGTAGTGTCGATTTGTTATAATATGGTTTCCTCTTTTGACAGACAAAAATTCAATTTGTGGCATGTCTGTTACAAGACGTTAGGTCAGGGATGGCATGTCGGAGAAATATACGACCCACTGCAAATATTGTTAGAAAGAGCATGGTTTGCTAGTCCTATCTGACGTGAGGGGGCGCTGATGTCAAGGTCATACCGGAAACAAGGACCAGCGGGCATTTGCAATAAACAGAAACAGGCACAAGGTAGTATGGCAAACTCCCGTGTATTGCCAGTATCAAAGACATTTTGTGGACAAGGTGACAGCGTACAAAGAAGAACATCGATTTGTCCACAAAATGTCAGCGGTTCGGACACAGCCTCGACAAAATGAACCGCTTGGCAGTTTCTTTGCCTGCACACATTTGTTAACGAGGACATTCCCAGGGAAGATGTCGGACAGGCGGAATATTGGCACAAAGCAAAAAGGCGCATACTCTCAAAATAGATTTCTTGGCAGTTCACAATACTTAATAAAATGACTGAGTTGCTGAAATCTGCAGAGGTCTGGAGGCAATAGAAGGGAAAATGTCTCAATAAGAACATTTAAAGTGTCAATAGCTTGTGTCTTAATAACGTATATTATTTGTTTACATTCAGGTAGGAGAGCGGTGAGAAGCAATGCATCAGAGGGGATGCACGTTAACAGGAATATTGCTGAAAAAC
The DNA here is from genome assembly GCA_949316495.1 of Amphiduros pacificus. NCBI lineage: Eukaryota > Metazoa > Annelida > Polychaeta > Phyllodocida > Hesionidae > Amphiduros > Amphiduros pacificus. Next base: position 5,842,275 of record OX439006.1, on the reverse strand, counting down.
AGGACTGAAAGCCACTAAAAGCTCAACACTTTGTTCTGCCGATAAAATGGAAAATCTAAAGCTCAGGCTTCAACGTAGAAATGATTATGTGCGTGAGGAGAGAGCTCTCAGATTCTCATTGGCTATCATAACATGATGAACCAGGCTCCAGATGTGCATTGCAGCCCTCAAACACGAGGCAAAATAACCACCTATTACTTCAGCAGCCACGCAACATGCACGTCCCACCAGTTCTTGGTGCGCTGTGGAGCTATAATAGCTCGTTAGCGGACACACTACGGTGAGGGATCCACCATAGAGAGATCACTTACTCTAAAATAAAGCCTGCTATATACTAATACAATACAACCAATAGCAACCCCTTACATATTAATCACTTGCTTTTTGTCCAATAATTTAGTTAATGATAATAATAAGTATTTCTATACCCCTAAATAAGACTAGAGATTTGATGTTTTTAACTTCAAGGGGCAGGGCATTCTACATATTTATATACATTTTATCTAAACATTCTTTGGTTATAATTAGCTGCATTTTTGTTCACAACTGGTTTCACCGCTGAACTAGGAGTAAATACAGTTATCCTTTTTTATCTGTATTGATTAATCAAGTGTTTGCTGCGTAGCATGTTTGCTCACATGGCGGATGGTGATATTGAAAAGGACTTGATATATGATGTGGGCAGACACAGATATGCTACAATGGAAGCCTCAAGTAGCAGTGTTATGAATGCTAAACTCCTGCTAAGATTGACTGGCGGCACGGCTTTAAAGTTTAATAGTTCTGGCTTTAAGGGGTCAACTGGTACTGATGGGTTACAATCTGGAACCGCAAGAAACACTCAGTTAAAACTTACACAGTAATAATAGTTTACATTAACCTTGTAATTATCTGACCTCCTGCATAATAGAAATCTGAAGAATATCTGTTCATGAGCTTGTGTGCTAATTTTGAGCTGAATGATTCATGTCATATGGACATTAGATATATAACACATCTATTCCAGTACAACTGCCTAGATAAATACAATAATTAAAAATAAACACCGGGAATAAACAGAAATAGATTGATAAACACAGGGAATAAACAGAAATAGATTGATAAACACAGGGAATAAACAGAAATAGATTGATAAACACAGGGAATAAACAGAAATAGATTGATAAACACAGGGAATAAACAGAAATAGATTGATAAACACAGGAAATAAACAGGAAAGCACAATAATGTCAGGTGACCTATTTGCTGGTTTGGAATTGTATAGTGAATTCATGTCATATGAACACTTCATGTACAATACATTTATTCCAGCACAAATGCCTAGATAAACACAAGACATAAACAGGAAAGGACAACAGGGGTAAGATGAGAGACGAGCTCATGAAGTGTCAGCTTTCAGCTTCATTTTTATCTTATTGATCCAATACTTACACAAGGTTTTTATCCCACATGGCATTGGCTCATGTACAGGAGATTCTCAGGATGTGAGTATGGCCTCAGTTCATATTGGGGATTGTGGACTGAGGCAACACTTGAGTGCAGATGTTCTGATAGCCAGATCCTACTTCTCTGTCCCAAGGTCCTCATCGAACCCTTTTATTCCATATCCAACTCTCAATCCTATAAGTGGGCTTTTATATTTTACTTTGCTCTGTTTTGTTTGTGTGGACCTACATCATATAAGTTATATTCTAAAGTACTATCAGTAAATCAGGGGATAACATGTATGTAACTGTAATAAGTTTGATATATTGCACTGCCAAAGTCATATATCTCATGATCTTTATTTATACATTAATATATCTATATTTAGCACAGAGTACTTCAGGCACTGTGTGCTCATTATAAACTCACCTAGTTGAGTAATGGGTCCCCTGAGATCAGTTGGATTAATAAGATCTTATTCAGTGATACACTTGGTTATTGCCTCCAACTAATGCAGGCTTGATGTTGCTGTATTCCCATATCAGGCCGATCCTACCATTCCGAAGAAGATAAATTGTCTGTCATTATGGGAGCTGGTCAAGTGGTAAGGAAGCCATGATTATGACACAGTGATTGAGTCTAGTGTTACTTGATTAAATTATCTGCCATCATGTAGATCTGATGACATGTCCCTAATTAACGGTCATACACAGAGTGACTGTATCAATTAATAGAAACTCTCCTAATTGACAATACACCTCGGCTCATTAGTATCTTAACCACGATGGCACTCCCATTTTGTGACCACATTTATGATACCTTAGATATCTAATACTGCTAGAAAGAATTAATACCTCTAACATTTAATATTTGATACGTGAAATTAATTGGTTTAAACCGTTTATTATTGACTTTGTCAGTTGATGCTTTACTCAAGCATCATGGGACATTTATGTGTTTCAATATGCTCCCAAAATCTGGGCCAAAGAAAGTCAACAACATAACACCATCTTGATTTTCCAAAACCAATAACAGAGGCTGATTGTTGATAATCTTAAAGCATTACATTTGAGATTATCCGTGCATTTCTCGCTGCTCCAGGACCAGGAGGTGCAGGGAGAACATTTGGCCTGGCAATGATAGATGATGGCCGCCAGGGCTTTAAGCAGTATCTTCCTGTATTGGTAGAACCATCCCTGGGTCTTTTCCCATCCCTTCTCAATTGTCACACAGGCTCAGCCCGCTGTTATCCTTATACAAGCAGAACTTCATTAAACTGCAGAGAATTTTTCAGTTTTTTTGTGTGTGTAGTTTTTTTGTGGTTGGCCAGCTGTGGGTATTCCCGCTTACTCTCAAGCTTGTGCATACTGTTAATCTCCCTCTGTAACATCCTAAAGCTATGTATATGTGTATGTGATATGTATATACAATATTGCATATAAATATATATTGGCTTTTTCATAAGCAACCCCCATATGGGCCTTATATAGATGCAATGTAAATATTTGTCAAGATACATACACACACACACATATATATATAACGGTCATACACAGAGTGACTGTTAATATATATATATATTATATATAATGTTTAGTGTTTTAGTGCTCTGAAAGCTATTGAGAATAAGAGATCAATATATTATGACAGACACTTCATCCTCCTCTCTACAAATTGTCTGTAAATACAAATACTACTTTATTCATAAAGTTTAATATGAATAAATAGGGATTGAAAATATGATCAAGGTGTGGCAATTAGAAAACATGTCATGTTTTCAAGTGAAAATCGTTAGGAGGCAAACAAAGCTAATCAGTCAAACATGAAAGTGCCATTAACCCAAATGTCTGCTGTCAATAGCGATTATAACTCACAAGTGCTTGTAATAATACTGGTGTCAAGTGATGGGGACGCAAATCCTAAATGTGCAGTCATTCTGAAATAAAGACACTTGCTGAGTTTCTACAGATGTCAAAATGAAATAATTTATTGAAATCATCGCGATTTTTGACTTTGAATTGCTCTATATTGAAATAAATGATATGATATCATCACTGTTTTATTTTATGTTTTGATTAAAATGTTAAAAAAGAAAGGCTTTTATGATATTTCCAAATATTAACCACTGCAAAGGTAGAATGGTAGACAAAATGATTTGACATCATCGCCGTTTAATTCTATGTTTTGATTGAAATATTAAAAAAGAAAAGTTTTTTATGATAATTCCCATTGTTAGCCGTAGCATAAGTAGACTGGGAAAAGTCAGAAGTTTGCCTATACTTTCTGGCTGCGTTCTAAATAAATGTATGACATGAATAATGCATGATCAAATCTTATGCGGAGAATATTGCTGTGCACCGGAAGTCCATCTGTTGTCCGGAACTTGAGATTGTCTGTCTTGTGGTTGTCTGGGCGTTTGGAGCATCAAGCCACTCATCACAGGCAATACAGATTGCACCATACAATTACACGGCTGCCTTATGAGGAGGGCACCGAGAACTCTTGAGGCTAGCATGCCGGGAAGGCAGGGTATGCAAAACAGCCATTGATCAACACGGAGAAGTCCCTGAGGTTATAAGTACCCCCTGTCTAAAACTCATCTCCATCCCAGGAGAACGGAATATATGACAAATATTTCTCTGAAATGAAGATCACCAAAGGAAAAAAGAGCGAAAATAAAAGTTTGCATTTGAGGTTTTGGTGATGAATCTTCTTGCCACATGGAACATTGAGAAGCGTGTTTTACTGATATAAATGGCGACACGCATACTTTTTATGATTTGTCTCCAGTAAATATTGTAAACAAATTAATTTTACGCTTAGTTTTGAAAATTTCAATATTCAAAAAATATTTAGAATGAAATATGTTCTAATTGTTGCTGTTGTCAACGCTAATTCATTAATGAAATTCCATTAGTGATAAATGCGTCAACTGAAAGATTTGAATAACTTGCAAATTTAGTGCATTTTGTTGAAGTAACAAAAACAATTATGGTTCCATTTTGATGTAAACAGCTTTTACTCATAAAGCATCTCAAATTTAACAGATATCAATAAAGATTTCATTTTTTTACTCATTGCTCTCACTTTTCAAATATCGAATAGTTAATCCATTACAAATATCATTTATCTTATCGATATTGGATTTTCTTATTGATATTTGATTATCTTATCAATATTGGATTATCTTACCAGATTAACTGTATGATTGTTCAATTGATTTAAATAAAAGAAAACTCAAGATAATATACACTCTAATATACATCTAGATGCAAATATTCTTGCCACCATGTTTTTATATTAATCTATATACAAAACGGCTGCGTATACAAACTAAGTTTCTATGGGACTCGGATTCTTGATATTTTCCCCACTGATGTTATAAAACTCATAGATGAGTACATGTCATCAGTTTATGAGCTGTCAACCATGTGGATCTGATAATTTTGAAAACAGGTCATGAAATATCCCGCAATCTTAAAAACTTCAAAGGCACTGGGGGGATACTGGATTCGGTAACTGCAGTTATGGCAGACCCTGCACCAGGTGAGAAATCTCAGCAGCTTATTTTGAGGGTTATATTGCATACTGTGCCACTGTTCTGTGTTCCTTGTTAGAGATAAAAGCAATATAATAATATATCATGCAACAGGTAGTCAAAACAATGGCTTAAATTTCTGATTTGGGCCATGTTTTGTCTTGAGATTCGGTAACTGAGGTCACGGTCATGATTTGATAACTGTGCTGTGGGTCCTCACTTATTAGATGCTTATTGAATACAATCATCATTGTTTATCACTGAGAGGTACTTGATCTTAGATTATGGGCTTACTCCAAGTCTGAGTATCTCATTTTCTTGGATTGTTATTTTACTTTAAATACATAAACATATTGATATTACCAGGCTACCATGGAATCTTTGCATCAAGTAGATGGTTTGACAGAATTTTAAAAGATGTCTTAGAACTCAAGTAATTTGCGGTTTTGTAAATAAAATGATTCAAATAAATGTAAATTTATGACACCATTTGGTAATATTTGACTTGAATTTGAAGAAAGTTAGGTATCTCAAGATATAGACCATTTATCAAATTCCCTCAATTCAAACTAAAATAGAATATTTGGAGTAAACCTGTTCTTAAATTTTGGTAATTAAACTTGCAAAACTTCTGCAGTTTGTCATAAAAAGCATGGGAAATTTTGAGAAATATGATATTTTGTTTACTTCATTTTTGTCTCACTAGGCAGTGATGAGGTCGAATGCAGCAGCTACTGCCTAAAGGATTAGTTATAAAAGATCACTAAATGATGTGTTCATGCGTATATATCAACATTTATCCCCTCTGGACAGAAATGTTACCTATTAAGCTTACTTTGGTATGTTACTATTTCATGTAGTTGAAGGAGCAATGACATCATAATGGTGCTTTGGTTATTTATTAATGAAATAAAGATGTCTCACTTGTTTGTATCTTATCAACCATCAACAGTACATTTCATACAGCTGTGATCCTCTGTATGAAGAGTACCTGTCTGTTTCCCCTAATGTTAATCAACTTGAGACTAAACCTTGTGTATTCAATTTTCACATTGAAAGAGACTTTTGACAAGGAATATTAATTTTGAATTATCTTGACTTCTTGAATAATACCTAACAAATCTAAATTTTGTTGACATATAGGAGAAAAATAATTTTGCTCATAGAGGATAAATGAATATTAAGACATATCTTTTTGGAAAACATTGCTAATGCATTTATACTGGACATGAAACTGGTATGAAAGTAGAATAATATTTCATATTTCACCACCTGTTTGATCCACCTAATCCACATTCCCATGTTATATTATTTAATTTGCAAACACCTAATTAATTGTAGCCATAAACCAAAGTGAACAGATCTATATATTTTGGTTCCAGTGGTTTCATCTAATTCTTCTTTCCGAATGGTAAAAGGCAAATTCTGGTGGCTGAATTTAGCATGGTGGAATATATTTAGTTCTGTTTTACAGGTTTTTGTGCAGTGGTAACACATAACGGCTGAAAAAGTGAACATGTCATATTATAGTTACAGTTACAATGAACACTGCAACCACAGGATTGCAACACATTATACATCCCTGCAGTCATTATACAGAGCATATTGTTCTGGTAACTTTACTATTATTGTTTGCTTATAAGTACACATTAACATTGATATTTTGTTGGCATACACATATGGCAGTTACCAAATCATTCAACAGTTACCGAATCATCTACATGGAGAAGACTACAATTACCGAATCATGCATGTACAGTTACCGAATCATGAGTGAAACTACATTCCCTCTTTTTCATATTACTCATATAACTACTTGAATCATGTTCATTATACTGTATTTATATACTATACTGAAGCACTTGGTCATGGTAGAAGTTATCATTAACCTCAGGAAAGAAGAAAAACAAGTGGCTAAGATTTCTGACCTGGTGCAGGGTCTGCCATTTTGATTCAGTAACTGCAGTTACCGAATCCAGTATCCCCCCAGTGAAAGGGGTGGAGAGCTCTGAACGGTGCTGGACTGAAATCGGAGCAAATTGGAATGGTATGACGTCATTCCATTGTTTTCGACCAATTCTGAACTAATCTGGAAGGTTCTGTTATATAACGACTTTTTATGTCTGACAAAAGGCACCAAAATCGTATTAAAATCATCACAAAATTATACAAATTTAATTACAGTTGAGTGTGTACCAATGTCTTGTTCGTGATAGTGTAAGTTTTATGATCAATTTATAATGTTTTTTATGGCAATAGCTGTGCCCCCAAAGGAATTACTCCTCGTAATACAGTTACATTTGGGACACACTCCTTACGTTGTCATTAGAATTGAGCTCTATATAATAATATGTGTATACATGTAACTGATGATGGTGCTATTTTCTTGAAAAGTTGGATGCTGTAGTTGATATATAACGCTTAAAACCACTTTTTCAACCTGGACATTGCCCCCTGTATGGCAACGCTCAAATTTCACCCAGATGTGTCAATCTCTGTTTTGGGCACCCGGAATGACGTGAATTGTCCAAACTGCTACAGATTTAGCGTCCAGAATCAAGCAGAGCTCTCCCACCCCTGGATTGGTGCGAATGCATTCGCCGCTATGCCCTATTCAACAATTTAGTCCCCCAAGATTGTTCCCCAGGCATCCTGTCAGGCATATTCTTAAAGGGACAGAAAAATATGTAATGGTATCGGGAAAAGTAGTGATTCAAGAGCTGATGTATCTATGTGACCATTTTCCTTTTCCTTGTCGACAGTAGATATATCAACGAGAATCAGACTGTGTTTGAGAATGAGCACAGATAAATAATAATTTCCAGATAACTTCCCTTAACTTCATCTTCTATCCGGTCATTTTTATCACTGTTACTTAATAGTTGTCATCAAGTGACTCGCAGGGTTAGGAGTTTGCGTTCTTAATGGAACATATTCAGTTCCTAATGATTTCATCCCGGAAAAATACTTGATTTACCAGTATCTTATGTCGTCTGTGAGGCTAATATTGATATCCACAATGGCTAGTAATTGTTTGCAAGGTGAAACAGGTGTAGTATCAGTTTGTGAAGCAGGCAAGTCAGAGATTTTTTATATGAGCAGCTACACTAGAGCAAAGAACAATGGGTGCTTGATAGAACTGCTTTGTGAGCAATGTTAATCAACCTCATATATCCAATGCTCATTTAGACAACTTGAGTTTTCCCATTTACCAACATTTCTTGTCATGCATGAGTACACAAAATAAAAATGAAGCCTGAAACGATTTCGCATGGGCAATTTCACCGTAGGCTTTAAAATTAACAGTTTGAAGCCATTGTCATATGCTCATCGATCTTTCTGAGAGTGATCCTTGGTATCCCACAATTCCGTGTTATGATGGGTGCTTAGCAACCCCGCCAGTGATTGCGCATGCTTGAGTTATAACGACACTGAGCTTGATAAGAGGTAGGCATCATTCATGTGTGCCAGGATCCCTCAGTGCTCCCGCTGCCATGGATTGAAATTGGACAGGAAATGTACAGCATATCCATCATGAAGGCATGCGCCTCATAATCCTAGTCTGATTTGATTTGTGAAGTTGGCCGCGCCACTTATGTCTCGTGGGCACTCAGAGCCTACGATAGCAGCCGCTTACAACTACTTGTATCATACATACACTCCACTCTTCAACATATGATTTATTACCGAGAAACACCAACTTAATGCCACCCTCACTTTAATTATTACCTTGTATCGTGATTAAGAAAAGTCTAATCTGTTAGTTTCAGCACTATTTTTGGATCAGAAAATTGGTGTAGGTGGTCATGTCATGATTATCGAAATATCATGATCAGGTTTGAATGTGACTTCACCATAAAACCTATTTTACATTATAAACATTAATAAAGTCTAGCTGGGGGGCAGCACAAACTCTTCATGTCCGGGGGAGCATGTAAATACACAGTGGGTGTCGACAAATCATTTCCACATGGCATGTATCATTCTCTGACATTAAGCCTTTAATAGAAAAATGTTTTCTTTTTGTTTACAAATCATGAAAACTGAATGGTATCAAATTCACATAGAATATCAAAGGTTTTAAATATTTTTTTTTTACCTTTATGATTTGTATAAAATAATCAAATATTCTTCCCATGAGGCAATGCTATTTTCAACTCTGTCACATGTCTACACATTTTACACAATGTCAGCTAAACGGATAGACATCCCTTTCAGGAGAACTGTCAGTTGGACACTGGAATCAGGAGCTGGTCTCCGAGAAGCCCCCTTCAATGCCAATATCTAATTATAGTCATAATCATATAATGAAATGCAAATGGAGGCTGCGGTGTCGTAGCGGCGTTCGTGTTTACGCAACTCACGCAGTTTCACGTTGGAGGGGAGATATTCTATTATACGCCACATAGACATAAAGTGACATTGCTGTGGCATTTATAGCACACATTTCTCCATACAACTGCTTTTATATTCAGGAGTGAACCATGCAAGGAATTCAACGCTCAACTACTTCCGTAAGGCAGCCTTCTTGCCACCGCGTTATGTCTTCATTTATATTTCTTACCTAGTCCATGCCTTGCATACTTACAGTGATCGCTCAACAATTAATTTATCACATAAAATGTAAGAATAAGGTTTATTAAGAACTAACCTGGCAACAGTTTACCTCAAAATCATTCAGATAAAATTTAATGTTCAACTTATATCAATCAACAGTGAGTAATTAAGTCATTTTATATCAATTAGCATGTCATTGATTGACATTTTCCTAAATACTGCACTGCACTAACCCTGGATTTTCAGAAAGGAAGAAGTTTGCTACACTGTAAATAGTTGTAACAGTAAATTTGGCACATAATTAGCAGCAATATTTGCTGTTAATTAACAGCATCATCTATTTCTTTGAACTTCTTCAAACATCTTTGCTGTAATTTTGGTTTGCATCTACAAAAACCTTTCCTATAATACTTCACTAATCTTTACACGATTGAAAAAATGGATAGCCTTTTCTACAAATAAGGATGTTTCACTTTATTGCAAATATTTGATTGTTGCAATAATATATTGATATAAAAGCAATTCTTCACATAGATTGTACCGCATTGCATTGCAATATTTTCATCATTCACAGAACAAATAACTGTCATATAACAGCAATATACACTGTTATTGTGGTACAATAGAAAATTGCTGTTAAAATACTGCAAACGCTGTTAATATTCCACGGTTACTTCTTACAGTGTACCTGATGCCTGGGCGGGCATGTAATACTATCGGGACAAAATACCGATAATGTTTGCAAAAAGGAAATATGATAACTGGTTTTCTCTATTCCACCTCAAGAAACAAATAGTTTGAATTACAATAAATCGTTGAAATGTTCAAATACAGGATATTGCGTTTTTTGAATGTTTTCTTAATGTACACTCCTTTCAAAAATAATCCAAACGGAAGGGATTTTGATCACTCTAAGCGATACATGCCATCATAATGCTTTGTATGAGTAGGACAAAATAGGAATTTCATGCCAAGATTGATGTTACGAAACGGACATTTGCATTTGCATTCTACTCTAAATTATTTGCATATTGAAAAGCTTTGGCCCTGGCAACACTATCTCCCAATCTCTTATGAAATCCATAGAAACTGCTTCTCGGGATAACCGAATTGACAAATAAAACCACAATCTTTCCAGTTACCGACTTGAATGCAATTTGTGGAAAATAAATTGATAATTCGACTCGTCAAAACGTGGCATTTAATAATATCAGACAAAGCTTAACAGGAACGCAGAAACACCCGTTAATCAGCTTTGGAAAAGAGTAGTTGCAAATGTCATTAATGATTTTATCAATGTTTTTGGAAATAAAGAAATTATATAATCTTATTTTGCTGATGGGATTTCTTTTGGTTAAGTACAATATTGAGAGAAAGCACTTAGGATTACAATGCTGAATCTCTTGCCTAGGTTGTGACAAGTGTTGATTATTGTATTTCCTAGAAAATGAAATAATGTTACAAATTACAAATAATGTTGTCATATCAATTGATTTTAACAAATTAAACTGTTATATATTTTTATAAAGCAGATGGTTATATCTAGTTTGGCTGATTGATCAAATCTCCTTTCTTAAAAGTAGATGCATTATTCATGTAATCAAAGAAAATGGAAATATACTTTTCATTCCCTATGAATCCTATGTTTGCTTACGTATGACAGCAGTTTAAAGAGGAGCACTTTGAAGAAATGAGTATCTTGAGGACCTGTTAAATTTACTTTAACTAAATTTAAACTCATTCGCATTGAAAATGTACGTGTAAATTTGGCCAAAAAATATTATGCATATCTTGCAAATCATATTTGGCCTTGTTTGGTTTGGGAGGGATTACGATATGATATCATGTGTGTATAAAACGTATAGAGAAAAGAAAACTGGCGATTCATCAGAGAAACTAGACTTGCCAATTCATAGCGTGGTTTTTTTTCAGTAACACATGGCTTTATGTGAGTTGTGTGTGTACCATGAGCCTGGCAAATGCCACCTTGTCTGAAGAAAGTAGCAGATCCCAGTCATCACACAGCACCTGTCACTTTCTCCATCTCAGGGCTCTGTTTATCTTTTCTCTTTGTGGTGGAATGCAGTTGGTTTGGAGCAGGAGGCGACAGCTGTTTTTGTGCGGAGTACTTGCCCAGTCAGCCACCAGCAAAGGTTGCGCGAGATCTCTTGACAAAGTCTCGCTCTGCTCTCGCGCCAAGTCTCATTGCTTAGCAGGTGTTTGGTAGTGCAAGATAAGTTTGTTTTTGTCAATAGCTCTGTGAAGGCTTTCAAATTGGGACTGGATTGTGTTAGGTAGTCATTGTTCAGGCTCAAGCCAAAATCGATGAGAACTGGACAGTGTTCTGCCAATAGCAACTTCTGGCGGCCTCAGTGGTTGCCCTTGGGGATTGGGCTTTTTAGAGAGGTATTTGATTAGGCAACATGTGTTGTTAACCATGAATAAGACCTGATTTCTTATCAGGACATCTCCAGATGAGTACATCGAAGAAAACACCATTCAAATGCATTGCTGTATCAGGAATAAATATGACAGAGTCAGCAATCGATTGTTATTCATATCGACAATCTTGTCTTGAATATTAGCATCATCATCCATAAATTATGTATCATTTTCAATTTCAAATATCAAGACAATCAATTCATAATCAAAAGATTTTTTGAAATGCAACATGAAAAGCTTCCAAACGCTTCCATGTGAATGAGTAATCTTTTTGCCTTGGAGAGAATATTTAAAATGTCTATTTAAGGAACCGTTGGTACTTAGTAAACATGTTTTTAAAATCTCCTAACCACCACAGCTTGAAGGTTCCATTTTGTAATTGATTGCAAAACATTAGAATTTAATCCTGTAAAACTGAAAACTGTCACTTATCTTTTTTCTAATGTCCGCCCCATGACACAAGCTTTATTTATCATCTACATTTATTAATTTCCAACTTGCCATAAAACTCAATGGTGTACTTGATTCTTGTTATGTATCACTCATTCAATATTCAGTGCGCTGCCACGTGGCATATATAACACGTGAAAAGAGTAAGAAATCTAATGTTGAAAGGTTTCATTTTTTGTTGTATGTGTCACATCTTAATGTAGAATTAGTTATTCTATTCAATTTGATATTTAGAATCAGGCAGGATTAATATTCCTCTCATATCCGCTGTGTATTATGCCATGTTGTAATGCATAAAGAATAACATGGACAACATTTTCCAAAACAGTACTTATCCAATCATCTGAATCCCAGAGGTGAGAAACAATTCTCACTGCTTGAGTTCCAACATTTGTGATTCGCCAGGTGTCTCTTGTTTCTAGTCCAATCCATGCTGGGTTAAGGGTGTAGACATGGCAGCTGATATGATGACTATCATTCTGCGTGCTGTGAAGGGGGTATATACATATTTTAACAACGAACGTACACGTTCAGAGAAAGACTTATAATTTTGTGCAAAGCAGACAACAGTTATGGGTATAATAAACTATTTGAAAATAAATCAAATGTAAATCAGCATTTCTTACCGCAATGAGCCAAGCTACTATGTCTACGAAGTTCACCCATGTATGACAGATCTGATCACACCAGGTGGCAGCAGGGCCTACTCAAGCAGTTAGAATAGCAATGAAGGTTGAGACGCGTCCCAGTGGTTGATGTGGGCCTGTCTGCATGCCCAATGATTGCTCCCTTTCCAGTTTGGGTGGCAATAATGACTGCTCCCTCCTCACGTGATGCGTCACGTGTGTCTAATGGCACCATAGTTGTCGCTTCCGTCACACGTGACATTTGCCAAATGAGGAATTGACTTCTTGGAACACATTTTTATCCACACATCTACGGAGCGACAATAACATTCATGAAAGCAAATAAACTAATACTGACTGGCAAAGTACGGCTTGGCTGGATACATGAGACATTCTGAGCGGCATAAAGGGGTCAATAAAAAGCTACGCTTTGACCTTACAGTGTACGGAATAGTCAAAATTTCTTTAAAATCATTTTGATGAAAATAATGAATTTGTTTTTTTAAATCCAATGTCACTGTTTTGCCTTTTAAATTGTATAAGAAATTGACAACTGGGAAAGGGAAGCACAAATAATGTAGTAGCTATAGGTTCCGGGAAGCATAGGGTGTGCAGGGTAGAAATATGCAACGAAGAAAAATGGTGGGAACAGACAGACAGTATGATGGGAACAGGAAGATAATATGGTGGGAACAGAGAGATAATAAGATGGGAACAGACAGATAATATGGTAGGAACAGACAGATAATATGGTGGGAACAGACAGATAATATGGTAGGAACAGACAGATAAAATGGTGGGAACAGACAGACAGTATGATGGGAACAGACAGATAATATGGTGGGAACAGACAGATAATATGGTGGGAACAGACAGATTATATGATGGGAACAGACAGATAATATGATGGGAACAGACAGATAATATGGTGGGAACAGACAGATAATATGATGGGAACAGACAGATAATATGGTGGAAACAGACAGATAATATGATGGGAACAGACAGATAATATGGTGAGACCAGGCAGATAATATGGTGGGAACAGACAGATAATATGATGGGAACAGACAGATAATATGGTGGAAACAGACAGATAATATGGTGGGAACAAACAGATAATATGGTGGGAACATACATATAATATGATGGGAACAGACAGATAATATGATGGGAACAGACAGATAATATGATGGGAACAGACAGATAATATGGTGGGAACAGGCAGATAATATGGTGGGAACAGACAGATAATATGGTGGAAACAGACAGATAATATGATGGGAACAGACAGATAATATGGTGGGAACATACATATAATATGATGGGAACAGACAGATAATATGATGGGAACAGACAGATAATATGGTGGAAACAGACAGATAATATGGTGGGAACAAACAGATAATATGGTGGGAACATACATATAATATGATGGGAACAGACAGATAATATGATGGGAACAGACAGATAATATGATGGGAACAGACAGATAATATGGTGGGAACAGGCAGATAATATGGTGGGAACAGATAGATAATATGGTGGGAACAGACATATAATATGATGGGAACAGACAGATAATATGGTGGGAACAGACAGATAATATGGTGGGAACAGACAGATTATATGATGGGAACAGACAGATAATATGATGGGAACAGACAGATAATATGGTGGGAACAGACAGATAATATGATGGGAACAGACAGATAATATGGTGGGAACAGATAGATAATATGGTGGGAACTGACAGATAATATGGTGAGACCAGGCAGATAATATGGTGGGAACAGACAGATAATATGGTGGGAACAGACAGATAATATGATGGGAACAGACAGATAATATGGTGGGAACAAACAGATAATATGGTGGGAACATACATATAATATGATGGGAACAGACAGATAATATGATGGGAACAGACAGATAATATGATGGGAACAGACAGATAATATGATGGGAACAGACAGATAATATGATGGGAACAGACAGATAATATGGTGGAAACAGACAGATAATATGATGGGAACAGACAGATAATATGGTGGGAACATACATATAATATGATGGGAACAGACAGATAATATGATGGGAACAGACAGATAATATGGTGGAAACAGACAGATAATATGGTGGGAACAAACAGATAATATGGTGGGAACATACATATAATATGATGGGAACAGACAGATAATATGATGGGAACAGACAGATAATATGATGGGAACAGACAGATAATATGGTGGGAACAGGCAGATAATATGGTGGGAACAGGCAGATAATATGGTGGGAACAGACAGATAATATGGTGGGAACAGACAGATAATATGGTGGGAACAGGCAGATAATATGGTGGGAACAGATAGATAATATGGTGGGAACATACATATTTGACAGGCAAATGATACGCCTAAGCCATTAATCTGGGGTTGTAAAGTAATTTATATTAATTTCATCAGTTTCATCAAAATTATATAAGCTTTGGTTTCAATCATAAAAGGTGACGAAGTGATATTATTAATGCAGACCATTGGCATCTGTGCACTTAAAGTTAAGTATGACATTTCTGGCTCGTCTGGGGGAGGTATTGCTGATTCATCTGGTGGAAGTATTGCTGACTCATCGGGGAGGTATTGCTGACTCATCTAGGGTAGGTATTGTTGACCCATCTAGGGTAGGTATTGCTCACTCATCTGGAGGAAATATTGCTGACTCATCTGGGGAGGTATTGCTCACTCATTTCTAAAATGATATATAAACAAATATCAAATGATTCTTTTAAAATCTTCCTTATTTTCCAAGATAACTGCTTTTTGCAATACATTAAATAAGATCTCGTGACAAGATATGGCTGAGATAAGAAAGAGACCAACATTTCTCTTGATAAGCAATGGCTCCAGATTGCTGTATTACAACGATCAATACTGTGAGAAAATATCATAAATGACTTCATATTTTTGTTTGACGGCTTATCTCAGTATTAAGAATACTATAAGTTGAAACAAGCCCAGAGATATATACGCAGAAGAACTAAATTACAGAGAATTGACCGACTCTATATTGTGTATGCATTTAACATATGTCATATATCAACGCTATAAAAACATAAGGACATTGGTCTGTACAAGACAAGGATAATACAAGGATAAACGCTGTATAAGTCTGTACTCTGCTTAAGGCAAGGATTAACTTTGTTTAAGATAAGGATAGTCTCTTTGTGAGACAAGGATAGTCTCTATGTGAGACAAGGATAATCTCTATGTGAGACAAGGATAGGATCTATGTGAGACAAGGATAGTCTCTATGTCAGACAAGGATAGTCTCTATGTGAGACAAGGATAGTCTCTATGTGAAACAAGGATAGTCTCTATGTGAGACAAGGATAGGATCTATGTGAGACAAGGATAGTCTCTATGTGAGACAAGGATAGTCTCTATGTGAGACAAGGATAGGATCTATGTGAGACAAGGATAGTCTCTATGTCAGACAAGGATAGTCTCTATGTGAGACAAGGATAGTCTCTATGTGAAACAAGGATAATCTCTATGTGAGACAAGGATAGTATCTATGTGAGACAAGGATAGTCTCTATGTGAGACAAGGATAGTCTCTATGTGAGACAAGGATAGTCTCTATGTGAAACAAGGATAGTCTCTATGTGAGACAAGGATAGGATCTATGTGAGACAAGGATAGTCTCTTTGTGAGACAAGGATAGTCTCTATGTCAGACAATTATAGTCTCTATAAGAGACAGGGATAGTCTCTATATGAGACAAGGATAGTCTCTATGTGAGACAAGGTTAGTCTCTATATGAGACAGGGATAGTCTATATGAGACAAGGTTAGTCTCTATGTGAGACAAGGATAGTCTCTATGTGAGACAAGGATAGTCTCTATGTGAGACAAGGATAGGATCTATGTGAAACAAGGATAGGATCTATGTGAGACAAGGATAGGATCTATGTGAGACAAGAATAGTCTCTATGTGAGACAAGGATAGGATCTATGTGAGACAAGGATAGTCTCTATGTGAGACAAGGATAGTCTCTATATGAGACAAGGATAGTCTCTATATGAGACAAGGATAGTCTCTATGTCAATCATAGTCTCTATGTGAGACAAGGATAGGATCTATGTGAGACAAGGATAGTCTCTATATGAGACAAGGATAGTCTCTATGTGAGACAAGGATAGTCTCTATGTGAGACAAGGATAGTCTCTATGTGAGACAAGGATAGTCTCTATATGAGACAAGGATAGTCTCTATGCGAGACAAGGATAGTCTAATTATGAGACATGGACAGGATTTTTTATAAGATAATGATATTTGTCTCTGTAAAATAATGTCAATGCTGAGTATGAGATGCATGTATTCCACTGCTATACAGAGACAAGTAACATGGTACACATAGAGGACTCAATGGATCATTGAAAGTCAACATCAACTCATCAGCATTTGAAAGAAATGCAAGCATTGTAAACTGAGCATTACCATTGTTTGTATACAATCAATATTGGTCGACATGATATTGGTTTCACTGAATATGGTTTTCGTAGATGGAGATTATGGCCAAAATTATGATTTGAACGTCACTGATACAGTTGAAAATTGGAATTTGAAGGATTTATATAGTGTACCTGGTGTTTGCGAGACAATTATAGGAATATCTGGCCGAAATAGCTCAATTGGTAGAGTATTCGCCTTGAGATCCAGGGGTTCTAGGTTCGAATCCTGGCCAGTTACTATTAACCGCTATGGCAGACATTGTCTGGTATCAGCGGTATATAAATGTCAGCTTTACTTTACTTTACTTTGCACACGTCTTAATACGTTATTATCCATATATATGCTGGAGAGATGACGTAAACTAAGAGGTTTGTGATAGATGTCGTAAACCAAGAGGTTTGTGATAGATAGATGCAAAGACTGATGGACAGAGCAGGTGTTTACCATTACAGAAAGCACCTTCTAAGTGCCTGTACAACCATAGCCATTAGTCTAATTAGAATTTGCTAAAAAAAGAATTTGGATGATCAGCAAATATATCTAAAGGCTTTGGGTGAAATAAGCTATAGCATAAGTTATATGCCAGTAAAAAGTGCTAGTCCCGATATATGGGTGACACACAATAAGAGAAAAGAGTATTATATATCCTGAAATTGATGAAACGCTTCACCAGTAGATGTGATGAATCATGAAAAGCTAATTATGGAAAATATATACTTCAAAAGAGATGCTATATGACAGGTTTAATCCCAACCAACCAGACATGTCATTCTTCTATTTAGAGGGTTACAAATAGCGCTTCTGTGTCACCCCCCATCACAGGAGGGAACTTGGAAGGTGGCATGGCAGGTGGATTAGGCAGTAAGTGTTGACGCTTACTGATTGGCAGGTTGCAGGTTGGCAGATGAGGAGTGATTAGTGCTGGCGCAGGTAATGGCCCTTGTGGTGTCAACATCCCATATCAAGCACCGCTTTTTTCATACATTCACATTAGGAGGCGGCTCTGTAAGTGACCGAAAGGGTACTCAGAACAGAATCACTTTCCAAACTGTGAAAAGTTTGGATAATTATTTATGATAAGAGAGAAATAGAGAGGGGGGTTTCTATTTGGTTGATATGGGATTATTCACGTTTATTCTCGCGTCTGGGCAATCGCATGGTTTAAATCATATATGGGTTTAATATTTGCTCTATTCATGGCAATACATTTTTGTGTACCATGTGCAGTGTCATTATGATGCACTTTGTGAGTTAATCATGTCAGTACATTATAATGTACCTTCTGAGTTGCCTTGATCGTGGCAGTACATTATAATGTACCTTCTGAGTTGCCTTGATCGTGGCAGTACATTATAGTGTACCTTCTGAATTGCCTTATTCATGTCAGTACATTATAATGTACCTTCTGAATTGCCTTAATCCTGTCAGTACATTATAATGTACCTTCTGAGTTGCCTTGATCGTGGCAGTACATTATAATGTACCTTCTGAGTTGCCTTGATCGTGGCAGTACATTATAATGTACCTTCTGAATTGCCTTGATCGCGGCAGTACATTATAATGTACCTTCTGAGTTGCCTTGATCGTGGCAGTACATTATAATGTACCTTCTGAGTTGCCTTGATCATGGCAGTACATGATAATGTACCTTCTGAGTTGCCTTGATCGTGGCAGTACATTATAATGTACCTTCTGAGTTGCCTTGATCGTGGCAGTACATTATAATGTACCTTCTGAGTTTCCTTGATCATGGCAGTACATTATAATGTACCTTCTGAGTTGCCTTGATCGTGGCAGTACATTATAATGTACCTTCTGAGTTGCCTTGATCATGTCAGTACATTATAATGTACCTTCTGAATTACCTTGATCATGTCAGTACATTATAATGTACCTTCTGAGTTGCCTTGATCGTGGCAGTAGATTATAATGTACCTTCTGAGTTGCCTTGATCATGTCAGTACATTATTATGTACCTTCTGAGTTGCCTTGATCATGTCAGTACATTATAATGTACCTTCTGAGTTGCCTTGATCGTGGCAGTACATTATAATGTACCTTCTGAATTGCCTTGATCGTGGCAGTACATTATAATGTACCTTCTGAGTTGCCTTGATCGTGGCAGTACATTATAATGTACCTTCTGAGTTGCCTTGATCATGTCAGTACATTATAATGTACCTTCTGAATTGCCTTAATCATGTCAGTACATTATAATGTACCTTCTGAATTGCCTTGATCGTGGCAGTACATTATTATGTACCTTCTGAATTGCCTTGATCGTGGCAGTACATTATAATGTACCTTCTGAGTTGCCTTGATCGTGGCAGTACATTAGAATGTACCTTCTGAGTTGCCTTGATCGTGGCAGTAGATTATAATGTACCTTCTGAGTTGCCTTGATCGTGGCAGTACATTATAATGTACCTTCTGAGTTGCCTTGATCATGTCAGTACATTATAATGTACCTTCTGAATTGCCTTGATCATGGCAGTACATTATAATGTACCTTCTGAGTTGCCTTGATCGTGGCAGTACATTAGAATGTACCTTCTGAATTGACTTGACTATAGCAGTAGATCCTTTGTCAGATTTGCTAATATTCTCAAGGAATTAGGGAAATGAGAACTGAACACAGAGTAAGCAATTGAGTGCGAAGATATATCGTGAGTTGTCAAGGAATTTGTGTTATGGTTTGTCTTTGCAGCTAATTTGTGTGATAGCATGTATGTAGTAGGAAGCCCTTTATGTGGCTAACGTGCAATGCCAGCAGCACATATATCATAGACACCATTAATATATCCAGCCAAATTAGAGGAAATGCCGGGCAGGTCTAACGATTGCCTGACAGCATTTATCACCATCAGGGCCGCCTTGTTATTGTATGTGCTATATATCACCTGCACTCACATGCTCAGACCACAGAACATTCACTCTCAGGAAGAAAAATATATCCTCCAGTTTTAATAAACCAGGGTCATTTTGAAAAAAAACCATTCTCGATATTATTGTAATTCTCTTGGTTATCGTGCTAATAAGTGTGATATAATGCAAGAAATGTGGAAATGTGTTATAATGACAGAAATGTGCTTAAAGATAAGAAATGTGCCATAAAGTAAGAAATGTGCCATAAGATAAGAAATGTGACATAAAATAAAGAATGTGCCATAATGTTAGAAATGTGAGATAATGTTAGCAATGTGGAATAAGGAGAGAAATGTGGTAGAAATGTATAGGTATTATTGCTGTTTATATTCCCATATTCCCATATTAACACTGCCTCATTTATTAATGATGACGTTTGCAGCTTTTTATGTTTTTGAAGAGAGTGCCTCACATCGTGAAAAAAAAATCTGTTTATATTACTGAGCGACACGAGCTGTAAATTCAGCCCACTTCATGAGAGAGAGACCTCCCATCTCACAACCGGAAGTCTCTTAGTTCGCAGGTCACGTGACCTTCCTGGGCCCATCATCACACCTTTTTGTGTGGTATGTCAAGGCCACCAATTTGTGTATCCCATCCGGGAACCAGATTGCGCTTTGACCAATGTTGCCCAGGCTGCAGTTGGCTCCATATCTGCAAAGAGTCCATTTAACACTGTCAGATTGCAGACTTTGAGGCCCGCATGTCTTGACTAGCAACTATTATTATTTAAACTCAGCCCAATAAATGTCTTTCATTTTTCAGGAGCACAGGTGGCTAACTTAGATGGGCAAATTGTGAAGTCTGGCGGCAGGGGCATGCCGGGAACCTTTACGAGACTCTGCGGTGAAGCATCCATTATAAGCATTCTGGAATTCTGTCAAAACATCTGTTGTTGTACAAAAATATCTTATAAATGTCAATTATGGCATATAAAATGTAGTGTTGTAGTGTTTTTGCTTGGGTTTGTATTCAATGCACCGTACAACGGCAGCAGATTATTTATAAATCTTGTTTTAACACAGTGCTATTATGAACACAGTGCTATAATGAACACAATGATATAATGAACACAATGATATAATGAACACAATGATATAATAAACACAGTGCTATAATGAACACAATGATATAATGAACACAATGCTATAATGAACACAATGCTATAATGAACACAATGATATAATGAACACAATGATATAATTAACACAATGATAAAACGAACACAATGATATAATGAACACAATGATATAATGAACACAATGATATAATGAACACAATGATATAATGAACACAATGATATAATGAACACAATGATATAATAAACACAATGATATAATAAACACAATGATATAATGAACACAATGATATAATAAACACAATGATATAATAAACACAATGATATAATAAACACAATGATATAATGAACACAATGATATAATGAACACAATGCTATAATTAACACAATGATTTAATTGTTAGTATGTTGTAAATGCTGTTGTATTAAAAGCGACAAAAGATGAATCTCGGCTGCAATAGATAAATTGGCTCTACTGATGGGTAAATCTCAAACTGCCACTGAAATACAGGATTCCCTTAATTTGTCAGAGATGAAGTCTAAATCATGAAAGGTAGGCTCTACTATCCGTGTAACTGACGGTCAAGCTGTCCCATCCTAGCCCAGGGATGTGTCCCGCATATCTAGTATTGAATCAAAGATATTTACACGCTATTTATCATAGAAATGGACATCAAGGGGATACAGGAGTACATTAAATGAGTTGATGGACTGGCACGTCTTCTCTTATCTCACTCTGATGGCAAGCTTCATGAGGTTTCATGTAATGCTAGAGCAAGTATTATACTCCTACTATTCATGTTATCGGCAGAATTAACACGGTCCGGAGGAGCGCATGATATTTTATTATGTACAAAGTGAAAAATGCCAGATACATAAATGAATAAATCAAACTTGCGTGGTGTAACTTTGAATTAGAGTAGTCAATGATGTTTGATTACTTACTTCATGAGGTTGCTCTGGAAATATATCTATATATCTGCGATATTTGAGTGATATATTATCCGGATATGATTCATATATATGTATACATACTGTCTAGTTAAGGAAAATATATTGTAAAAGGTGTGGTGTTATTGACATTAATAGAGATAAACGTTCTCATTCTATCGTGTGTGATCTACATTGCTTTAACGTGACCTACATGGGTTTCCAAACATCCACAATTTTTTCACTAAGATAACATGTAATCTGGAGGTAAAATAAACACAATATATTATCAGTAATCATTCACCCGGGAAGATAAGCTATTTCTCCATACATGAGCAATATATCTTACTCCACGTTATATAAAGCATATGTCCCTAAAACCTGCAGCAACTGAAGGAATGTTTTTTTTTGTTAAATTGGGGGAATATGTATTGTGTGTATGTGTGTGTATGTGTGTGTATGTGTGTGTATGTGTGTGTGAGTTCACGGTGGTTTCCTATTGTCCCAACACATTGTTAAATGTATTGCAAACTTTGGACCAGGTGTTATCATTTTACCTTTTCATGCATCTATTGATAACTAGCGTGTGAGGTTTACCGCTTGAACTCAGCATCCGTGAAGGAGGTCATGTGACTAGCAAGTGAGTTCCTTATCAGAGGTCATGAGTCGTGTGTCTACTCAGCCACTTAGACAGCAGAGAGCAAGCTTGATGGACAGCTAAATCATGACCAGCCACCCCAGAGACAAGATACTGACCACTGAGTGACCACTCCAATAATTATCTGACCACTACATGGCCGTACATTTACAGCACAGTGAGGATCAGATGGCTTACTTGTGACACGTCTGTGCTGCCATTTCTTAAAGCGCATTGTCCACCAAAGGCTCTCCCAGACAAACATTGAAGTAAACCAATTTGCTGGTGAACACAACAGAGCCAACGTCTGTGGTGTAGCACTCATGTCGTGTCTCTGGTTATTTATCTATTTAATCTATTAACTTTAAAGAGGAGATTCAGCGTGGCTAAGGAGTAAATAGAGCCAGTGAGCTGAGAGCTGAGAGATGTTGTCCAGAGGATTCTGGCATCTAATGGAATGTGGCTATCAATATGAACCAGGATAATGGAGAGGTATTGCCCACAGGCTCTGGGAGTGTGCTAAGTGTATCAGCATTGTAGTGGCCCACAATGGCTTGATGAGGGCACACTCCTCCCAGCGGGACTCCACCCTGTCTCAATCACTACAGCTAATTACCTGCCCCCCTCCCTCCCTCCAGTGACATATCGGGGTCACCCACTCTCCATCCCATCTCATTAAACAAACAGTTTTTCTTTGTATGTCTGGTGCACCTGTTGTTTTCCTTTGGTCGCGATTATCTGTTTAATTGCCTTGTGATGTCAGGCCGGTTGGTTATAGAGAGAGATCAGTTAGGTGCATTATAAAATGGCTCCCCCCTTTCTATCTAAATATACAGCTAGATGGCGCATCACAAGGTTGGCCACATGTCATGGCCAGGAAATATTCTGGTTTAAGAATATCTAGATCAAATATATCACAATTAGAAAAATCTATGAAGGAACATTTCCAGTTGCTGTTTATGTGACTGATCTTTTTTATTCCTAGCTTTAAAGTTAAACATAACTGAAAACTGTATATTTTTAAATGTAACTAATTGATCTATCTAAATTAAACCAATCAATCTGCTGCAATATCTAATCTACATTTATAGTAATCTTCTTATATATCAACATCTTAAAGAACATTTGAGAATGTAATTTGTCATGCCTAGAGGAGTAATTAAGTGTTGGAGTAATTTAGTGGAAATATCCATATCCACTATATCACTTTTAATATATTAATATTTGTGGCAGCGTTAATATTGCCAGTTGGTGTTTAATTGCTCAATGGGCCCCTGTCCTGTGTTCAAGGTAGAGGCATGTTGGTATATATTAATGCAGCTCATTAGTCCCACAGCATCATATATCATGTTCTCCTGTGTCCTGTCAAAGAGAATAATCATGTCTTACCCCAGTGAGAAAACAAGACAGACACAATTCATACTTAAAATCTCTAAGAGATGGTCTTTAAACATTTATGGTAATATGTCCTAAAGCTTTTCCAGTTTGGCATTCAATTATGGGTAGAGAGCAGAAAGGATAATGTTTTTGTCAAAGTGTCTGTGGATAGTTGTCTCTGGTCCTTCCACTGACTATGTGCTCTGTCTCTCTCTATCCCTCCTGGTCAGAGAGCAAATATTCTCTGGGATGGAAAACACTATTTTTTTGCACAGCCCATCCCGTATATTAACAAAAGGCAATTTGTTAACATACCATATCATGTTATTCACGTACAAATGTAATGACTCTTGAAATGTACCTGTTCCATTACAATTTTTGAGGTTTGGGTTTCACTAAGGTATTAAGCTTCAGTTTTTCTTGGATAGAAATCTAGATTATACTTAATACAGGAAGCTGCAGGCTACATCTTCCATCCCACCCATTCATTCATAAGACATAGGCTCCACTTTCAGAACCGAAAATGAAATAGAAATCGTAGATACATATTACATGAGGTCATCTGTCTTTGTTGGACCTTGTGGGACCACAGACGTCACGTGTTATTCATTTTATATTCTTGCAAATCCTCCATTCCGAATGAGTTAGCCATATTATAGGGCCTATATAAAAGCCAACACCATTTAAAAATGTCACAAATATATTTAAGTAATACCCTAGTAATATATTGTCCTACTGTCATAAATGTATAATTTAGGTCATGGTTAAGTGCAAGTGCCATTTCTTGTCATATGTTTAGAACAGAAAGCCTATAAACAATATATTACAGTATTATAATTATCATTATTAAATTGAAATTGTAGGTTATTGCATGATGTTTGACTTCTTCAGCACAAATTACAGTTATAAAATAAAATGAAGTAAAATGGAAACAGAATATTGCTCAGTGAAATATTGAAAACTATATTTGGCAGTGTGTTATGAGATACAATTCACGTAATTTAAGCATTATAATGACATTTCTCAAAGCTGGTAATGTGTTTATGTTTTAAAGGCTGGGATCAATATGTCAGAAATATGCGTTGTACCCGATGTACTAAATGCTTTCAAACTGATATATATTTGGAGGAATTATAGCAATTGATATCCCATGGGAGACTTCTTAATTCTATCTTGAGTTAGCTTTATGGTTGTCAGTAGAAACTATCTTCCATATATATTTGCATATTTGTATATATTCAGAATATGGCTTAAACGTGAATAATTGGTATTCCATAACCGAAAACAGGAGAATTACATCACATCCTGTTAATAAAATACTTTTTGTAATTGTACTAAAAATGTTTTGATTACAATAAAACGTTACATATCAGAGACAATTTTCAACCAACTTTCAGCCATCTTGGTTTCACCGCTTAGTTACCACAACCACAAACAAATTTGCCACAAACACAATACCTGTAAAAAGTTTTTACTCATTATTCTGTTATGCTCTTGTATGCTCTTGTACATATATATATATATATATATATATATATATATATATATATATATATATATATATATATATATATATATATATATATATATGCGGAAGCTTTGTCATTTTGTCATTGACCATTAGAGATGATGTATTTGATGTTGTGCTGAGATTTGGACCAATCTCCATACAAATGACGTATAAAGGGGTTTTGCTGTAATGCATTTTGTCACTGTCCACCCTCCGTACAGTGGTCATATAGGCAGGCGAGTCCGATGAATGAGGTTCTCCAATAATCCCCGCTGTCTCCTTTTATCCCTGCCCACGTTCTGCACACAATGCTAACGAGTCTATACCAATTAAAGGTTAAATGCGCGATTGTCTATCTTCTGACGCCGGCATCTGTGGGGATGCGCAGACGATGAAATTCACTTAACCTGACTTTTGCTAAGCGGCCTTGCTGAGCGGCCATGTTTTGATCAAATAAGGCCGCTTATCACATTGTGGCACGCGGAACGCTGGGGGAATAAAAGAGCAATTTACATGCATGATTAGGTTACTAATAGATTTACCTTAGTCGCTTGCCATTGCTCACTCACGAATTCTAATTCATTCTGACATTCTAGTGCTGATTGCAAATGCAAACACCCTTGTCTAAGACAAGAAAAAAAGATGAGACAAGACAAAGAGGGAATAAGAATAGCCTTTGTCATCACATAGAAGAAATAATTGCCAAAGCCAAGCTATTAATTAAAACGCTATTTCGGTTAGTTCCAACCATAACAGTGTCAGTGTTTCCCGTAAAGGCACCTTTAAATGTCATCACTAGTTTGAGCCAGGCTTTTTTCTCCTTCTTTGAATGGCATTTTACTGAATAAATGTGGAGTTTGTTATTGAATAAAGACAATGAAGAGATTAATAGTGTCAACTGTGTGTCAATTTCACCTGGCAGACGTGACAGATGCGGATGGATTGATGGAAAGCCGGCGTTGCTAAGAATGTAACATCAGCATAATGCACTCGCCTTGGTGCCATAAATATATTGCATTCTGGGAATTTTTCCTTCAGTTATATAGGTTTCAAGGGAGAAATAGCCCCCATGAAACAAAACATACAGTGCCCATAAAAGAAAGGGCGATGTCGTGGATTCTTCAGAAGACCTACTTCAAAAACAATAAAGGACTGACGTATTTGAACACAAAGACGCTGTGGAAATGTTAATAATGTGAGGTTTTGCTATGAGAATCCGTGAAATGGTTACATTTTAAGTACTAGACCCATCAGCAGTCTCACCTCTATGGACCGACTGTGTTACCTTCAAGTTTAGACGTGTTAGACCCGTTGTTGGGCCCTTAGGAGATTTTGATGCAATATTTGACAAACCTCCAACCGCCATCTTTTGAGTGCTTTCACAGCTTGGCTACAGCTGTCACAAATGTTATTTTCTCTATATCACAACACGTGAATGCATTCGCCTCTCTCCCCTGTTCAATTTTAACCCACCTTGATCCAATGTCCAGTGTTTCACCTCTGAAGTCAGATATAATTTCTTCTGGACAAAACACGTCATGCATAGTACAGGTAGTCAAAACCAAAAAAAAGAATTATGAAACAAATATCAATTATTTAATGGAGTTCTACTGAAGTTTACAAAGAATTTGTAGTATAGATAGGATATCAATATAATATTTACATGTCTTATTGGTATAGTTTCCGGTGACAGGAGGCAACCCATTGTAAGATATATTCCAGAGGACTTACACAGATAGATTAGAGACTCAGTTAAGACACTCTTAATATGTTAACAAGGGTTAATAAACAAGGATTTTGAGCAAAATCTGCCTTCCAAACATCTGTCGATAGGGTACCCAGTCTTTGGTAGTCTCTCCTGGAGATTCTCCATTTACTACACTTTGCAGTGAACCTACACACCAGATAAGGCAGTCATAATATATATATGTGATTTATGGGATCGTATTTAATTATGTGTCATATGGTATATCTCTGTCAGTAAGTTAAGTTTTTATGTTGATATGAGCCATTACCTTCAACCAACAGCATCGTGAATCACATTTTATAACACTTATATATTAGACAACCTGTTTATAGAAGACGATAGATAACTTGGAGATAATAAACACTACTTGGTGTAAAGAGGTGGGATTAGAAGGTAATAAAGACTAAGATATGAGCCATATAAAATGGATGTAATGGATGTGATGTCTACTTCATTTGTATAGATTAGTACATCAGGGGAGTAAGAGAGTTTCCATATATGTCTCCTTAAGGTTAGTAGACCAGTCATGTATGTCTACTCCGGGCGTGTAAGGAAGCCTTCATGTATGTCTACTCCGGGTGTGTGAGGAAGCCTCCATGTATGTCTACTCCGGGTGTGTGAGGAAGTCTTCATGTATGTATACTCCGGGTGTGTGAGGAAGCCTTCATGTATGTCTACTCCGGGTGTGTGACGAAGTCTTCATGTATGTCTACTCCGGGTGTGTGAGGAAGCCTTCATGTATGTCTACTCCGGGCGTGCAAGGAAGTCTTCATGTATGTCTACTCCAGGGGTGCAAGGAAGCCTTCATGTATGTCTACTCCGGGCGTGCAAGGAAGTCTTCATGTATGTCTACTCCGGGCGTGTAAGGAAGTCTTCATGTATGTCTACTCCGGGTGTGTGAGGAAGCCTTCATGTGTGTCTACTCCGGGTGTGTGAGGAAGCCTTCATGTATGTCTACTCCGGGTGTGTGAGGAAGTCTTCATGTATGTCTACTCCGGGTGTGTGAGGAAGCCTTCATGTATGTCTACTCCAGGGGTGCAAGGAAGTCTTCATGTATGTCTACTCCAGGAGTTTGAGAAAGTCTTCATGTATGTCTACTCCAGGGGTGCAAGGAAGCCTTCATGTATGTCTACTCCGGGTGTGTGAGGAAGCCTTCATGTATGTCTACTCCAGGAGTTTGAGAAAGTCTTCATGTATGTCTACTCCAGGGGTGCAAGGAAGTCTTCATGTATGCCTACTCCAGGGGTGCAAGGAAGTCGTCATGTATGTCTACTCCAGGGGTGCAAGGAAGTCTTCATGTATGCCTACTCCAGGGGTGCAAGGAAGTCTTAATGTATGTCTACTCCAGGGGTGCAAGGAAGTCTTAATGTATGTCTACTCCAGGGGTGCAAGGAAGTCTTCATGTATGCCTACTCCAGGGGTGCAAGGAAGTCTTCATGTATGCCTACTCCAGGGGTGCAAGGAAGTCTTAATGTATGTCTACTCCAGGGGTGCAAGGAAGTCTTCATATATGCCTACTCCAGGGATGCAAGGAAGTCTTCATGTATGTCTACTCCAGGGGTGCAAGGAAGTCTTCATATATGCCTACTCCAGGGGTGCAAGGAGTTCTTCATGTATGTCTACTCCAGGAGTGCAAGGAGTTCTTCATGTATGTCTACTCCAGGGGTGCAAGGAAGTCTTCATATATGTCTAATCCAGGTGTGTGAGGAAGTCTTCATATATGTCTACTCCAGGTGTGTAAGGAAGTCTTCAAATATGTCTGCTCCAGGTGTGTAAGGAAGTCTTCATATATGTCTACTCCAGGTGTGTAAGGAAGTCTTCATATATGTCTGCTCCAGGTGTGTAAGGAAGTCTTCATATATGTCTACTCCAGGTGTGTAAGGAAGTCTTCATATATGTCTGCTCCAGGTGTGTAAGGAAGTCTTCATATATGTCTGCTCCAGGTGTGTAAGGAAGTCTTCATGTATGTCTACTCCAGGTGTGTGAGGAAGTCTTCATGTATGTCTACTCCAGGTGTGTGAGGAAGTCTTCATGTATGTCTACTCCAGGAGTTTGAGAAAGTCTTCATGTATGTCTACTCCAGGAGTTTGAGGAAGCCTTCATGTATGTCTACTCCAGGGGTGCAAGGAAGCCTTCATGTATGTCTACTCCGGGTGTGTGAGGAAGCCTTCATGTATGTCTACTCCAGGAGTTTGAGGAAGCCTTCATGTATGTCTACTCCAGGGGTGCAAGGAAGTCTTCATGTATGTCTACTCCAGGAGTTTGAGAAAGTCTTCATGTATGTCTACTCCAGGAGTTTGAGGAAGCCTTCTTGTATGTCTACTCCGGGTGTGTCAGGAAGCCTTCATGTATGTCTACTCCAGGAGTTTGAGAAAGTCTTCATGTATGTCTACTCCAGGAGTTTGAGAAAGTCTTCATGTATGTCTACTCCAGGGGTGCAAGGAAGTCTTCATGTATGTCTACTCCAGGAGTTTGAGAAAGTCTTCATGTATGTCTACTCCAGGGGTGCAAGGAAGTCTTCTTGTATGTCTACTCCGGGTGTGTCAGGAAGCCTTCATGTATGTCTACTCCAGGAGTTTGAGGAAGTCTTCATATATGTCTACTCCAGGTGTGTAAGGAAGTCTTCAAATATGTCTGCTCCAGGTGTGTAAGGAAGTCTTCATATATGTCTACTCCAGGTGTGTAAGGAAGTCTTCATATATGTCTGCTCCAGGTGTGTAAGGAAGTCTTCATATATGTCTACTCCAGGTGTGTAAGGAAGTCTTCATATATGTCTGCTCCAGGTGTGTAAGGAAGTCTTCATATATGTCTGCTCCAGGTGTGTAAGGAAGTCTTCATGTATGTCTACTCCAGGTGTGTGAGGAAGTCTTCATGTATGTCTACTCCAGGTGTGTGAGGAAGTCTTCATGTATGTCTACTCCAGGAGTTTGAGAAAGTCTTCATGTATGTCTACTCCAGGAGTTTGAGGAAGCCTTCATGTATGTCTACTCCAGGGGTGCAAGGAAGCCTTCATGTATGTCTACTCCGGGTGTGTGAGGAAGCCTTCATGTATGTCTACTCCAGGAGTTTGAGGAAGCCTTCATGTATGTCTACTCCAGGGGTGCAAGGAAGTCTTCATGTATGTCTACTCCAGGAGTTTGAGAAAGTCTTCATGTATGTCTACTCCAGGAGTTTGAGGAAGCCTTCTTGTATGTCTACTCCGGGTGTGTCAGGAAGCCTTCATGTATGTCTACTCCAGGAGTTTGAGAAAGTCTTCATGTATGTCTACTCCAGGAGTTTGAGAAAGTCTTCATGTATGTCTACTCCAGGGGTGCAAGGAAGTCTTCATGTATGTCTACTCCAGGAGTTTGAGAAAGTCTTCATGTATGTCTACTCCAGGGGTGCAAGGAAGTCTTCTTGTATGTCTACTCCGGGTGTGTCAGGAAGCCTTCATGTATGTCTACTCCAGGAGTTTGAGAAAGTCTTCATGTATGTCTACTCCAGGAGTTTGAGAAAGTCTTCATGTATGTCTACTCCAGGGGTGCAAGGAAGTCTTCATGTATGTCTACTCCAGGGGTGCAAGGAAGTCTTCATGTATGTCTACTCCAGGGGTGCAAGGAAGCCTTCATGTATGTCTACTCCAGGGGTGCAAGGAAGTCTTCATGTATGTCTACTCCAG
This sequence comes from Amphiduros pacificus, assembly GCA_949316495.1. Taxonomy (NCBI): domain Eukaryota; kingdom Metazoa; phylum Annelida; class Polychaeta; order Phyllodocida; family Hesionidae; genus Amphiduros; species Amphiduros pacificus. Next base: position 5,810,862 of record OX439006.1, on the reverse strand, counting down.
GGGTGCAAGGAAGCCTTCATGTATGTCTACTCCAGGGGTGCAAGGAAGCCTTCATGTATGTCTACTCCAGGGGTGCAGGGAAGCCTTCATGTATGTCTACTCCAGGGGTGCAGGGAAGTCTTAATGTATGTCTTCTCCAGGTATCTCCTTCAGGCACGCAAGAAAGTGTTCTTGTATAAATGTTCACAAAAACTATATGTGTTTTTGTGATAATCTACCTCAGGAGCCTGGGTAGATCTGGTTTACTTTATAATCTACCTTAGGAGACTGGGTAGATCTGGTATACTTCATAATCTACCTCAGGAGACTGGGTAGATCTGGTATACTTCGTAATCTACCACAGGAGACTGGGTAGATCTGGTATAGTTCATAATCTACCACAGGAGACTGGGTAGATCTGGTATACTTCATAATCTACCTCAGGAGCCTGGGTAGATCTGGTATACTTCATAATCTACCACTGGAGACTGAGTAGATCTGGTATACTTCATAATCTACCACAGGAGACTGGGTAGATCTGGTATACTTCATAATCTACCTCAGGAGACTGGGTAGATCTGGTATACTTCATAATCTACCTCAGGAGCCTGGGTAGATCTGGTATACCTTATAATCTACCTCGTGAGACTAGGTAGATCTGGTATACTTCATAATCTACCTCAGGAGACTGGGTAAATCTGGTATACTTCATAATCTACCACTGGAGACTGAGTAGATCTGGTATACTTCATAATCTACCTCAGGAGACTGGGTAGATCTGGTATACTTCGTAATCTACCACAGACGACTGGGAAGATCTGGTATACTTTATAATCTACTTCAGGAGACTGGGTAGATCTGGTATACTTCATAATCTACCTCGTGAGACTGGGTAGATCTGGTATAGTTCATAATCTACCACAGGAGACTGGGTAGATCTGGTATACTTCATAATCTACCTCAGGAGACTGGGTAGATTTGGTATACTTCATAATCTACCTCGTGAGACTGGGTAGATCTGGTATAGTTCATAATCTACCACAGGAGACTGGGTAGATCTGGTATACTTCATAATCTACCTCGTGAGACTGGGTAGATCTGGTATAGTTCATAATCTACCACAGGAGACTGGGTAGATATGGTATACTTCATAATCTACCACGGGAGACTGGGTAGATCTGGTATACTTCATAATCTACTTCAGGAGACTGGGTAGATCTGGTATAGTTCATAATCTACCACAGGAGACTGGGTAGATCTGGTATACTTCATAATCTACCTCGTGAGACTGGGTAGATCTGGTATAGTTCATAATCTACCACAGGAGACTGGGTAGATCTGGTATACTTCATAATCTACCTCGTGAGACTGGGTAGATCTGGTATAGTTCATAATCTACCACAGGAGACTGGGTAGATATGGTATACTTCATAATCTACCACGGGAGACTGGGTAGATCTGGTATACTTCATAATCTACTTCAGGAGACTGGGTAGATCTGGTATACTTCATAATCTACCACAGGAGACTGGGTAGATCTGGTATAGTTCATAATCTACCACAGGAGACTGGGTAGATCTGGTATACCTTATAATCTACCTCGTGAGACTGGGTAGATCTGGTATACTTCATAATCTACTTCAGGAGACTGGGTACATCTGGTATACTTTATAATCTACCTCAGGAGCCTGGGTAGATCTGGTATGTGTTCACATTGTATAACCTTATCTGATTATAATGTCAGTATTATGTCTCCTGTATATGTATAGAAGTTTTTGTCTGCAATAATATATTTGCTGTCAGGATTCATTTGTTTTCACTGACAGTTAGTTTGACTTATTAGATCTATTTATGTCTGATATTCTGTCTTATTGTTTAGATTTAATGCTGCTGCATATGTCAGCTTCTGTATGTATTCATGGCAGAGCATATAATTTATCAGTATTACTGTCAGCTTCGCTGAAGGATTCAGCACACCAGAGTCCAAAATTCATTTATCTACAAAACTCTTAGGTTGTGTTCTCAATATTAAACCAAGCTTCCTGTAAGAAGGTCATTTCTAGCAGTAGAAGGTTATATGGATAATATTTTTATGGTTAGTCCATAGACCTCATTGTGTTACTTGAACTTATTGTGTTACTTGAACTCCATGTTAGTCACCTGACCTCACTGAGGGGGCCACGGGCCGTGGCGCAGTTGGTTAGAGTGCCAGCTTATTAGCACCAGTTCCTCTGTGGTGATCCAAAGGTCGTGGGTTCGATCCCCGGCCATGCCGAGATTGAACTCATAATTCAATTTCCCACATGAGCTGAGGCCCGTGCCTAAAGGGTTAACCCGTTGTCCTTGTAAATCTGTGACCGGGTGGGTTGTCATGTCAAGGACCTGCGACATGACAATTCAGTGAGGCAGCACTATATCTGCTACAAGTAGGTCTCATCACGAAATGACTGAAATAATGTCGAAAGTGATGTAAAGCCCCAAACAAACAAACAAACAAACAAACTGACCTCACTGAATGGACCAGGTATTTATGTCTATGTTAGCTATTTGACCTCACTAGATTGACAAGGTTTCAATATCTACATCAGTTACTCGGTCATACTGTGTAAATATTGAGCACTGTTTACTGTTTATTTGATGTGACCTTCCGTACATCTTGATACAAGAAAAGGTCCCAGTTTTACGATAATTACCCATACGTCTTTGAATATAAAGAGAACGGACTGCGAGATCTGACAAATGAATAAACACTGCGAGATGTTGAAATGAGGGATAGTCACACAACATCATAATAAGTATTGCCTACATGCATGCCATTCTTGTCAGAGTTTTGTCTGTCTGTTTGTGTGTTTGTTTTACATCACTAAATGTAGCAGACAGAGTGTTGCCAAACTGAATTGCCATGTCACAGGTCCTGGACTGACGAGATTTCATTTATGTTATTCATATGAATTAAGACCTGTACTGAGGTTTGTGAGAGTAATCCTTTGTTAATGGTTGCAATTTAATGTTTGGGGTTTAGCATCACTTTCAACATTACTTCAAACATTCATGAAATTAGGTTTCCAATCAATTTTTCATTGCATATTATAAATGTTTATACCCCAAACTTAGCGATAAAATGTTATTACCCATCATATTTCCCCTACATAAATTTCTGTGCCATTTGAAAATAGATGAGTCTTCAGCTAAAATCCAAATCATCCATTGGACACTTTGTCAACATACTTTGTTTAGCTGACCTAGTGAAAACACCTGCTTAGTAAATTTTTGCAAGCAATGGGGCACCTTCAGATTGGGACAATGAAGTGATTTGGCTCACATATGCCTGTTTGTTCATTAATGTTTGTCTATTGGTACAGGCATCACACCCTGACAGACCACAATTGAGGTCACATGCTTGTATACATGAGACCACCTGGTGGTCAAACAAGTAAAACCAGTGCTTTGCACTTTCAGCAAAACACAATGACTATAGTCTGTGTATTTTGGATGATTTTAGTGAGATAGCATACTTGTATCACAGTTGCCACATATCATTTGAGCATACTCCAAACGTCTGTAAAATTGCCTGTGACCTCCTTGATTTCATGAATACTTTCAGTTATTTCAGCGGGCTAACCCTTCAGACATTGGCCTCGGCTAGGATGAGAATTGTTGCCAAAAGGGAAAATGCCAAACATTGAGAGGAAAGTCTAGCATGGGCATTTAAAATAAATTTGAACAGTGATATAGCGACGAATGCATTCACACCTACGATGTTACAGTCAATATAATTTGTAATAGCCCCAGCCACCCTCTAGTACACCAAAATCAAGATGTCAGAAAGCTGGTCAAATAATGCATCAAAATATCATGGAATATTATAGAAAGATTTATATTTTCCAGAGCCTTTCCAGAGATAACTGCATCTTCCTGTATCTTCCCAGAGGATAACATAATCATGCGATCCGCGAAGCTTTCCTCTTTCTGAGCCTCGTTTTCAGTTGGCTCTGATCACTTCTTGACGTGCTCTCCCATGATTTAATATGGTCAAATTCCAAAGATATCTGATTTGGATCAAATGTTCAAAGTAAAAATAATTAAGCTGCGTTTGGGATCAGGAATAACCTATAATAATCAAATCCTAAATGAGCCTTTTGATATATTATTCTGTTATTATCCTTTATGTGCCTGTTTCTCTTGGTCTGGTTATCTTTTTATGTGACTGTTTCTCTTGGTCTGGTTATCTTTTTATGTGCCTATTTCACTTGTTTTTTTTTATCTTTTTATGTGACTGTTTTGCTTGGCCTGGTTAATTTTTATGTGACTGTTTTGCTTGGTCTGAATGATTGAGTCTGGTGATCGCTTATCGTTAAAACATTCATGATACCTGACTTTTTATGTTTATACCCTAAACAGTGCTTTTATGTAGTATTACCCAATATATTCCCTGTTAACAACTTTCTGTGGCACTTGAAAGTTGATCAGTTGTCTGATGAAACCTACACCAGTGATTGAACACTTTGTCAACCAGCTTTGTTTAGCTGGTCAGTGATCTTGTGTAAACATCTAATGAGTTACCAGTTGGGCACCTGTCCAGCTTGGGAAACAGGGTGGAGATGTTTTGTACAATTTATTGCCAGGAGTATATACTTCAGAATAACACAAGATTATTTTAATATTAAATGAATCAATGAAATAACTGACATGGTTGTGACAAATATCATATGGTTGTGACAAATATCATATGGTTGTGAAAGATATATCATTTGTGGGAAAAGTATACTATTTATTTGAAAAATATCTTATGCATGTGAAAACCTTATTGTCAAAAAAGGAAGACATCAATCAAAGGCTGCATGGAATCCCCCTTAACTTAAAGGCTGAGATGTGGAAAAAGTGACATTATGTACTTTGATCACTGGTTTGGCAAAATGGCAAAACAAAGATGAAATCTTCATAATGGGGTTCTATTTGAGAGCAATGCACATCAAAACATATATCATTGAATTATATTTAGCAAACTTAGAAAATATCAACAATAATGACAAAGATGAAATCTTCATATTGGGGTTCTATTTTAGTGATATACATGTCAGAAAATATAAAACTAAATTGTCAATTTTTGCAAATTCGTCTTGGATGTTTGTACTCATAACTTCATAAATATTCATGCGTTTCTAATAATTTTACCACCAAAAGAAAGCCAAGAAAAGGCACTATCGTTGTGATATCTTTCAATTCATTCTCTAAATAGTTAGAAATGGCTGATAATGTGTTGCTCCAATTTTGAAAACTGGTAAACAACACCTCCTGTGACTTACGGAACCCCCTGACAGTTCAAAGGTCAAGGTCACACATCACACTTCCTGTCCAGTACGGGCAGTATTTGGTAGTCACAAAAAATCATAATTCTCAGAGCAGATGTTCTTTTGTGGATTTCAGACAGATAGCCTGTATTTATGTCAATTTTAAGATCATATATTGTTTTCAGATACCTTAAACCACTGTAAAATCGCCTGGAACCTTCCAGGTTTCATGAATGCTTTAAATCTTGTGACCTGTATATGATTGTTCGCTAAGTCTGGTGGTCTGTATAACAGTTTCACTAAATCATGTGACTATGTGACTGTTTCATCACAGTGATGTGCAGTGATGTGACTGCCACTGCACAGATCTGCATGACTGTGTCACCCAAACTGGATGGTAGTCCCATGGAGCACTGTGATTGGTTGTTTGATCATGTCACTGTAGTTATCCTAATTATGGTCCCACCATGGCGAATGCTGTGTGAGAGAATTCAAGTTGTCTGCATGACCATATCACTGAGGAAAGTGATACATTGAGTGTCAAATCGCACATCTACATGTGAAATGGTGTTTTTATGACCGTTTCAGCAACAATGACCATATCATGGAAACCTTCAAGCCTTTGAACCAGTGCGAAAGTAACACTGACAGTGGGAATCGAACCCACCACCTCCCGTCCTCCACTTATCAAACCAAGTGAACCTGTTATTTATATTGGACATTTCTGAATGATAGTGATGGCTTTATGATGGTCGGGTATGAATGAGAATTTCACTCAGTCTGGGGATCGCACAGTCTTTTGTCAAGATGATCTGTAAATTGGTATTTGATGTTGATTATCTGAACAATGAGGATCGTGCGTGCGTGATTTTCCTAACTTCTTTTAGCCTTTTTAAGTAAGATACTCTTTGATTCAAAATATATGGATGATCCATTGATCATTTCGAAGGGGGAGCTTGGGGGAACTTTGGAAGAGAATATTTTCTGAGATATATTGAAAATGATAATTATTTTAAGGACACTAACATCGTGTAAATGGAAAACTAATATGGAAATATGCATCACCGTGGAAATAATATTCAGAATAACTTGGAAATAACCGGGGAAGTTTTTTTTTCATTCAGCCCCCTTTGAATCAAAATGGTCCATCCCTAAAAATGTATCTGTTTTGATATATGTCCTTTTTTCATAGCAATCATCAAAATATTTTGACAAAGCCACATTTTCTTTGTTACCTCCAAGATTATGAATTAGGCAGTTATCGTATTTCACATTTATATGTCTCAGGGCGTGTTGAGTTATGAGTCATCTGAGATAATCATCACTTGAGCTGCTCACGGGCTGAGTTCTCAATGTCAGTAACAGATTGAGATGCCACTATTGAGTAATTGCAGCCTTTAATCAAAATAAAAGCCAATACTATCCACCAAAGCATAATTTATCTCTCAAATATTTTGGAAATTGATAAATGTTTATTGTGCATAACGGGGTATAGATATTAAAGATTTAATACTGCCTTACTAGAAGTGAGAAGATATATGCCCGCAGGATGTACGATGATCTGTGACTTGGTGACAAAAATAGACATATTAGGGGTATATATTAAAAGACATATATATTGTACAATGATTGGACTGTACATTCAGTTTCAACTATAGGATAATGTATCTCTTATAATTAATATTTTAAAAATTGATCAATATCTATTGTGTATAAAGCGAAATGGATGTTAAAGATTTATTGCTGCCTTACTAGAAGTGAGGTGGAATATTCCTGCAGGATCTAATCTGAGATATGCCTACCAGAAAATGCAGCACATGATATTCAGAGGATCTATAATTCCTTGAGTCTATGCTAAAGCTACGGAACATACCCTCCCCAAACAAACAAGAAAGTGTAACGGGATGGCCATTCTTTCTCTACAATGTAGAATGAAGATTTCTTTATATCACACATATATGTTGATCATTTAATGTACGAAGTTTGAAAAGGTTTTACTTTTCTTTCTCCAAATTAAATGTTTTAAATTAAAAAGAGGCTACGAAAGTGGCTGAATAGATAATAGATCATGATATGTCTGAAATAGATGAAATACGATAAAAGCAAAGTAATTGCAGAATATATATATATATATATATATATATATATATATATATATATATATATATATATATATATATATATATATATATATATATTTATATATATATATATATATATATATATATATATATATATATATATATATATATATATATATATATATATATATATATATATATATATATATATATATATATATATATAATATGTACTTTGGTTGTCACACTGGTGAAGAGTAAATTACGTGTCAAAATGTCATGTGCCCTTTTTGCTTCCTTACAAAAACGTGGAGGGATGTAAAATGCACAAATCACATGTTTCAGCTCTGAGAAGAAACTCAAAGAAAAACAAATCTCGACGTTAGATTGTTCAATATTATAGTTACATAAATAACATAATTTGTCCTTTGCATGAAATTTTTCACGACATTATAGAGGCGTAAATAGGACAAGGTTGTTTCACGTGGGGGTGGAAGTTCCATTATTTCATCTTTGTCTACTGTGATTGCTCGTCTGGCAACTTGAAGTGTTGAATTACTGGATCAATAGCGCGATGCATTTCAAAATTAAATTGCGTGACAAAATTAAGTAATTGAGCATTGGTGTGGAGAAACTTGCGCCAAACAAGGAAGATCACAGAATCCAACGCTCTAAGCGTTAATTCGACTCGTGATAAACTAAATATTATGTTTGCTAATAAACCATTTTAAATACAGATATGAAGGGAAAAAATATATAAATGATATTCTGTTGAATTTTAGATTAAATGTTTCTTGTTCTATTTTAGATCTGACTATGCCAGTCTTTAATGACACCTCCATGATATCAAATAGGAATTTCTAGTGAGAATTTTCTTCCACAAAACAGTGTTCACAGTGAGAGCGATAACTCTGGCATACTGTTCTTGTGATAATTTTATCTTAATGACGTTTTGAAGAGAATTGCAATATAGATATAACTGTAGTAGTATTAATGTTATCTACAAATTGCTGATATGATATTTGTATTGTTATTATGTCATCATTTCAAGAATTAAACATCTATTTTTCACTGTATTGGACCAGGAGACATAAACAATTTACTTTCTTATCAGGTTAAATATGCAACCTTAATACAAACGGGAAAATGTATTCTTCCCATACATTGTATTTTTCGCTCGCGTTTGTTTTGCCTTTACGGCTAGATGTTCGAGGTTTTAACTGATTAAGCTGTAAGTCCATGGAGCATACCCCCATTATCGGTCCATGGCGGCCATGTTTTGGCTCAATAATTCTGTTTACACCGTCAGATGTCGCTTTTGTTTGAGAACTGATTTGTGAGTGCGTGGTAGAGTAAGAAGATTTTCCTTGAGATTTTGCCTTGGGATTTTGCAAATTTACGCGAGCTTGATTTTTTAAAATCAACACTTGTTAACACTATCATTGTTTCCCAAGACATGTTATTGTGTCAGAATGACGTCATCACTATTTGTGTACATAGAAACAAAGTGACTAGGTTTCGGGAGCATGTGAGAAAGATAGACATATTGGGGGAATACAGTAAAAAGGATTTTGAACAACGATTTCTGTGTATTTCAATTTACTTTTGGAAAGTAATGTGTGTTCACTTAATGTAGCCAATGGCGAGTAAACAACCAGGAAAATGGAGAATAAATGGAAAAAATAAACTAAATTACGTTTTTAACAAGTGTTGATTTAAAAAATCAACACTTGTTAAAAATCAATAATTTCCTGCGCTGTTGATTGCACAGGAAATTATGAGTCAGATAAAAAACATTCTTGCCAAGGTATCGAAATAAAATATCATACTCAACCACGTATAAATTACTTTTCACTTGTACCACTCCAGTTTCAAAAGTGCCATCTTTTGGTGAAAATGAAAGCTGAGCTATAACAAAACATACCGAGTCGGGAATCTGGGTGAGCGTATTCAGTGAGTTGGTGATGGCGGAAGGATACCCTGATCCGTCCGCCATCACCAACTCACTGAATCTGCTCACAGAAGATGACCCGACGAGGCATGTTTTGTTTTTATACCTCAGAAAACTACTGTATTTTTTAAAAAATGATACATGAAACAAGATATTTATCATTAAAAACGTTTTTTTATAATTGTAAACAAAGCGCATGAATACACCACCTCATTTGACGATGTCACGTGACCCGAAAATAGTGTGTACAGCCATAGACTGGTTGCCGCACTCTGTGTATCCACTATGTTCTTGACACTTGGCGGGATACCAGTCTAAAGATGGCCGACGGAAAATAGTTCGCACATCCCAAATACGCCACAAAGATTCGGCATGGTCGTATTCATTGGAAATCTCGTCGATACGCGCATCACTGAGGTATTAACTACAAAACATGGCCGACCTGGGGCGACAATACGTGCATGCTCCATAGACTTACAGCATAATCAGTTGAAGCCTCGAACATCCAGCCTCAGCCCAGTCATCAGAACCAGATCTTCCTCTTTACATACCCGATAATTCAAGGTAATTCAAAGTCGTTGAGAATGCAGCTGTGTTTTCTCAATTTTCGATAAATAATCATTGTTAGAATAGACCTTATTCACATCAACCATTTCAATATATTCCCAGGCGAGTTTACATTTAGTCAAAATATAAGAAATGATCTATTATCGTTATTTGACATTCATAAATAATAACTTCATTACTTTTCTTCGAGAATATTTTAATTAAAATAATTATTCTAAGCCACCCATATCTTTTTTTATATAAAAACATTTCTTGTTAATGTAAAACTGTGATGAAATCCTAGCGCCAAACAATGCATCCAAGAAATCAATACCAGTATCCCCCTTCATTTCTCCATATCAAATATCAAATTTTCAGATTACATTAAAATGGTATTTACCTCAGACGCGATTTTTGCATTTTCATATTTTACAAAGGACGTCCCAGACTCGTTTGTTTTGGTACTTACATGTATATTCAGCCTTGGTTATCACAAGAAATAACAGTCTTTTTAGTTTAAAAAAAAAACATCTATCGACCTGAATTGTAATATCATCCGATATGTCTGTCAACTTGAGTGTGTATCATGTATGCTGCTACTTAAGGGATAGACCATTTATCGTTCAAGGGGGTCGTCTAGGAAAGACCCTTCAGTGAGAAAAATAGCTATATATTTTTATAATAAGAAAAACAAAAAGGAAAGCAGATGCCCATATCGGAGGGAGAGAAAAAACAGTTTGGCCATTTTTGTTTGGTTATATGCGCTATAGGTATAAGGTGGAGAAATGTATTGCAAAGGAAAATGTTGAAATTAAAAAATAAATAGAATTTCGCTTGCCCACCAAAATGAATAATGCACATCCATATGAATATGCATATTTCCTTAGCAACATTTGAAATACAGTAGTATTGACAGATGCGAATATAGGCGATAGTATCTTGCACGGCTGCCGGGATACAGAGGATTCTTCGCGAGGCAATGTGCTCCCGGCCACGAAGTGTTGGCGGGACGATAGTACAGTGGCGAGAACGTGTTTTATCAGAACAGACCCGCTGGCACATTGGACCATTTGTCATATAAATGGGCCTAGCCTGCGTGTTGCACCACTTGTCTGCCCCGTCATCCCACCTGATCAAAGACTAACCACTCATGCACCCTGTGATCCCCTTGTGATCATTGACACTACCAGATTCCAATCCTATTTTTTATTAATTCAATCTCGGACCTTGTGATTACTGACGCTATTGGTTTTCAATTATATCCCACATGAAAATTGATCCTGTCTTTTCATTTTCTAATTTTAAATGTATTGTTGTGATATTGAAAAAGGACAATATTTCTGACATTCAGGTACGGTGCCCAGTTTCAGAGATAGGCTTACCAATAAGTAATAAAATATAGGTCAATGGCCTTGCAGCTATGGAATGGAAATATCGAAGTTGTTATCTCTATTCTCATTGGCCGATAGTTGCCATGTGTTTTTCAAGAAGGCAGCCTCCATAACAGCCCAGTGATAGCTATAAGATTTTTTTTCTGAAAAAGTCATTTAATAGATGGAAAAGATTCTGAGCCTAATGGAAAATAGATGGAATAGGTCCCCTGAAAATACATTTTACCTTCTAATAGCAGAAAACTCCACCAGAAGTTTCAGAGAAGATCAAAGTTAGGAGACAAACAGATTGACAGAGAGCTTTTCCTCCTCATTTCAAAAATTATGCCATGCATAGGTAAAATTGATATTTACTGTCTAGATCACCAAAAATTCATCGTCTATATTTCAGCACGAAATCCTAATCATATGCAGTTGATAAACAAAGAGAGTTCTTGAAAACAGATCAGGAATTTAATATAAATTTTGTTTTGTTTTGGTTTTTATTATTTATTTTGTTATATTTTGTTTTAATTCATATTTTGTTTTTGCATTGGAATTAAGAAAGACAGTTGCTTCGAGAGTTTTGTCATTGTAAATACCTTATTCTATTATTCATAAGATGGTGCATTGCGTTGCACGTGAATAAGATGAAACCTTTGGAGAAATGAGTCTTGGTCGTTATTCCCACGTTGTACCTTGAATTAATTTGTTCAGAAGCAAAAAGGAAACGATCTTGCTTAAGATTACAAAACCTTAAATAGCTTGGGGAACTTAGCAGAGGCAAGATTGCTGAGTCTAGAAAATACATGTGAATAAAGTAGAATACGATAATCGGACGCTCGCCAACCTGTAAAGATGCTTAAAATGAATGGAGTGAGGACAGAATGCAACATTTACAGAATAATGTTGCCATGATGGCCACAAACATGGGAGGAATATCTAAAAACAACCAATATCTGTTTTTATCTTCACACTAGTTCATGAGGCTTTGACGAGCTATGGTATTTAGGCTTGAGTAAGAATGTTTCAGCAAGTAGGCTTTGGCATTAAGGCTGTGGCATTAACACTTTGGTTTTAAAGCTTTGGTAAGAAGGCTTTGCTAAATAGGCTTTGGTAAGAAGGCTTTGGTAAGGAGGCTTTGTTGGGGAGGCTTTGGTCAGGAGCCTTTGGTAATGAGGCTTTGATAGGGAGGCTTTGGAAAGTGGACTTTGGTAAGGAGGCTTTATTAAGGTGGTTATGTTAAGGAGGCTTTGGTATTAAGGCTTTGGTAAGGAGGCTTTGGTAAGAAGGCTTTGGTAAGGAGGCTTTGGTAAGAAGGCTTTGGTAAGGAGGCTTTGGTATTAAGGCTTTGGTAAGGAGGCTTTGGTAAGAAGGCTTTGGTAAGGAGGCTTTGGTATTAAGGCTTTGGCATTAAGGCTTTGGTAAGGAGGCTTTGGAAAGAGAGGTTTGGTAAGGAGGCATTTGTAAGGAGGCTTTGGTAAGAGAGCTTTGGTAAGGAGGATTTGGTAAGTGGGCTTTGGTAAGTGGGATTTGGTAAGTGGGCTTTGGTAAGTGGGCTTTTGTAAGGAGGCTTTGATAAGGAGGCTTTGGTATTAAGGCTTTGGCATTAAGGCTTTGGTAAGAGAGGTTTGGTAAGGAAGCTTTGCTTAGGAGGCTTTGGTAAGGAGACTTTGGTTAGTGGACTTTGGCAATGAAACTTGGGAATTGAGGCAAGATTGGCTTAGCTTAAAAGGCTGCACTGCTGTGCAATGTGGAAATGTGTACCAGATGCATTTCACATGTAGTAACAGAAAAAATTAATTCTATAGAAAAACACAAACCCATTATCACATCAAATGTGACCACTTAACAATCTAAGTTTACCTGTGTTGTGTTTTATGTTCTAATTCCATCGCATTCTGGAATGAAATGAAACAGCATAATGGATCAGGCCGAGTGATGTGGTGTACATGTAGTATCACAGTACACTTAGTGGGGGAGTGGGGGTGATGGAGCCTATCTCTTCACAATGGACTGGGTGGGGGAATGGGGGTGATGGAGCCTATTTCTTCACAATGGACTGGGTGGGGGAGTGGGGTGATGGAGCCCATCTCAGCCTGTACAATGGACAGGGTGGGGGAGTGGGGGTGATGGAGCCTGTCTCTTCACAATGGACTGGGTGGGGGAGTGGGGGTGATGGAGCCTATCTCAGCCTGTACAATGGGCAGTGGGGGTGGCCAATGGGCAGTGGGTGATGGAGCCTGTCTCTTCACAATGGACTGGGTGGGGGAGTGGGGGTGATGCAGCGTGTCTCTTCACAATGGACTGGGTGGGGGAGTGGGTTGATGGAGCCTGTATCTGCACAATGGAATGGGCGGGGGAGTGGGGGTGATGCAGCATGTCTCTTCACAATGGACTGGGTGGGGGAGTGAGGTGATGGAGCCAATCTCAGCCTGTACAATGGACAGGGTGGGGGAGTGGGGGTGATGGAGCCTGTCTCTTCACAATGGACTGGGTGGGGGAGTGGGGTGATGGAGCCTATCTCTTCACAATGGACTGGGTGGGGGAGTGGGGGTGATGGAGCCTATCTCTGCACAATGGACTGGGTGGGGGAGTGGGGTGATGGAGCCTATCTCTGCACAATGGACTGGGTGGGGGAGTGGGGTGATGGAACTTATCTCTGGACAATGGACTGGGTGGGGGAGTGGGGGTGATGGAGCCTGTCTCAGCCTGTACAATGGACTGGGTGCAGCCTGCCTACACCACCACCAGCAGCAGCTGTAGCTTCAGGCCTGGACCACAGTCACATGGCAGCTGGGATATTTATTGGGTGTATCATGACAAAAGCCGAGGTGGATAGTGTGGCCACAAGCATAGAGGCGTGAGGCGACTACACAAAGCACCCTGCACCAATACTCACAGACTCACTGCTCAGTCTCAACCAAGATTCACTACTCACTCTCATCCAGGACTCACTGCTCACTAACAACCAAGACTAACTGCTCACTCTCATCCAGGACTCACTGCTCACTATCAACCAAGACTCACTGCTCAGTCTCAACCAGGACTCACTGCTCACTCTCAACCAAGACTCACTGCTCACTCTCAACCAGGACTCACTGCTCACTATCAACCAAGACTCACTGCTCAGTCTCAACCAGGACTCACTGCTCACTCTCAACCAAGACTCACTGCTCAGTCTCATCCAAGACTCACTGCTCAGTCTCATCCAAGACTCACTGCCCACTATCAACCAAGACTCACTGCCCACTATCAACCAAGGCTCACTGCTCACTCTCAACCAAGACTCACTGCACACACTCTCAACCAAGACTCACTGCTCAGTCTCAACCAAGACTCACTGCTCACTCTCGCCCAGGACTCACTGCTCACTCTCAACCAAGACTTACTGCTCACTCTCAACTCAGACTTATTGCTCACTCTCAACCAGGACTCACTGCTCACTCTCAACCAGGACTCACTGCCCACTCTGAACCAAGACTCACTGCTCACTCTCGACCAGGACTCACTGCTCACTCTCAACCAAGACTCACTGCTCACTTTCAACCAAGACTTACTGCTCACTCTCAACCAAGACTCACTGCTCACTCTCAACCAAGACTCACTGCTTACTCTCAACCAAGACTCACTGCTCAGTCTCAACCAAGACTCATTGCTCACTCTCAACCAAGACTCACTGCTCACTCTCAACCAAGACTCACTGCTCACTCTCAACCAGGACTCACTGCCCACTCTCAACCAAGACTCACTGCTCACTCTCAACCAGGACTCACTGCTCACTCTCAACCAAGATTCACTGCTTATCAACCAAGACTCACTGCTTACTCTCAACCAGGACTCACTGCTCACTCTCAACCAAGACTCACTGCTCACTTTCAACCAAGACTAACTGCTCACTCTCAACCAAGACTCACTGCTCACTCTCAACCAAGACTCACTACCCACTTTCAACTCAGCCTCACTGCACACTATCAAGCAGGACTTTCTGCTCACTCTCAACCAGGACTTACTGCTCACTCTCAACCAGGACTCACTGCTCACTCTCAACCAGGACTCACTGCTCACTCTCAACCAAGACTCACTGCTCATCAACCAAGACTCACTGCTCACTCTCAACCAGGACTCACTGCTCACTCTCAACCAAGACTCACTGCTCACTTTCAACCAAGACTTACTGCTCACTCTCAACCAAGACTCACTGCTCACTCTCAACCAAGACTCACTGCTTACTCTCAACCAAGACTCACTGCTCACTTTCAACTCAGCCTCACTGCACACTATCAAGCAAAACTTACTGCTCACTCTCAACGAAGACTCACTGCTCACTTTCAACCAGGAGTCACTTCCTTCCGACCATTTTGGCAGAGGAGACTTGGTTTTTGTTTTGTTTGTTTGTTTGGGGTTTTACATCACTTTCAACATTATTTCAGTCATTTCGTGATGGGACCTACTTGTAGCAGATATAGTGCTGCTTCACTGAATTGTCATGTCGCAGGTCCTTGACATGACAACCCACCCGGTCACAGATTTACAAGGACAACGGGTTAACCCTTTTGGCACGGGCCTCAGCTCATATGGGAAATTGAATCATGAGTTCAATCTCGACATGGCCGGGATTCGAACCCACGACCTTTGGATCACCACAGAGGAACTGGTGCTAGTAAGCTAGCGCTCTAACCAACTGCGCCACGGCCCGTGGCCCTAGGAGACTTGGTCTGCTACCCCTTGTACCTCCACCGCACACAATGGAGCTCGTGATAACTCGAAGAAATAGCAAAATTTTAAATCAACCTCAGAAATTATCAGCCTGATCATAATTCATCAAACAGATATCATTTCAGTAAAGAATAATGCAATTGAAAATATTTGCACCTTTATTAACTTCTAGTATAATATTGTAGTTCCACACACAATAAAGTTTTCATTTTAATTATAGAAAAATGATATAAGCAATATTCCAATTACGGACATTTCGGACATAGCAGCATGACCGCAATGACTGCATGACCGCGATGGGGTGGCATCTTGGGGGTTACTTTCCTAATTTATCATACTTTATCACAGGGGTAGATGTCGTACAGGTTAGGTTTTTTTCTTGTTTTAAAGTCATTTTATATTCTGATTTATCACGATGATATTTTCTTTAAGATATTTACTTTCAGCAAAATGACACAGCTTAAAAATGTTCAGAAAGCAGCAAATTAAAAAATTAATATTTTAATATCATATATTTTTGATATCACTTCAGTTACATCTGAACATGAAATCATGTCGAACAAAAGCACATATTGATCTCTATTTAACTTTTGACCAATCAATAAAAAGTCAGCACTGTACCTCTGTCAAACAAATTGCTTAATTATTACAAATTCAAGTTATTCCTCAAATAGTACCACTGACCACATACCATCTTTAAGATTAAAACTTTCTTTAAAGTTAATTTGTTGTGTCAATAATAATTGTAGAGGAACAGTTTTCATGTTCTGACATAGAAAGGAATTGTGGTGTTTATATCGTTATTTTAGATGTGAGTGATGATTGCTGGTGGCTGTGAGCTAGCATGACATGTTCCTCCTGACCATATCGATTGATAAAGACGGCATTCTTGTTCTCTTAGACTCTGTACAATTCATGTATGTAGTGCCATGTTCACATCAGACCCATTGCCCCATATGCATGCCTTCCACACAATATAAGGTAAGTATTTTGATTACCTCATTCCGCATAATATAGGGCCTGGTGTACCTCATTCCCTAAAACATATCACAATACATCTCATAATATATGGCCTGGTTTACCTCATACACTATAACCCATAAAAATACATCACATAATATAGGGCCTGGTTTACCTCATACACTATAGTCCAGTAAAATACATCCCATAATATAGGGCCTGGTTTACCTTATTCACTATAATTCATCACAATAGCATCCCATTATATAGGGCCTGGTTTACCTTATTCACTATAGTCCAGTAAAATACATCCCATTATATAGGGCCTGGTTTACCTTATTCACTATAATCCAGTAAAATACATCCCATTATATAGGGCCTGGTTTACCTCATTCACTATAATCCAGTAAAATACATCCCATTATATAGGGCCTGGTTTACCTCATTCACTATAATTCAGTAAAATACATCCCATAATATAGGGCCTGGTGTACCTCATTCCCTATAGCATATCACAATACATCCCATAATATAGGGCCTGGTTTACCTCATTCCCTATAATTCATCACAATACATCCCATAATATAGGGCCTGGTTTACCTCATTCCCTATAATTCATCACAATACTTCCCATAATATAGGGCCTGGTTTACCTCATTCCCTATAATTCATTACAATACATCCCATAATATAGGGCCTGATTTACCTCATACACTATAATTCATCACAATACATCCCATAATATAAGGCCTGGTTTACCTCATACACTATAGTCCAGTAAAATACATCCCATGACATAAGGCCTGGTTTACCTCATTCCCTATAATTCATCACAATACATCCCATAATATAGGGCCTGGTTTACTTCATTGCCTTTAACCCAGCAAAATACATCCCATAATTTAGGGCCTGGTTTCTTTCGTAACATCAGGATTGTGTCATCAACATTGTGATATCAACATAGTGACATCAGGACCGTGACATTAGGAGAGTGACATCAGAACAAGTGGGGAGTGGGGAGCAATATATATGGCCAATGAATGTGTGATTTGAATATATTTATTTTGTATCCTCTACAAAACGTCAAATACACTTAATGGATTATAGTGTAAGTATATAAAACAATGAATAAACTGACAATGGTACTAAACCCAAAGTGCTTGAATACTGGTGATATGTTGTGTCATATTTTCTGCATCAACCTTGATGGGAATCCATGATGTTCTTTCATTTAATTTTTTAATTAAAGAAAAAATATGTTACGTGTATTTCCTACAAAGATACTGGAATGTCTAAATATAGATTCAGAGGAAAAACAACATTGGTGTATATACTTGGAAATGTGCCTGTAAGTCCACATATTATTAATTTGCTTATGCTCAGAATCGTGATACATGATTCTGTGGTGACATTCAATGCCTCAGATCCACCACTGGAAGAAATGTCTCGGATATCACCAGGTAACTGTGAGAAATATATATGACATATATAGAGATATTGAGCTTAGATAGGACGATATTACTGTGATTTATGGTGGAATGGGGATATGATATTTCACTTAGATGGAATGATATCACTTGCCTGTGATCTCTACGGTAGAATGACATTGGGCTTAGATAGGATAATATCACTGGGCTGTGATCTATGGTAGAATGACATTGAGCTTAGATAGGATGATATTACTTGACTGTGATCTATGGTGGAATGACATTGAGCTTAGATAGGATGATATCACTTGGATGTGATCTATGGTGGAATGACATTGAGCTTAGATAGAATGATATCACTTGGCTGAGATCTATGGTGGAATGACATTGAGCTTAGATAGGATGATATCACTTGGCTGAGATCTATGGTAGAATGACATTGAGCTTAGATAGGATGATATCACTTGGCTGAGATCTATAGTGGAATGACATTGAGCTTAGATAGAATGATATCACTTGACTGTGATCTATGGTGGAATGACATTGAGCTTAGATAGGATGATATCACTTGACTGTGATCTATGGTGGAATGACATTGAGCTTAGATAGGATGATATCACTTGGCTGTGATCTATGCTGGAATGACATTGAGCTTAGATAGAATGATATCACTGGGCTGAGATCTATGGTGGAATGACATTGAGCTTAGATGGGATAATATCACTTGGCTGAGATCTATGGTGGAGTGAGGACATGGTGACACTGGTGACAGCCAGAACTCACAAAGCAGCTTACTCCTCAAGACCGATACTATAATATTGGTTTCTACAAGGTTGACCTTATATTCATTCAATTACACTCAGACCCTGCCCAAACAGATCTAATTGGATCCGCTCGTGTGTCCATTACATCAGCTTGTTACAAAGTCTGGAGAGGACCGTAGGGCTGGATTAAACCTTCTTATTTATTTGATCTCTTCAAAGATAAATTGATGCTGAAGGACCATAGATGTATCCTGGACCATTCGCTTCAACAGGAGGCCCTAAGGTGGAAGCCATTATGTGCAGTGCAATGCACCTTGCTATTTTGCTTAAAATTGCAAATACGTTATAAAGCAAAATGAAATTCCTTCAGGGTACAATACTTGTCAACTGTCAGTCTGTTGGTCCGCCCTAAGGACAGATGAGATGGCCTGACTGTGCTGTACCTCTCAGTGCAATATTGGGTGGCAAATGGGAGGGGAGACATGGGACCATTGCTGGACCGCTATCCTGCCCATACCATGTACACAAGGCAGTGTTTTAAGGCAGTCTCTTATGGTACTATAGCAGCAAGGCTTTGACAGGACTTAAAATGGATACAAGATGGGTGGAATAAAGAACTGCAGCTACACATCTTAATATATGTAGGATACATCTATATAAACTCCCACACACATTGATATAATATATATATATATATATATATATATATATATATATATATATATATATATATATATATATATATATATATATATATATATATATATATATATATATATATATATATATATATATATATATATACATATATATATATATATATATATATATATATATATATATATATATATATATATATATATATCAATGTGTGTCCTCTTTTTGGCGTCCATACTGATCGATGGCGTGAGTTTGTATGCACTGGAGACCTCATTGGCTGACAACACAAACCTTGATCTTTGTGGACACCAGTGTAATATGGAGGCATATAATATTGGCTTTACGTTTCTGTAATGCCCTTCAATACTTGTAATGCGTTGACCTCCGGGTCTATGAGATCCCCTGACTATTTCTGCCACACACACACAAAATGTTGCTGTGTGGTTGATAATGGCTTGAGAGAGGACCATGGGCCGGAGTCGGATGACATTGACGGGGAAGTGGAAGGGACAACGGTCAAACTGCCATCAGCCTTGTCCGCGGCCTGGACTCACATCGGACCTGGAGGCCAAGGACCAAGACCCGCTGGGTTAGCTGAAAGACAATCACAGACCACATCCGGGCACCCATTGCTGCATCACTGGTCCCCGCACGTCATGAACTCATAGGATTGCATTGTAATACGGCTGGGTACCCGTCTGTACAGGAAAGCGGGCAAGAATCGGTGGAATGCCTGATTAATTTCGGTCCTTGCTGTGTCATTGCACGAATTGGGAAAAGCCTTGGTTGAGGGAAGTCGGTGAAAGGTGAAGAAAATTGAAGGCTGTGCTAGTTCAACACAGAGAAAATGGCATCAGAAATACATTGCGCAGAGCATCGAGAATCATTACTTTGTCATTGCTGCTTGGCGGAATGTGAAAGGTGCTGAATTGCACAGCAACTGCACAAATTATGTCTCTGATACCAAATATCAAAGAACACCTCTTGATCTGTCTGCATAGCTATACACACGGTTCCTCAGTTCTCTCCTCCAATAATTTCCCTGATTTAAAGTTTCCCCGGGAGAGATCAGCCCAGTGTGAAAATACAAATACCACCAAAGAGCCCATATAACAATTTCCGAGAATGACCAGGCTGAAATGATTGGCAATATAAAATGAATTTAACATCTCCATGATTCTCAGTAGATATGGAACCAGATCATGATATATATGTTACGATACCATTTGACCATACATTTGCCATTTACACGCGGATTTCTCGCTGTGAATAATGTTGTGAACAGGAATAGAGTATATTAGATGTTTTCACAAGGCCTGGATATCAACATAGAAAGCAATTAGTAAAGTGAAGTTGGGTGGTCGTTGTTATGTCAGTATTGACGCATTGCACAGTTGACCAGCCCTGTCATGTATCTCGTACTGGGCCCCGTCCATCCCGTGAGACATGGATAGTCTATCTGAAGCAGGGAGCTTCCCGATACCTAGTTTATATATGAAGTATTGGTGATTCCGTGCACATCGCGGCGCACATTTGCACGGTCCCTGCAGTAATGTGGAGTAGTCCTCGCTCACCTTCAGGCCGTGCTCGATAACGCCCTCCGTGTCGCTGCTTGTCTGTCAGAGATGAATGCTCATGTGCCATAAATACTAATATCGCTGCCATGATGGTGTCCCCACCCCCGATGGCATGTATGCCGCCATTATACAGAAGAACATCGTACAATTAGACTCATATAAAACATGTATGAGTATCAGTATGAAACTACAAGACCTTTTTGTGTTACTATTAGAATGGGAACCAATCACACATGAACGATAGTATTAAACTGCAATGTGTTACCTACTGGAAACTAATCCATTAATTAATATATATATATATAGTTTAACTACACATAAAATAAATGACGAAATAAAGATACACATCTACTAAGTCTGCTTTAAACTTGTGTTTGAAATATTCTTAAAGTTTCTTCTTTAACTAATCTGGCTGTTTTGTACTATTTAGGGGCATTTTATAAAAAGGTAAAATCTTAAACATTGGTGTTTTGCTAATTGCACACTCTGAAATATGCTGATCCACAAATAAGTTTGTACTATTGTGAATATATATATGATAAATACTACCAACATCAGTTGAGGTAACATATACAATGCTCAGATGCTGATGCTATTTAAATTCCCTGAATGGCATATTTGATATTGAAATAACATATCATGAATATATTTCATCCAAACTGCCAGCCTTGAGTCGATGTGAATATTTGTAAAATTATATCAACTTACAATGGAGACAAATTCCGCATTAATTCCGTTAGATGTATGCAATTTCACTCACAAATGTTTTTTTTTTCATCAAATATCTTAAATCATAAAATGAAGGTGACACTTTCTACAAATAACTGTTTCACATATTACTGACTTGCTGTGGGTGAATAAACTGTGGATGAATAAACACATGAGCATAAAAACCTGCTCTAGCGAGAGCTAATTGAATTAAAACTGCTCTACCCAGGACTAGTTAGATGATGATCTCAAACTGCTCTACTTAGAGCTATTTAGATGGTTATACTTAACCTGCTCTACCTAGAGCTAGTGATATGGTTATACATAACCTGCTATACCTAGAGTTAGTGAGATGGTTACACATAACCTGCACTGCCTAGAGCTAGTGATGTGGTTATACATAACCTGCTCTACCTAGAACTAGTGAGATGGTTACACATAACCTGCTCTACCTAGAGCTAGTGAGATGGTTACACTAAACCTGCTCTACCTAGAGCTAGTGATATGGTTATACATAACCTGCTCTACCTAGAGCTAGTGAGATGGTTATACATAACCTGCTCTACCTAGAGCTAGTGGGATGGTTACACATAACCTGCTCTACCTGGAGCTAGTGAGATGGTTACACATAACCTGCTCTACCTAGAGCTAGTGAGATGGTTATACATAACCTGCTCTACCTAGAGCTAGTTAGATGGTTACACATAACCTGCTCTACCTGGAGCTAGTGAGATGGTTACACATAACCTGCACTAGTGAGATGGTCATACATTACTTGTATTATGTATCCATTACATCCTGTGCAGGTGGGTGTATTGAGATCACACGCTGTCGATCTCTAGTCTACCAGATGTGCTCAATTAATTTGAGGGTTCTGGAGGATAACTGCAAAATGCTTCAAAATAACTGACAAGTGTACATATAAATCACCAAACCAAAATTGCGTGTATTTCGTGGCAATAAACAAATGAAAAAGGATGTGAAACGAGAATTCCCTGGTCTTGCTCTATATTCAAGTGTCTCCGTTAACATATTGTAAGGGAGGTCTCATAAACATCTTCAATTCACATGTGATTACGCGAGACTTGAGCGCATGCGACACTCGATGCTGACAAAGTTGCATGTTAGTTGGGGTTTATCGTACCCTCAAGGTTCGTCTCTTATTTCAACCACAGTTAGAAGTAAAACCCCGACTGGGATCGGAGAAAGGGCACAAAACCCATTCCAATACCCCATCCCTTTTCTTTCGATCTTTATACTTAAAACACTTTAAATTAGAATACATTCAACTAATACTAACAGTGGCGTGTGCTTTAATGTGGTAAAATGGTTAAGGGAATAAAAGAATTGATCTTATAATTTCCTCTCTGCATTTTTAAACATATTTGAGGTAAAGCTTGCATTTGCCATGGTAGAGTCCTGGGGGAGACTTATGATTCTCACGCATAACTAATTCATACATACCGCACCAACCCGCCAATGTTTACACCTCTGGTCCACAGAGGGCGCCCCAAACACCCCCGAACACAATATATCTCGTGTCATTTCCAGGCACATTGCTGTTTCCTCGGAGATGAAAGGATCATAAACCGGCCTTAAATATAACACAATCTATCGTGCTAATCAAGTGAGAAAAAAGGATTGCATTGAATATCCAACAGGTGATTCGTGTCAGCGATATAAGAGCTTAGATTAAAATAGCAGAGTTAAATTTCCTTTGAATTTGCCAATTCAAATTAAATATATGACCACAAATTGTGAAGTTCATGTGATATAAAACTTTTATTATTGTTCATATGGAATAAGGAAAGGAAACATTTTATGTTAGACCCTTAAGAGAGTTTGAGGCAATATTCAACCAACTTACAGCCACCATGTTTTAGTTGTTTCACAACTTGGCTACAGCTATCATAGATGATTTTGACGCTAACACAAAACGTGTGAATGCCTTCGCCGCATTGCTCTTTTCAACATTTTAATCTTCCACGACTGTTTCTTACTCCAGTGTTTCACCTCCAAAGTTAGGTATGTTCTCTCATGGAAAAAACTCGTCATGGCTGAAGGGTTGGTACTCTGGCGAAATATTAAACATGTAACAAAGTATCGAAAATGTAACAAAGTATCGAAAATGTAACAAAGTATCAAAATAATGTTTTATTCCTGATGATAAATCATCCACCTTTTCACCTTTTATTTTACCTAAGGCACTATGATACCATAACTCTATATCAAAACATTTATCCCCTCCCTGATGACCAGATAAACTCACAAATCACCCACATCATGTGACCAAACATCTGAGAAAAAAACGCATGGAGAACCAAATTGACATATACTCGTATACCAGAGACAGAACTCAATCTAAAGTGATATCTAAATTTACGATAATGTACACATCAGTTAATCTGTTATTGGATTCGGCAACATGGCAATGGGGTTGGACATTGGCTTAGATGGTTAATATTATAATAACTTTAAGTTCTAGATCACTAACGCGCCCCACTTTCTCCATATAAAGTGCCTATGAGTAATGTGAGATGGATCCTAATAAAACTACAAGTCGGCCCTTGATAGTGACCACGGATTGTTTTAATACCACTGTGGTAGGCTTCTCGTAATTGCGTCTGTTTTCCGGGGTCCCTATCACGCTTGTCACACACTGTGTGCCGCGGTGATGTGCGGTGACCAGGCAACGCCGTGAGAGAGAGGCGGGGAGAGGAGAAGCCATCTTGACCCATCCTTGAGGTGGCTAAGTACAACTCAAGATGCCGCAGATTGCTCTTAATACGACAGTCCGAGAGAGATGAGCCAGTAGCCTGTATCGTGACGTGCACTTGAGGCCTACACCAGCCTATAATTTAGCACAAATAGCCCCATAGTTGTCAGCGTGTGTCCGTCAGGGCATTGCCAATCTTGAGACACCTCCAGACACAGAGACACTTTATGTCCTCAATAGTCAAGACCTCAAGACAATATCCTTGACATTTCTCACAACATACATTTGTACTCTAGGTGATATAAGTCAGAGGATCCAGAGCGGGTCAACACAAAGGTCTTACTGAAAAGTCATATTGCCCATTGAAGTAGGTGACACTAAAAGGTCAGAATGTCCATTGAAGTAGGTGTTACAAAAAGGTCAGAATGTCGATTGAGGCAGGTTTTACTAAAAAAACAGAATGCCCATTGAAGTAGGTGTTACTAAAAGGTTAGAATGTGCATTGAAGTAGGTGTTACTAAAAGGTCAGAATGACCATTGAAGTAGGTGTTACTAAAAGGTCAGAATATCCACTGAAGAAGGTGTTACTAAAAAGCTCAGTTTGTCCATTAAAATGGTCAAATCTAGTGATTTTTTGGTGAACATTTGCATCATTCAGAGAGAAAGTAAGTCTTTTGATATAATGCAGTGTCATTAAATGAGGGCGCAGGGATTTATTACGGGTATCGTTGATTCAAGACTGATAATGGTACTATTGATTAACAATGATATGACCTACTTAACATTATGGTCTGTCATCATGGGTGATTTTCTGTTAATGGATAGAGCCACTGGGGAACGGCCACTGTGTACCTTTTGTCACTTATAATCTCTTACAACCTTAAAATCATTTGTCAGCCAAATCCATACCGCCCTTTTTGACTGCACCATAGCATGGTTTTTGGAAGATAGACTTTCACTGCAGGCGTCTATTATAGCATGGTTTTTTAGAAGATAAACTCTTAGCTATCTTCTATTGAAGTCTGTACATTATGACAGAGTCAAAACAGATTTGGGGAATATCACAGCGCCAGATGAGGAGTTATTTGCCCTGTCTGTACATCACTCAAGTCAGTGATGACAGACCAAATGGCAGAATACAACACCACGCGCCCTTACAATCAGGTCTGCTCAATTCTGGGGAGGTCACTCAATAATATCCTGCACAAACCACAAGAACGTGTGCATCAATTCTATTCTGGGGAGGTCACTCTTCGCTGAAATATTTTGCATAAATAACAGAGCGACGTACCACACAAATTAGATCTATTTTATTTTGGGGAGGTCACTCTCCATGATATCATGCACAATCCACAAGACCACGTGTCACAATAATTAGATCTGTTCAATTCTGGGGAGGTCACTCTTCACTAAAATCTTATTCACAAACCATATCACATGGTAGGTGGTCCGACAATTAACTCAATTCTGGGGAGGGGGGAGGTCACTATGTACAATATCATACGCAAACCAAAATACCACGCGTGCCCCCAGTAGGCTGTGCTCAATGCCTGGGGAGGTCACTCTCTACAGTGGACAATACACTACACACATGATAAATCATCGACATACATTTTGACCTTTTTTTCACGCAATAATAAGTCTAGTGGTTGTCACTTGGTCTCATAATAAAATATTCAGTCATAAAATGATAAAATAAAATGTATTTTATTTATGTTAAGCAAATATGACTGGGAGCTCCTCTTGTAGAATCAAATTCAAAATACAAATTTCCCATAAAAATGGCCCATAATTGTGTAGAAAGAGAATTGTATCATTGTTAGATACTGCAATATTTTCTGATGTAATTTCGCCCAACGCTGCCATATACTGATGTCACACGCGGTGATTGGAACTTGTGACATAAAAGAAGGGGGGCGTATTTCATTAGAGTATCCCCCCTTGATTGGGACATGGGGTTGCAATGCTAGCAGATCGTACGTCTTAGTGCTGACAGATGTGTCGACCAATCTCTATTGATAACCACAAAAATGTCATCTCTCGCCCAGCGACGGCAGCGCTCAAGCCACTATATTGGATCGGCAAATCAATTTCGTGTGGAGAATGGACAATTACAAAAAAAGATGCAGTTCCTAAAATCTGGGATGATGTGTGTCTGTCTATGAACATGTAGCAGATATTCACTTAAAGTCAAATTGATTATTTTCGAAAATATCATCTATTTATGAAACCAAATACATATAAATATTTTTTTTTTAATATTTCGGAAAATGTCAAAAAGCTCAAATTTCATTTCTATCCACATGTAATCAAAAATGGAAAGTGATTTCCGGAGTCCCAGTTCCACCCGGAGTTTATGGTTGTCTCTGCCTGGAGTGTGAAACACTGATAGTTTCATGGAAAACAACAGACGATCATTGACTAAGCTTGAAGCTTAATGGCTGCGATGGGGTGTGACAATTATCCCCGACACATTGCAGCCAGTTTTGGTCTCTACATTACTAAGAAGAACACTGTCATTATTGACATAGTCTTGTGTGTAAATTATCAAATAATTTGCGGATGTAACAAAAGATGGAAGTCCCCGCTAGGTGGCGGACAATAAAATGAGGGACATGAATATCCCAAAGCGATAATTCTTCCTGTTAATAACACAGGAATAAGGGGTCGGTTTGGCATCAGAATAAATGATGATAGATGGCATTTTGTGGTAAATTATTTTCCAAGTAGGTGAGGGGGGCGAGGGGGGACGAGGGGGGCGAGGGGGGCGAGGGGGGACGAGGGGGGCGAGGGGGAGTCGACATACATCTCGGATGACAACATTGCGAGGTAAATGTGTGAAAAAAGATTTATTATACCCATAAATATATTACCTTTATTGTGTTTAAGTTAGGAATTGAATTAAATTTAGATTAATTAAAAGAAGATAGATGTTTTTGTATCCAGATGTTAGACATTAATAGAATTTTAGTTTTGACATATTCATTACCAATGAGCATAAAAGTATTTTGAACAATCCATTTTGCCCTCAAGATACTTCTATCTCTGTACGATATCTTGTCAGTGGAAAGTGTATTATGATGACATAGTGTTTTTAGACAGATTGATGGTTATATTATGAAACACTTCTTGATAACATTCAGATAAAAATAATAATTGTATTTGAAATTGTTCTCTTAATTCTGAAGTGGATTCTGAAACGACAATATGGTAAAATATAGTTTACTGAAAAGTGATTATACCACTTGTGTTATTAATTGACGAAAGTGAACAACTGGTGGAGAGAAGTTATGAGGCACATCACAAGAATGAACTTAGAATTAACGCTGCAAGTCTACTGAGTTGATTAGCTACTGCCATCCACTGAGGAACTCGACACCATAATATCCCAGCAGCACTGAGTAACTGGACACCATAAGATCCCAGCAGCACTGAGTAAATGGACACCATAAGATCCCAGTAGCACTGAGAAACTGGACACTATAAGATCCCAGCAGCACTGAGTAACTGGACACCATAAGATCCCAGCAGCACTGAGTAACAGGACACCATAAGATCCCAGTAGCACTGAGTAACAGGACACCATAAGATCCCAGCAGCACTGAGTAACTGGACACCATAAGATCCCAGCAGCACTGAGTAACTGGACACCATAAGATCCCAGCAGCACTGAGTAACTAGACACCATAAGATCCCAGCAGCACTGAGTAACAGGACACCATAAGATCCCAGCAGCACTGAGTAACTAGAGACCATAAGATCCCAGCAGCACTGAGTAACTAGACACCATAAGATCCCAGCAGCACTGAGTAACAGGACACCATAAGATCCCAGCAGCACTGAGTAACTAGACACCATAAGATCCCAGCAGCACTGAGTAACAGGACACCATAAGATCCCAGCAGCACTGAGTAACAGGACACCATAAGATCCCAGCAGCACTGAGTAACTGGACACCATAAGATCCCAGCAGCACTGAGTAACAGGACACCATAAGATCCCAGCAGCACTGAGTAACAGGACACCATAAGATCCCAGCAGCACTGAGTAACTGGACACCATAAGATCCCAGCAGCACTGAGTAACTGGACACCATAAGATCCCAGTAGCACTGAGTAACTGGACACCATAAGATCCCAGCAGCACTGAGTAACTGGACACCATAAGATCCCAGCAGCACTGAGTAACAGGACAACATAAGATCCCAGTGGCACTGAGTAACTGGACACCATAATATCCCAGCAGCACTGAGTAACTGGACACCATAAGATCCCAGTAGCACTGAGTAACTGGACACCATAAGATCCCAGCAGCACTGAGTAACTGGACACCAAAAGATCCCAGCAGCACCGAGAAACTGGACACCATAAGATCCCAGCAGCACTGAGTAACTGGACACCATAAGATCCCAGCATCATTGAGTAACTGGACACCATAAGATCCCAGCAGCACCGAGTAACTGGACACCATAAGATCCCAGCAGCACTGAGTAACTGGACACCATAAGATCCCAGCAGCACTGAGTAACTGGACACCATAAGATCCCAGTAGCACTGAGTAACAGGACAACATAAGATCCCAGCAGCACTGAGTAACAGGACACCATAAGATCCCAGCAGCACTGAGTAACTGGACACCATAAGATCCCAGCAGCACCGAGTAACTGGACACCATAAGATCCCAGCAGCACTGAGTAACTGGACACCATAAGATCCCAGCAGCACTGAGTAACAGGACACCATAAGATCCCAGCAGCACTGAGTAACAGGACACCATAAGATCCCAGCAGCACTGAGTAACTGGACACCATAAGATCCCAGTAGCACTGAGTAACTGGACACCATAAGATCCCAGCAGCACTGAGGAACTGGACACCATAAGATCCCAGCAGCACCGAGTAACTGGACACCATAAGATCCCAGCAGCACTGAGTAACTGGACACCATAAGATCCCAGCAGCACTGAGTAACAGGACACCATAAGATCCCAGCAGCACTGAGTAACTGGACACCATAAGATCCCAGCAGCACTGAGTAACAGGACACCATAAGATTCCAGCAGCACTGAGTAACAGGACACCATAAGATCCCAGCAGCACCGAGTAACTGGACACCATAAGATCCTAGCAGCATGTTTTCGGTGATGTAAAGCTAAGTAGGTGAGTTCCAGACCATGCAAAAGATGTCCATAAAACTGTCAATAAATTCCATGTGTCAAATCTGATGGGCTTGATATTTCATATGCATGTTGTATCCACCCAACAATATGCACTTCACAGAACATGATAGCTATTTCATCTCGCAAAGTATCAGATTAATATTGCAATCAATCAATGTCAGATACCGCAGCCATAAAGGAGACATACTTTCCCTCTGCAATGCTTTTCCCAAGAAGGTCTTGCTTTACAAGTATTACTCTATCGGAATAATTTTCTTAAAAATAACTTGGATTCAAATAACAATTGACTGATTTAGAATGGTGCATCTTTCATACGTTCAAAGTACGAAACGTCCAGAATAGGTTTTAAATTGTTGGAGTGATTTGATATCGCTTCTAAAATCCCAAACCTCTTTATTGGTTTGGACACACACGCCAATAGAAAATGATATTAAAAGCAAACAATTTTTAGAAACGGAAATGGAATTAGATCTTTCTTCTTGTTGACATAACTGTGAAACTCGTCAATATTACTGGTTTCGGCCTTGTTGGTATATTTACTTTGACTCAAACATAAATATGTATTTACATATTGCCATGGTTACCAGGAAAACATACATGTGAAAATGGTCTAAAACATTTTAAGCCTGGCATTCAGTACATTAGGAGGTATCAGTTTTTTCCTCGTGCACTGTTTTCATATTTTTTTCTCTTTTAACAATAAGCTTTGAGGAAATTAATACCAAAAAGCCAGGCTGCTACATATGATAGGACTTAGCAAAATTCTGAAGAAGTTTGTTGTTTACTGCACATGACAGATTTATGTGGAATAAAAATCTTTATTTTGACGCATTTAATTTTGGTTATGATAAATCCCAAGCTGGCAAAGGATATTTCTAAACTGTTATATAGGTGCATCACGTGGCTCAGAAGAGTTTATTTTAGTTTTTCATTGTTTCTTTCTCCAACCAGTTGCATGTTGTCAGATATCGTGGTTTGTGTTATCATGTCTTTGTGATAATACAAATGAAAAATTCAAAGTCCCTCTTCAAAATGAGTGGGGCATTGCGTCTCGGTGTGAGGCATTTATTTGATCTGATATCGACAAAATAGTAGTAAAAAGTTTGGTTATACAATGATGATGATTTGTTCAGTTCTCAAAATGTCATAATGCGTTATTTCCTAAAGGGGAAATACACAACATTGAGAAGAAATTATGTGAAACTAGTGTGGGTGATTAAAAGGTTGAAGAGAGTCATCTCACGAATGCATTCACGGGTATTGTGTAAGTAGCAAAATCATAATGTGATAGTGACAGCAACTATGTGAAAGCAGTAAAACATGGTGGCTGTATGTTGGTAGAGAAATGAATCATAATCTCTCAAGGTCTTCCCACGTAATGACAAAGACAAGAAATATGGAACTTTCAGAGTTGTCACATCAGTCTTAAAGTCGGTATTATATTCCACAGTTCCAACACAGAACTTGCATGTCACGTTTTGTGGACGAGGGCAATTAGTTAACAAATAGAAGTGGTATACATTGTTATATTGTGCAAGTGACACATTCTGGAAGTAGCGTCTGATGGAACACGCTGGGATTAAGTTCTTGTCACTTAGATCCATCAAAGAAGGGCACCAACTACCGTGAAACGTCTTACCCGTGTCACTTATGTCACCAGCCCTTTTGAACCTGAAAGGAAATTGGGGTCTTTGCGGAGGTCTTTGGTGCCTCGTGCTACCACGCATGTGTAGCAAATGTTGAAGGAGATCTCAAATCGAGGCTGAAGGACGCTGCCTCAGAAGGAGGCTAAAGGACGCGCGAGGACGCCGCCCTCATTGACAGCGTGGGTCTCATCCGTTCCCGCCAACATATCTCCCTCTCCGGCCGCCGCGGCAATGTGTCAAATGCCACTAAATACCGCCAGCTTTCTGCACCTTTCTCCAAGTCACTTTAATAATGTCACCTCCCAGATCTATATTTCGTTTGAGTGCAAACACTCAGCTTTCTTTCCATGTATTCGATCTCTTGTTAATAATCTGAACAAAACACAAATGATGTATTGTTCACGAACCAGAATGAAGGGCATGTTTTAAGTGACAAACTTTTATGTTCACGTTGGTTGTAGTCTGATTAATCCAGTTATATGAGGTTTTGTTGGGTAAATGATGGATTCAGATGGTACAGCCAGAATGCAGTAGTCGGTGGAGTAATATGGGTGCTATTTGACTGAGTATTGGGATGTATGTCTCGCATGCTTCCGGCCAGGGAATCATTCCAGGTTGAGCGGAAGGTTTTAGGAAGTCATGGTCGAAAAGGTGGAAATTCATTATTAGTTGTTTTTTTCTCTATATGAAATGGCCCACATCTGCTACAATGATAATGTAAAAGAAAGATTTCTTCTACGTTCTTCGAAAAGAGAAGGGCACTATGCCATGAAGTGCTTTATTCGATCTAATTTTTGGTGAAAGAAAATTATATTGATACATCTGGTAATACAAAAAATAAATAATTGGTATAAATAACATTGATATCATGGATTTGGGAAATTTGTATTGGTGGCATTTGAGGCTCATGATATTTATATGGGGACGCAGGGGATAAATGAACTCATATCAAATGCTCATCCCACAAGCAGAAAATATCACACCATGCACCAGTTATGTATATCATCTTTATAATGTTGCATCAATCAATGAATATTTGAATTGACGGTCTGTCTCTATGTTGGGTTGTGTACATATATTGTCACTGAGGCAAGCATGGCTTTTGATATTTCGATGCACTTGAATATTCTTTCAGAAGATCCTGTCTGTATTTGTAGGAGCAGCGTTATGCATTTGTTAAATTTGCAGAGATGCTTTCTTCTCGTGACACAATAATGACGCATGCGCACATCTCAGCTTCCGGCCATGACTGCTCCAATACTTGACTTGTTTTTACATGGAATGTTCTCTTCACACAAGACCTTCAAAGGATTTGTACTTGCAGTATGCTGGCAAAAAGTCGATCTTCAGATGAATGCTTTATTTTGATTAAACCTTAATGTGTGAGAAGAACAATTAGAGATTCGTGCAAAAAAACTCTTCATTGATTCAAAAGGAAGAAATCAGTCTTCATACATAAAAAGGGAAGTAAATCGGTAGTAATCCCTGAATAATGAGGATGATCTGGAGGAACAAAAGCACACTCCGCTGTGATGTAAGGCTGCCAAATTTTGATTTAAGTTGTCAGAAAGAGATTTTGTCCAAATTAAGCTTCCTAAATTTCACTAGGCACAAAAAAATCATCTTATAATGCATCTTTTGAACATTTTAATTGGGGCTGTAACATAGCTTTTATCTGACACATATTGCTTTGATTTTCAACTTAGTCTTCGTTATATCCTCCAAATATTCGACTCTTATTTAACGTCTGACAATAGCATAGGAATTAAAACCAATACAAAGAGACATGAACAAATAGCCGTGGTACATGATTTCATTTTATTATGTTCTTTTCATGGTATAAGATAATACTATTATTGATAATGCCACACTTAATGTTTCCATGGAGCACTTTATGTTTCCATGGAGCACTTAATGTTTCCATGGAGCACTTAATGTTTCCATGGAGCACTTAATGTTTCCATGGAGCATTTAATGTTTCCATGGAGCACTTAATGTTTCAATGGAACACTAAATGTTTCCATGGAGCACGTAATGTTTCCATGGAGCACGTAATGTTTCCATGGAGCACTTAGTGTTTCCATGGAGCATTTAATGTTTCCATGGAGCAGTTATGTTGTGGATGTTGTGCAGCAGATTCCCAAGGGACCAGTAATCTGTTCACCTTTGATAATTTGATAGTGACTCATGCTTCTTTTATGTTTGCCATATTCACAAGTACATGTGTTGAAGTCCTGGCTTGTTGCCTTCAATGTACGTCCAAGTTTGCATGTCAAGATGAGGAGAGATTCTTTGCATGCGGAATAATGCTTGGAGCGAGCAAATCGTTCTTAACTATGTTGTTTCTGTACTTTTCTCTATAATATATGCAGAAATATAACAAGCACATAACATCATTTCTAACATCTATCTTAATGTCTTGAAGCCCTTTTGTTTTTTATTGATCTAGCGCTTCCAAACTTGAGATAGAAACAAAGAAAATTAAACGCCTTAATCACGTAAACATAAGAAAACAACGAGGAAAACGTTCATCAGAGAATATGTATGAATAAGGGAAGAGGGATGAATGATGCATATTGCACCAGAAATAAAAACCAGAAATAAAATATCTGGAGATGGTCCCAGATTGGCACTCCTCTTTCTATTTTTCTCACGCCACAGGCCTTTGGGAGAGGGGGAAGTTTTGCATGTTGGCATTCTCCGGCCATAGACGCAGTGCATCATATTCCCAGACGCGGGATATGTAATCACTCCTGGCTTGTGTCCAGACCGAGGCTCCATGGATCACGTGGGAGGCACGGAATGCAAACAATCAGCTAGCATCCATCCCGGGACACGTTAAGAGTAAACAATAGACTTGATGTGGTGTTTTGTGTTATCTCCCCTTTGTGCAAAAAAACACATCGCTGATAACCTTCATATTTTTTTTAATGGATGTTGCGTGATCCAGGATTGGATATTCAGATATAGATTTAAGGTAATTAATGGAGGCGGGACCTCAAGGTCACTCAGTGCTCAACCGGGTCCTGATGGATTTCTGCTTTTGAAACAGGAATTAAAATCAATAAAAATGTCTATAAACATACCACAGACAGGTAAGTATTCTCTCGCTGTAATATTGTGCCTGGTGCAATCCTCCATATTCCAGCATTAGTCAGTTAATTTTAATACACCTGCACCACAGTCATAGAACATGACCTTTGTCATTTCAGCCCTCTGTGATGGCCTCGTCCGGCAACACGAGCTTCAATGTGGCATGTTTTAATGGTGCATTGTGGGATCAACTATTGACGAATACAGTGCACAAATCTAACTTTAAAATATATTCTGAACAGGGAGCAAGTTTAACTTTTCTATGTAGTGTGGTTTTTGCCCTATCTTGAACATCGTCATTTTTTTAATGAAGCCACCATAACGTCAAGATGATGTCAATAATATATTTTCCCTTAATTTTAGGGATCAAGATCATATTCCGCCATCTTTTACATTTGTTTCACAAATTGTGCAAGGTAACAAATTACAAGATGGAACCAATAACATGGTTGGTGATACAATTATAAGCGACGTTTTGTAATGTACTATGAATTATTTGTGTAAATAATGTGACCCAAATAAATTGATATGCCCAGAGGGAGATTAATATATCTTAAATATTGGTGGAAATATAAAAAAATATTCCTTAAAAATGTAGTATCGCTCTCAGACTCTATCCCATTGATGTCAAATCGCAAGCTTAAAGAAAGACTTCTGTATGTCTTAAATATTTGTATAATAAACCTTAAAGTTTGCAATTTCCTGATTCTGAGAAAAGTATCCAGCTTTATTATTGCAATATCAGACCCCCCTCAATTGTCTGTGCATGATTAACTTTCAGGTCATCGTATTTAACTCAAACGATATTCAAAGGCTGATACAGAATATAATTAATATCATAGTGACTTAAACATTTTAAATATATGAAATTTGAGTTTATTTACCAGCTTAGTATCCTACATAGACAAATCTCGCAGAGCAGATATTGAAGATAATCGTGATGAATATTACATTATGATTGCTAAATGTATTTTAACTGAAACATGCATTTTCAAATAAGATAATTAGGTAAAGGTTGCACATGTTGCAAAAACGTGTGACAATTAATTACTCATGGCAGAATAAATTATTTTGCATGAGATCGTAGTTATCGCAGTGAATCTGGCGCGTCATAATTATTATTGTAGTGCATTTTACACACCATTATTACTATGGCAGTGCATATGGTTCATCATAGTTATTATTGCAGTGTATATGGCTCACCATACTTATCATTGCAGTGCATATGGCGCACCATACTTATCATTGAAGTGTATATGGCTCACCATACTTATCATTGCAGTGCATAAGGCGCACCATAGTGTTGTGTCATTATATCTTAGCAATATTGAGACAGCGTGCTGCTAAAAGGAAGCTCACAGGTTTTCTTTCCACTGAGGCTATAACCTTCAAGGTGGCCTCATGGTTTCATGTTAGCTAAATGGCATAACCTCAAATTATAGTCTCCTTTTGTAGGTATTGGCTCGACCCAAGAACAAATCCTTTTGTATGAAATTGAAATCTGATAAGTCTTTACCATTTAGTTAGCCTCAAGACTGTTGGGTAATAGTTGGCGGCCATCGCTGCTACGTTTGCTTGCTCCAGAATCATTTGCTATGACGCCTATCAGTATGGCTGTCGTAGATTAGTCTTGCCTTGACATGAGTTGGCCTGATGTAAGTCATCGCCTAGTTGTGCCTGGTCACCATTCTGAGGAGTTGTCCATTTATCGTTGTAATGGCGGTCAATCCTACATGTCACAAATGCTGTAAATCAGGTGCCCTCTACCGGCCGCCGAATGCCCCCTACCGGCCAGTGAATGGCCTGCAGACCCGGCCTACTGGGCACCTACCTCTTGTCTCGGCCCCTGCCTGTTAGCACTCACAATCTCAGAAATATCCACTATGATCTGCTAAAATCCATTCCCATAACATCTGATTGAAACATGACCTTCTGTCTCCTACTCGATTTGTTCTGCCTGGTCCTACTATGCAGGGTCTTTTATCTTAATTTCAATATCACCAGTAAGTGCTGATGGAATGTGCCCTGTCGAGAAATCAATATGTGTTTATGGTGGTCACTTGGACAGACCAAATAAAACCATGAATCAAGAGTATTTTAATTTGGCGGGATATTGTGTTATCCTGATGTTCAGGTCAAATATGTCACGCTGTTCGTGCTGTCACTTCGGGGGAAAAAAGCAATAACATCTCAAACAATGCTGTTATCAATATCAACTCAGTCTCACAAATCTTAATATCTGCCTGTGATTTACCTAATAATTTCATGCCTACGCTTAAGCTATTGGTATTTATTATGCCTGATATTTATCTATTAATATCATGCCTGACCTTCAGCTATCAATATCATGCCTGACCTTCAGCTATCAATATCATGCCTGACTTTCAGCTATCAATATCATGCCTGACCTTCAGCTATCAATATCATGCCTGACCTTTGTCTATTAATATCATGCCTGACCTTCAGCTATCAATATCATGCCTGACCTTCAGCTATCAATATCATGCCTGACCATCAGCTATCAATATCATGCCTGACCTTCAGCTATCAATATCATGCCTGACCTTTGTCTATTAATATCATGCCTGACCTTCAGCTATCAATATCATGCATGACTTTTAGCTATCAATATCATGCCTGACCTTCAGCTATCAATATCATGCATGACTTTTAGCTATCAATATCATGCCTGACCTTCAGATATCAATATCATGCCTGACCTTCAGCTATCAATATTATGCATGACTTTCAGCTATCAGCCTTCAGCCTTCAATTAACAATATCATGTTATTTATAATTATAATTCATCTACCCTGCATTTTCTATTACAAATTAAAATATTCCCATGAAACAAATATTTCAGAAGATAAACGTTATTAAATCAATGCATTAGAACCAAGGGAACATTATGGATTTTGAAAATACGAATTGTAAGAAGTTGTCGGATTATTTTAACATTTATTATTCACACTAAAGCATTCTAAAATATAATTGTTTTATTGAGATCAATATTATCACACCCCAAGGTGATGGTAAATATGGATATTGATATAATGTTGATATTGATGCGCGGGGGATATCACACCCCGAGGTGATGGTAAATATGGACATTGATATAATGTTGATATTGATGCGCTGGTGATATCACACCCCAAGGTGATGGTAAATATGGACATTGTTATAATATTGATATTGATGCGGTGGTGATATCACACCCCGAGGTGATGGCAAATATGGATATTGATATAATATTGATATTGATGCGCTGGTGATATGACACCCCTAGGTGATGGCAAATATGGACATTGATATAATATTGATATTGATGCGGTGGTGATATCACACCCCAAGGTGATGGCAAATATGGACATTGATATAATATTGATATTGATGCGGTGGTGATATCACACCCCAAGGTGATGGCAAATATGGACATTGATATAATATTGATATTGATGCGATGGTGATATCACACCCCGAGGTGATGGCAAATATGGACATTGATATAATGTTGATATTGATGTGCTGGTGATACCACACCCCCAGCAGTGTCCCGCGGGGTGATGTGTGGCGTGTGCAGACCGAGCAGATCACCTTGGTGCGGGCCTAGAAGGTTGTCCCGGCACTGACATGTTTATGGTACCTCACTATAGAACACAGCACCTCGTAATCCCTTGTCAAGTCAACTGCTCACTTCGGGGAGCTCCCATCTGCAACCTCCATCTTTATCTGGCGGCCGGGACATTTGGAGCAGCTAGAATGCTTTATCTGCTGTCCTGCAAAGGTTTTATGTCTGGCCATTTACACAGCATTCTTACTACGTCAAGTCAAACATTGTGAAATATTGATTCCTTGAAGAAGAAAAAAAATTACATTAGTCTACACAAATTTACTCTGTTTGAGATATTGCTTCTCACCGAAGATATCTTGTAAAATGATTCTTATTGGGTCAACAATGTTAACAAACATTAGCTGAGTTCAACATTCTAAAATATCGCCAATCTAATCTTGAGGTTTAAGGTAAATGTGTTGCTTATGTTGGCCCGCCGTACCCGGCATGACATAAACACAGATTTGCTCTGCCTCGCTTTCGCCGGTGGCAATTCACCAATAGTATGTGACAGCGGGTACCAATTCCATTAATGAAATTGAAAGAGAGTAAATGTGTGAATTTTTATGAAAGAGACATTGCCATGGTGTCAATACATACGTCGGTCTGATAGGAATAACTGCATGTATAAGAGATATTGGGTGAGAAGCCAGCCAATAGCTCAGCCATATCTCAGCCATATCTCAGCCAATAGCTCAGCCATATCTCAGCCATATCTCAGCCATATCTCAGATACCTGGCTATATAGACTGTACAGTGTTGCAAAGTCCTGTTCTACCCTGATGCGATTACAATATATTGGTACTTAAATGATTGTCTAGATTATGCATTTATTAATGGAAATTGAAGATGTCTTTAAGGCATATACACAAGAGAGCTTAAAGATGTTTAGCCTCGTTTTAATTTGTAGAATATCAGTTTTTTTTATGTTTAGACATGACAATGTTGATTAAGAAAACACCAGGAATGACATAAGCAGTTTATACTTGGGCAGCGATTGTTTGGGAGGTAATGAGGAGGAAAGGGAAATGTTAAGACAACAGTTATGATATTGTTCCAACCAATGTAACAAAATGCCAAGAGAACAGTTATGATATTGCTCCAACCAATGTAACAAAATGCCAAGACTATAGTTATGATAAGGTCCCAACCAATGCAGTAAAATGGTAAGACTCTAGTAATGATATTGTTTAAACCAACGCAGCATTATACTGGTACCCCATGCTTTTGCAACATAATGTGTAGTGTAAGTGAGATAGGGTGCACGTCTATAACCGGAAGAGCAGCTGCATAGAATTAAGAGATTTACTGGAGTAATTAAGGGGGGTATCAATCATAACAACGACCAGTATCAGCTCTGCTCATAAAACATCCTTAACAACCCTGATGATGAAGAGGAGCGACTTCTCCAAGCATCATTATGACCCGCTATTTCTGCTCTGCATTTTGCTCTTAAGGCAACAATATTAAGATGGAGAACTTGGTGTAGTATTATCGACATGAACTGTCGTCAAGGCTAAACACAAGAAACAACATTTATATTGTATATGAGCATTTTTAAGGGACCATCTTTTCCGATATTGAAGGACATTATGATTTCAGGTGATCAGATATAGAGCCGTACCTTGCATTGCTTTACCTATTTGTCTGTACTTTACTTGTCTTCCCATATTTATTATACTTTACTTATC
This sequence comes from Amphiduros pacificus, assembly GCA_949316495.1. Taxonomy (NCBI): domain Eukaryota; kingdom Metazoa; phylum Annelida; class Polychaeta; order Phyllodocida; family Hesionidae; genus Amphiduros; species Amphiduros pacificus. Next base: position 5,770,895 of record OX439006.1, on the reverse strand, counting down.
TTGCCATACTTTACTTTTCTTGCTATACTTTACTTACCTTGGTGTACTTTACTGATCGTGGTGTACTTTACGTCTCCTGCCATACTTTACTCATCTTGCCATACTTTACTTACCTTGGTGTACTTTACTGATCGTGGTGTACTTTACTTCTCTTGCCATACTTTACTCATCTTGCCATACTTTACTTAACTTGGTGTACTTTACTTACCTTGGTGTACTTTACTGATCGTGGTGTACTTTACTTGTCTTGCCATACTTTACTTATCCTGCCACACTTTACTTATCTTGCCATACTTTGCTTATCCTGCCACACTTTACTTATCTTGCCATACTTTGCTTATCTTGCCATACTTTACTTATCTTGCCATACTTTGCTTATCCTGCCACACTTTACTTATCTTGCCATACTTTGCTTATCCTGCCATACTTTACTTATCCTGCCATACTTTACTTATCCTGCTGCCCTGCTTTACTTATCCTGCCACACTTTACTTATCTTGCCATATTTTACTTATTCTACTATACTTTAGGTATCCTGACATACTTTGCTTATCCTGCCACACTTTACTTATCTTGCCATATTTTACTTATCCTGCCACACTTTATTAATCTTGCCATAATTTACTTATTCTACTATACTTTACGTATCTTGCCATACTTAACTTATCTTGCCACGCTTTATTTGTCCTGCCATATTTTACTGTACCTTAATCATCTTGCCGTACTTTGCTTATCCTGCAAGAATAATAACCCTTATATTGCACTACATTTTTCTCCTGCCAAATAATAAATATTTTCTCTTTTTCACAAATGCAAAGCTTATCTTACAATATACAATTTGTGCACAATTATATAACCTCATTGTCACAACTCAGACCTCTTGGCCAACTTGACGTCAATCTCTGATAGGATTTCTTCGTTTCAGTTATGTTAGCCAAGTTGAAACTCAGCATCTGGTATTCAGAGAAGCCTTTGATTACTGTTTGCACACAGATAGATCATATGAGAGCTCTGCGCTCCTATACCAAAAGGCAGTTATGGCCAAAATGGCATTTTGTGTAAAAGAACTAAAACCATTTTCCAAGTTGACTATCCATAACTGCCCTTTGCCAGTGTTTTTGTTATGGTTACTGTTGGAAGTAATCAATGAAATGCTTTTTTACACGTGGAACTGCTTTTGCCAATTTATTTCATATCAAGGGTATCTCATAACTACCTTTTACTGGTGATTTATCTCATAACGGCTTATACTCAGAGAGATGAAAATAGACAGTTAAGTGGCATGTAGATAGAACATTGAATATATGAAAAATGCAAATAACTGCCTTTTGCTATTGACGGCCTTTTGCCAATGGAGGGCGGGCATCTGTGCCTTTCACGCACACACCTGTCTGCTAGTCAAAATGCAATATTACCTCCAATATAATTAGTTTACATTTTAAAAAACCTGTCTCAATTATCGCCCACAAACGTTTAATGATGTTGGGTTGATGCACATATAACGGGTCCATACCTGCTTGATATTTATGTATAACCGCCTGTGGGTGCTCCATGAAAGGCTATACACTTTCAACGTTGACATTTGATAGAAATATTTAAACATGAATATTTCATAAAGGATGCTGGAAAACCTATAACTGCAATGTATCTGATATTTGACTGTGAGAGATATAATCATATTGTTTTAACATTTGTTCAGACAATATCATGTATAAGCTTTGTCACAAACATGAATTACTTCACATCTTTACATAATGTGTGGCAGATAAATCCTAAACCTTCTCTGATTCCCCATTTCTTTTGTATCAACATGATTAATCTTGTGAAATCAGAATATCATTCACTTGAAATTAAATCTTACATTTCTTAGACCTAGATTCAATAACAAATCAGACAAAATAACACTCTAGATGCAAAAGACTGTGAGTAAATCACCTTTATCCATACAAGAATTAAAATGGAGACGTTTTCTTGATATTTTTGGAATTTATTTGACAGTTATTCAATTAATGTAACATAATTTGACATTTATTCTTTGTTATTATAAATCAATGCATTCACGTCGGCTGGAGATACTCATTCATAGAGTCACTCATCATTCTCAAATTATACAGCATGTCCAATTTAATGATTTGACGTTCACGTGTTTGCAAAAATCTCACATCTTCGCTTTTACACCAATCTCACGTCCACGCATTTGTAACAATCTTACATCCACGCTTTTGCAACGGTCTCACATCCACGCTTTTACACCAATCTCACATCCACGCTTTTGCACCAATCTCACATCCACCGCATTTGTAACAATCTCATATCCACGCATTTGCACCAATCTCACATTCACGCTTTTCCACCAATTTCACATCCACGCTTTTGCAACAAACAATGATATCCTAATTTACATAATGCCATTGCTATAATCACATAGAATTGTATTCCTCTTTAAATAAGTTAAGTGCATTGACTATCTCCACAGTTGACAATATCTATATGAAATGAAACACCCTGTGTTCAAAATGTTTTTATGTTGTCCTTTAACAGAAGATTAACTGAAACACAAGATCAATATTATCATATTACACAGAAAATGTTACTATGAGGTGTGGGAGGGTTGAAACTAGTTCACGCTCTGCATAAAGATACAGAGATCAGGATTTCTACAATATTCTGTTGCAGTTTAAGATCAGAATAAGATCAAGAAAGATAGAGTCCTGGTTTGGATTTTGAACAACCCAACCTATATGAGAACCAAAATGTCAGTCCATATTATGATATGGGAAAGGTTTTCTGATTAACATGTATCAATATTTTAAATGAAATGCAAACATTCTATTTTGGTCCATTATATACAATTCAACTTCCTCAGTATAAAATTGATTAATTTTGTGTTCACTGCACCATTGCCATTATATAATATTTATGACATATCAAAATGATAGAAAATATCACCTTTTCTGGATGTCATTTGCGATACCTGTCACGCATGCGTGTTACGCCATAGAGGTCGATATAATATATCTTGATTGAGGCAAATATGACTTGCATCCAGGGGGCGCTAAGACCCAACCATAATCTACTCACTGTCTGAGATTTGCTGATTGTGTACTGTTTTACATTGGCAGTTGGACACCTTACCAATACCAAATCGGCCTAATGGGACATTTATTTCTTTGGCACAGATTTTGGAAGCCAGGCAGCGTCTCTATAGATGAAAACGAGGCTGAATGGTGACTCATCATTATAGCCAGGATATCTTGCAGCAGCTGAGGAGTGTTGGAAATACTTTCATATATTTATATAACTAAATATATAAAATTTGCTGTCCTGTCCTTTGTCAGTTTGGTACAGATATTTGGTGACGAATGCCACTATTCTGATCTACATCTGTTCAGATTTAAGACAGATAGTCGCTTTTCATTTCAAATTTCAATATCCCCAAAGACAAATCAGTCATATGTTGATAGAGTGTTTCCTTTTTTACATTAAGGATGCCAACGACTCAGCCAAGTTAACGTCAGTGTATTTCTGTTCCGTTAAAAAACAAAAAAACAGAAATGTGAACTTTATAAAAAGGGCCTAAATACCAAGCCAAATTAGAGGATGTTCAAAATGCAAGAACATACTTTTTACAGTTATTCTGATTTAAACGTTGATAACGAACCTGGTGACCCATCACTATCAATGTTCAATATATATTTAAAAAATACGATTTTGGGTTTACTTGAAATGCAAAAGGACTAATTTTTCTTTACAAATTCTATAAAAAAAACATTGGGCTGAAATATTGAAATGGGCTTGCTTACATCTCGGGAACAACCATGGTGAATTTTGTACTATTTCATTTCCTCCATTCTTCTTCAATTCTTCAGATATTGGCGAGGTTCAGGCCATCCTTAATCAATCTTCTACACAAGAAGTTAGTTGGTTGAAAAAAGTTAGTTTTTTCAATGACATGTGTATTTAACCAAGACGAAAAGGAAATTTTCTTTCAGGCTGAGATTGAACAAAATTTCTGTCAAGGAAATTCATAGAAGCACTTAATATGTAGTTATGAATACATATTTCCTGGTTCATTGTCATACCAGGGGAACATGAAATCTGATGAATTAGCCAATGAGTGCCTGTCTGCCTAAAACGCATTGCCAATTAAGCTGTATTGTTACTCTCTAAGCAAGCCACTTTGCAGCCTCTCTCTGTGCACTGGTTCGAGACTATATATTGCGTGCGCAGCTTTTATTTCCTGAATGTGGGTTGGTCTTAATGACTACTTCCAATCTGAGGTGTATGGAGCTTGCAAGGAAATTGGTCCATTTTTACAGCTTTACCGGCTGTTAATGAGTAATCATTCCGCTCTTGTTCAGACAATATATCACCTTCTCATAAGGTCTGTCTTGTGAATTAACTAGAGAAGTGCCACTTTTAACATGCCATCAGCACAGCAATATTACCACGTCTATCACACCTCAAAGACTACTAACTAATTTGGGGTTAAATGTGACCAATGTCTGCAAATTTCATTTGCATTTCTGCCAAAATTAATCACCGAATGTTATCAAAGCCAGACACTAAGTTTGATATTGCTTGAGGTTTCTATCAGATGGTAATGGCTTTCCATTATAATATTTTGCACGATCTATTTCATTCAATGGATACATGTTTGCGTTGCTTCTTGGATGTGCAATGTTTTCTGGGATAGCGTTAACAGATTTTTGTTAAAATTTCCAATGTTTTTTCTTCGTTTAACGTTCTATTTTTATGTTCTGAAGGGAGAACCTATGTCAGCGCCCCCTGCAGGGTCCCATGCAGTTTTAACTGCCATTCCTTGTGGGGCCTCTTGTGGATAACCTCAAAATGCATAAAATTCAATATTCCTCTTTCTGGTAAAGACGGGGAGTGTATTTCTTGTAGTTGGGCGCACTGGGTGTGTGTGTTCCATTGTCAGGACCAATCAAGCGTCTTTCAAAACGACATGGCCATAATTCATGTGTAGGACCGCATATCCATTGCCGCTTGCTCATAATTCACTTATTCTCAACGCCCTTCAGAAATACATCACCGCGCAAATACAATGGGGCACGATGCACAGAGGGCTCTGACCGCCGCCAGTGTTATAAATGAATAACGCGTTGGCCCCTACTGATAATGCAAACTGCCCTGCGTTTCTGCCTGGCCTTCGTGGCTCCTGTGGGTGCTGAGGCCATGGTGGACGGCGGGATGGCCAAGACCAGATGGACACCATACGCAGGCAGGGGTGATTGATGCAACGCAGGCCGTCACTGACAGGGTATTATCCTCACTCGCCACCACTACCATCATCAGAAAAAAAGGACAACTCTAGCTGGTTGTGTGTTCATGTGGGATCACCAGGACATAGCGAGCCAGCTGATAGCGATAAGAAGCACGGGGTGTAAGCTGAGGGGTGAAAAGGGAGCTACATTAGGAGGGGGAGTAGGGGGAGGACACATTGCCTCACACCTCCTCACAGTGTCTGATCGTGAACAGTTGAACTTGTGTTTATCTAGGTTATCGACATATTCAGAAGCCATTTTGAACGGCGCGGCGCATTGAGCATGAGGAAATGTGGTACGGATTCCCCAGACTTTAAGTAAATACAACCTGCAGTCACAGCGGAGTGCGTTCCCACCTATCTGGACTTTCTGCAAGGTCCAGAGCAGTTTAGTCACACAGGGATCGAGGTGTGATAACCCATTATGGTCCATTAACAGCGTGTGGATGCCAGTCCATTCCTTCACATTAGGTTCTGCATGAGCGATCTTCGGTCTCAGCCCACAGAGGGCGCTCGCCGCCATCCTCACCGGCGCGTCGTTTTCCCCTAAGTCTAACAGCTCTAATGGGATCTCCGGAAATGCATAAGCTCCTATAGTTTGTAATTTGTTATTCCGGAGCCACAGACTCTTAAGATGGATGAGAGATTTGAGGGCTTCGGAAGGCACTGATGTTAGGTCGTTACCACTCAGATCCAGTTCTAACAAATGTGGCACTTTGACAAAAGCGTCGCCATTGATAGACCTGAAACGGTTATACCTGAGTTTGAGAGTCTTAAGTTGGTGCAAAGGGGCTAGAAGCATCTTTGGTATATGACTCATGTGGTTATGAGACAGGTCTAAAACATAGAGATATTCTATACCTGTAAATGAATCTACATCCAGTCTTGATATGACGTTTCGTGTTAGATCCATAGTTCGTACTTTGATCCCTGTAAAGCCATCCGCTGGCAGGTTGTTTAAAAGGTTATCAGATAGATTCAACTGGTCCCAGACCTCGAAGAAATCCAGGAAGTAGGGTAACTTTGTTAACCGCTTGAAAGCACAATATATGATATCATTGCCAATACAGTGACATGGTTCTGGGGTGGGACACATCATGCTAGAACTTACCGTGTGCAGACAAAGGGTTAATATAAAGATAGATGTGTAAAGTATATATATCAATGGTATACTCCTCAAGTTCCCTTGACTTAAAGGTACATCCTTAGTCCTCCTGTGGGTAGAGTGATTACTGTGCAGAATAGGTATCCATTTCCCAATAGACCCAAAAAGCACTGGTGTCCATGATTTGCCTTGGGATGCTTTCAAAGTCCGGGTATAATCCCAGGGGGAGCGCGGTCCGGGGAGAAGATGAGTATCTCCGGCGGGCGCGGGATGCTCTATCTGGCGGTCCCAGTCAACCGCCGCCGCACCACACCCACCTCCCCCGTACCAATCTGACACATCTGTATTATACCGGGATAAATCCCTCCTATCTAGGTCACAACTTGGGTCAGATGATTTATTTATACTTGACAAAAGGTCAGCTGATTTATCAACTCCATGGCATGACTGGCGTGATCTGTTGGGATATTTTCCCCCTTTGATGGACTGTGAATATGGGTTAACTCCAAAGTGGGACTGCAGTGAACCGGTGCAACGCTCTCTCCCTTTGATGGACTGAGGGAAAGTGTTAATCCCGGGATTAGGTGGCCATGAGTGGTGATTGTGTGAGGCCGTGTAGCGGTTATAACAGTGTGAGCGATGGCTTGGTGAGCTGGTACTGGGACATGGCGGTTGATGCCTGCTCCTCACGGCACACAGTCTCAGTGGACAATTCAGCAGATGAGTGCTGTTAGGTGCTATCTGCGGGTGACAGACACAGCCAGGAAAAGGTAGCACATTCGGTGTAGTGTCAGGACGTGCACTAGATAGCATTTCTCATCCAGGTCGCTGCTAGCTCCAGTCTGGACTAGCCACACCATCGCTACCACACCTCGGCAGTCACTGTCCTTGCACACATCTCATAACCCCGTCTTATACTGCACAGTACTGTCCTCCCTATGTCTTCTCCGGCCAGCACATTTGCATTCTGCTATTTCCGGTTCTGCTATTTCAGGTTCTGATGTATTTCTTTCTGGTATTTCTGGTTCTGATGTTTCTGTTTCTGGTATTTCCGGTTCTGATATATTTCTGTTTCTGGTATTTCCGGTTCAGATGTTTCTGTTTCTGGTATTTCCGGTTCTGATGTTTCTGTTTCTGATATTTCCGGTTCTGATATTACTGTTTCTGATATTTCCGGTTCTGTTGTTTCCAGTTATGATATTTCTGGTTTCTATGTGTTTAGTTCTAATATTTCTGGTTCTGTTGTTTCCGGTTCTATCCTGAATCAGCCTACCAAATATATTCTGCATTAAATATATGTTTGGCTTAGGTTAATATCCTATTTCACTATAATAATACAATGTAACATGATATCCTTTTATGTCTTTTTATACAAAAGACCTTTTATATTTTGATATTATTTCTTTTTCTTATATTCCATCTAGTGCCATATTAAAGTGCAGACTTGGTCCAATATTCATACCATGTTTCTTTTCTGAAAGAACACATAAAAACTGCTCACAAAATAGCATTCACTGAGTCACGGCGTAAACCTTAAGATAATACTGTTACATATGTGTTTTCTGACCACTGCTGACAGCCAGAACACATTCACGTTTGCCTACACGTGTTCCTCTCCTAGGACCACAAGACGTGGCCGATATTTCTTGCTATGCATATTCCAGTGGCAAAGCAGAATGAAGTGTCATAAATCACCAGTTTGCATCGTATCAACCACGGCTCATATTGGCTAAACCCAACTACAGGGAATTGCAACCATTTCTCATTTTATCCTCTATAAGACAGTCTTATATACAGCTTGTGAACGGTCGTCTTTTACTGCAGCATGTCAGAATGAATTACAATATATACACCAAACTATTCCTTATGGATCAATACAAATAGTTTTAAATTCACCAAATATCAAATCCGAAGATCACGAAGATTAAAATGTCGGTCCTTTCAAATCCAGAGTCGATATTTTAAAGATTTTTTGGTTGCAGAATGATTTTAGTGTTCTGTTATATGTTGTTCAATGTTTGTGCCATTCAAATGAGTGATACTTTGCTATCATACGCCCTATTCAAATCGATGTGAGTTTCCATAATTCCACCTTTAATGGATATGTTGATCCGCTATAGAATAGCCAGTGAAGCTCGTTTATATTCCATTCGCATGTGTATTTCCCACAAACGTATTTCCAATTCACATATAGTTAGCCGATGGAATTAATTGGTCCCAAGGTAGAATTGTTATATATCAAATTGCCTCTTCTTTCCATTTCCCGACCGGCTTGTTCAGTTAGCTTGAAGCATATAGACTGCTGCCGTGTTTGACCCAAGTGCTGAGAACACCAGATCCACATGGTGACTCCCACAGTGTTGCCATCGCCTATATGCACATTTTAAAAATATCAATTTTAACGTGAACACCAGCAAGATGTAGTGTCTCAAATGGTAATATAAGAGTGGTATCTGTCTGTGAGTTTCACCTTCAATCAGACGGGAGCTTTATAATATGTACACGGGCCGTACCCGACTCCCCAGAGCCCTGTCTGTACAGTTAAATGTCCATTGATGCATCTGCGCACCACCATCAGATAATTTAGAAGTCTGATTCTGTGCTATAAAGCATGATGTTGAAGCTGTAGCCGGCCGATGTGGTAATGTTCCAGTTAACACAATCAGTGTCGCTATAACTACACGCCGGCCGCCTTGAGGTTCTTCTTGTCAGCCGGGCCGTGGTCTTCCCTTACCGCCAAAGCTCATCTCAGCCACCACACTTTGCCTTACTGCTCTGTTTTGTCTTTGTGGTACACGGCCAAAACCTCTGGAACCCACCATTAGAGGAACAATAGCTAAATATCTCTTCTTGGCCTGCCTTTCCTACCGCTGCCCACTGCCAAGATACCGGTGCCAAAGCAAAACGCCGAGGCCGTTTTGGTGCGATACAGACACAAGCCTTTCTTCCCTGTCCGTTCCTGCCCGCCCGGCTTTCCGCGACTGCCTGCCGCTGGGTGAAGCGTAACGCGCCCCTATATGGCGGCAGTGTGCGGCAGCAGCTGCCGTCCTCCAGGCCGGCCCCGGCTCTCATAGTCTCTCCCTTACGGTAATGATGATGTGGCAAAGCTTATGGGCTTGTAGAGGCGTTAGACAGCGATACACAGCTCATCCGTGCAGCTGAGTGCACCACACACAAGGGTATATATTAAATTTCTCTAATATATTGCAGCAAACAGCCAGATAAAAAGATAGGGAAAAGAAAACAAGTGAGAAAGGATGAAGATGAACTCCAATATAAACCCTACTGCTACTTAGTCTAATAATATCACTTTCTAATCAACTTGAAAAATCCCACATGAATTGTACCCTAAATCAACAATAGAGCAGTGAATTTAGCATATGAATATTTCAGCAGTTGTTAATGGAAGGGGAGGGGATTGAGCGGGCATTATTGATATTCAAATCTATAAGAGCACTCAGTCCTATGTAATGGGACATGATGATGTGTGAAATGGGTAACTGCAGCATTCTGAACGAGTGTCATCATTTAGAACAACGGCCAATTCCGGTTCCGGTGAGTTTGTAACAAAAGAATGGGCAATTAAGGCAAGATCACCCACTAATGTGTTTATATCAACGAGACGCATATCATATAAAACGCACATCCATGTACAAAAATGAAGCTTTTGTCATTTTTTCAATCTCATTAAATGAACAGAAATACGAGCATTTATATACGCCATGTACATTTATGTCAGGAGGATGAAGATATAATGTGGATACAAAATTACGTTATTAGCGAACCACTAAACGTCAAAAAGAGTTTAATTTTTTAGAGTGAAATGCTTTTCACCCTACTCTGCAGAGACAGTTATATATTTTTAGCGTTGCAATAGGAAAGCTGTTAATTCATTGAAGATGAAAGCAAGATACAGGTGATTGAGAGAGAGAGAGAGAGAGAGAGAGAGAGAGAGAGAGAGAGAGAGAGAGAGAGAGAGAGAGAGAGAGAGAGAGAGAGAGAGAGCAAGAGATAGATTGATAGAGAGGGAAGGAGAAATAGAGAAAGAGAGAGATAGAGCGAGAGAGCGAGAGATAGAGAGATAGAGAGATATGGAGAAAGAGAGAGAGGGAGAGAGAAAGAGAGAGATAGAGAGACAGATCTAGATAGAGAGAGATAGAGAGAGAGAAAGGAAGAGAGATAAATAGAGAGATAGAGAGAAAGGAAGAGAGATAAATAGAGAGATAGAGAGAAAGAGATAGAGAGAGATAGAGAGAGAGATAGAGAGGGAGATAGAGAGAGATAGAGAGAGAGAGATTTAAGCTGTCTTTGAGCTATTTTGTTTGACCTGAGATCATCTCTTGATATGTTCCATGCACTGAGAGCAGAAACCTTTCTTAAAACTCTTCTAATATCATCCATAGTACACCTTACACAGTGCGCCATAAAATGAAATCAAACAGAATATTGGTTATGTTTCCATGTTTTGCCTATAGAATATTACTTATGTTCCCATAATTTGCGCACAGAATATTAACCAGGCTTCAATAATTTCCTTACAGAATATTAGCCATGTTTCAATAATTCTTCTTCAGAATATTACTTATGTTTCCATAATTTGTCTACAGAATATTGGTTATGTTTCCATTATTTGCCTACAAAATATTAACTATGCTTCAATAATTTCCCTACAGAATATTAACCATGTTTCAATAATTTTTCTTCAGAATATTAGTGATGTTTCCATAATTTGTCTACAGAATATTGGTTATGTTTCCATAATTTGCCTACAAAATATTAACTATGCTTCAATAATTTGCCTACAGAATATTAGTTATGTTTCTATATTTTGCCTACAGAATATTAGTTACGTTTCCATAATTTGTCTGCAGAATATTAGTTATGTTTCTATATTTTGCCTTCAGAATATTGCCCACGGGAAGTGAAGTATATAGTCACTATATCCAAAAGAGTGTCTTTGACTAGAAATACGATGTTATTCAAGACAAGTCTTGTAGTATCTGTGACTGGTCAACCAAAGCTCAGACCAGAATACCAAGCACTGACCAAATCTTTTGGCTTGCTACGTGTTTACAGTAAATCAGAAGATTTGATTTGACTTTGAATGGAATAGTGTATGCAAGTGGTGGTTGGTCTAAGTGACTTTGAAGGTTAATATTGCCCAAGACATGCATTATGCATATGTAACGTAAACATGTTATGCTTGTGGGCTATTTCCTGGCATAATCTCTCTTTAATGTGAAATAAAAGATTTCATAGAAAGACTTTTATGGTTACAAATGTAAAAGCTTCTCCGTGGCTGAGAGAGGGGATGACAACACTTTACTCCTGGAGCATGGATAAATTCGATTTGTGCCTATTCACCTTTTGAAAATGGCATGAACTCTTGGCCTAAAGTAGGCATGGCAGACCTGGGCATGGGGGATACCCAAGAATAGACGATTAATCACAAATATGTGGGCAACTTCGCAGTGTCATGCTGTGCTGGTATCGATTAACATTCAGTGTTCACTATTGAAGTTTTCCTATCCCTTTCAGGGAAATAACTAGCACTGATTTGTCTGAGCTCGGACCATATGAATTGAATAAGACAAACTGTAAGAAGTGGCAACTTGCAGATGTGATACATGTGCGGGAATTCATCAAGAAGGATTATATTATATTAACATTGGCATTGTATGATTAACAGATATGACCTTATATGACTTAATGTTATTTACTTAGAAGTCACTCTGCCTTTTATTGACATTTGAACTCACGACCCCTCAGCTGGGTGATCCACCCTTTGCAACTTGGCTGATATATGTTCTTCGCACAGGATGATTAATCACTTAAGGGAATAAGGGTTTTTTTTCTTCTCAAACATGTGGTGGATGTCTGGTGAAAACCATAAAACAGTAGACTCAAGAGTCCTCCAGAGCACATGTGTATCACACAGTAAATATTTGCAAATAATACATCAGATAGCAAGTAGCAAGTAGCACATCAATTAGCAAGTAGCACATCAATTAGCAAGTAGCACATCAATTAGCAAGTAGCACATCAAGTAGCAAGTACCACATCAAGTAGCAAGTACCACATCAAGTAGCAAGTACCACATCAAGTAGCAAGTACCACATCAAGTAGCAAGTACCACATCAAGTAGCAAGTACCACATCAAGTAGCAAGTACCACATCAAGTAGCAAGTACCACGTCAAGTAGCAAGTAGCACGTCAATTAGCAAGTACCACATCAATTAGCAAGTACCACATCAATTAGCAAGTACCACCTCAAGAAGCAAGTACCACATCAAGTAGCAAGTACCACGTTAAGTAGCAAGTAGCAAAACAAGTAGCAAGTAGTAAGTAGCACATCAAGTAGTAAGTAGCACGTCAAGTAGTAAGTAGCACATCAAGTATCAAGTAGAAATTAGCAAACCAAGTAGCAGATTTAAACTTCTTCCTGTTATTGTTCATATATTTTGTCTTTAAATATGGGAAACATATCAACATTCTCTTCGCGGGCAGATTAGATATTCTATTGTTGTTTACTTTTTTATATTTTAAATAATACCTTCAGAAAATCACTAAAGATATTTCATCATGACTCATACTCATATTTCATTAATTCAAATTTAAAATACATATTCTAGCTGCGTATTCGATAAATAAAATACATATATTTAAACAGGCAAACTTGCAATACGTGAAACAACTAATATGTTTTTTTGTCCAAAAGTTCCAAACATTATCTGTCAGGCCCTGAATATTCGACCAACATCCACAAACAGGTGACATGTGACTTCCATCAAATCCGTAGCTGCCCCAAATGACCCTATTTTCAATTAACATTTTTTTCTCAGTTGTTTGATTATTTGTCTCTGTCATTTATTCTGAGAAAACCATCTATGTGATGTTGACATATAGACATCCGTAGCTGCCCCAAATGACCTTGTTGCCAGTTTTCTCCTCTGTTGTTTTAATGATTTGCCTCTATTATCTATTCTGAGAAAGCCATCTGTGATTGGTCGAACTATGTAGACAATACCCAGGTCTACATTCCCGCTGACCACACCTCTGGTCAGCAAGTAGACATCAGTAGACACAATCTAGAAAAATGTGTCAGTGAGGTTAAAGCATAATCTCTTATAAAAAAAAAATAATGACGGAAAAACTGAGATGCTCATCTGTACTGACAGATATGGTGCTGCTACCAAACATAATATTAACACTGGCAAGATTGGTGATTCTGATATCACCCATAGTGAGTCTGTGGTTGATCTTGGTATCATGTTTGACTCTAAAATGGACATGAAAACCCACATTTTAAAAAATGTGTAGAAAGGGACAATATCACAATAGAAATACGGCAGCCATTAGAAAATGTCTAAACTCATTCCTTTGTAACATCTACCTTAGACTATGTAAATGGCCTCCTTGTTGGTCTCAAAACCTCTGAGATTAGGCAGTTGCAATACTTGCAGAACTCTGTAGCATGTGTTGTGGGAAAGGTCAAGAAGATTGATCATGAAACAGAGAAACTAAAGGAACAACACTGCTCCCGGACCATGCCAGAATTCAATGTTTTTCATATTAACTGGAAGGCCTTAAATGGTAAGGCACCCTTTTGTTGTTGGGAGGAACCAATGACCTTTGGATCACCACAGAGGAACTGGCGCTCTGTCCAAATGCGCCAAGACCCGTGGCCCCAGATCTGGTGGACTCTATACCAGAATGAGTGTTGTTTACATGTATGTAACAAGAATTTATGAATTGTTAGGACATCTAGGATAAGTACAGCCCATATTTTTATTGAAATATGGATCCAGGGAAAATTTTGAGTGAGCAATTTTGCCATGAGTGAAAGTAAATGCATTAAATCAGACCTGTGAGACACAGTTGCTGAATTTGAAACATATGGAACTGTTGCATTGTGCTGAACATTTTCATAAATCATCTCAGATCATTTCAGTGCCATCCTAAAAGTTGGTATTTCATGGTTTTCTTTTTGTTTACCTATTTTTGGACTATATAATTATATAGTTGGGTTTAAATGGGTTTAAATCAACAAAGCGATGCCATGAGCAACATATCCATGTTCATTTCCCCCACACGAGAAGCTGTATAAGCTCATCACATAACAAGGTCATGTATAAGCCCATCACATACCAAGGTCATGTATAAGCACATCACATACCAAGGTCATGTATAAGCCCATCACATACCAAGGTCATGTATAAGCCCATCACATACCAAGGTCATGTATAAGCACATCACATACCAAGGTCATGTATAAGCCCATCACATACCAAGGTCATGTATAAGCTCATCACATACCAAGGTCATTTATAAGCCCATCACATACCAAGGTCATGTATAAGCCCATCACATACCAAGGTCATGTATAAGCCCATCACATACCAAGGTCATGTATAAGCACGTCACATACCAAGGTCATGTATAAGCTCATCACATACCAATGTCATGTATAGGCTCATCACATACCAAGGTCATGTATAAGCTCATCATATACCAAGGTCATCTATAAGCTCATCACATACCAAGGTCATGTATAAGCCCATCACATAATAAGGTCATGTATAAGCTCATCACATACCAAGGTCATGTATAAGCACATCACATACCAAGGTCATGTATAAGCCCATCACATACCAAGGTCATGTATAAGCCCGTCATATACCAAGGTCATGTATAAGCCCATCACATAACAAGGTCATGTATAAGCCCATCACATAACAAGGTCATGTATAAGCCCATCACATAACAAGGTCATGTATAGGTTCATCACATACCAAGGTCATGTATAGGCTCATCACATAACAAGGTCATGTATAGGTTCATCACATACCAAGGTCATGTATAGGCTCATCACATAACAAGGTCAAATGATTTAAATAACAATTGGCAACTAGCTGTACAACATCCAGCCTGTTTTAATTCTTTCACATCTTGGCTACCTCGATCACAACTGATTTGTTTTCACAATAAGTGTGAATGCATTATCATCTGTGCTGTAATCCCCCACGACTGTTCCTTAGACCAGTGTTTCACCTCCAAAGTCAGGTATATTCTTTTGTGGAAAACACTTCCTGATCTGTCCTGTAAGAGGTTGTGATTATTTTTTGGAATTGGAATTGTAATCGCTACTTATGACTTATCTTTTTTGTCAGTAATGTCACAATTAAAGCATGAAAACAACAGTCTCAATATGTCATCTTAGTTTTGCAATATTACAACGATATAAAACAGTTAATTTATATGTGATTTAAGTCAGATCTCGTGTCAAGTAAAGATGAAGTCAAATTCGTTGCTTTTATTATGTGTTTATTTGTAACTTTGTAGCCTCAAAATTAAAGGGAAAATTCATCCAAATGCAGTGCACGAAACTCAAGTCAAATGACATATCACCGTGAACGTTAATCAGAGTGTTGCGAATAATTTTAGTCCCTCGAAATTTGCCGTGTCAAAGAGAATTTTACCATGCCAAAAAGAACTTTGCCAAACATCTGCACGAAGTTTGTGAAATATGTTATTACATTAGAAGACGGATATGTTCTTTGAATATTTAACACAATGAAATAGGTCATAATGACCTAAATACTACCTCGTTAACAACATCAAAAGTATTTCCCTTATAATAAGAACACTTTGTGTTGTGTCAATAAATTGTTCTACGTCTAATCACGTGATAAAAAATATTTGTATCCCCATAAAATATCACACCATCCATGGATTTAGGAGAATAATCGCGCCAAATGAACGTGATTAAAAAATCGTCTGTTTGGAGTCAAGGGCAAACAGATGCGAGATGAGGCAACTTTGTTCATGGCTATTTACTCTTTATAGCGCAGACTGCTTCATTTAAACTATTTAAGTTTACATTCAATATTCCGATCATGGTATTGACTTTTCAGTGAAATTCAAACACGTGAAAATACAATCAAGCGTGTAATGGCGCTCTCGTCTGATAAAGCAAAATTAATATTTCATAATACAAAAGTTAATTTTGAATGAAGAGCTTTTTTATAATTTTAAAACGTCATCAGCTTGTGTGTTCCTAACATTTGCTTCTGATGTCAGCATTCCTTCAAAATATCCCATATTGTTCAACTATTTATTTTATCGCATATACAAATATACACACACGCACATATATGCATGTATGAACACGCACCTATAAACGCACCCAAGGATACATACAGGCATATACACGATAATAATGCGTCATGCATAAACTCCCATGGAAAAAAAAATCCCCTCCAATATTTTATTCCACTATATGGTTTTATTATTCAAAATCTTTTTTCTTCACTATTTCACTTGAACATGCTCAAATAATATTGTCATTTCTTCAATCTGGCTTCAATAATTAAGTCTGAAATATTGCAATAGCATAGTTTAAGCAGAATGGTCTGATTAATGCAAAGAAAACAAACATTTTGCCCATCATACTACAACCAAAAATATCATTTTCAAATATGTAAATGAATATGAATTAAAACTGGATTCATTTCAGAATAACATGATTGTCTTTGTTGATATATCAATTATTGTTATCATATTTTTTCAACCATTATATAAGCCTTTTTTAAAATATAAAAAATAAATAGAAAATAAAATGTGAATGAAATTTATAGTAACAAAATGAATAATACTGGCTGTTATACAGTTCGACTTATGATGGATTATTTGTTTTAAGATTATTGATGATATAAATGCATAATCAGGAAATATGATAACAAAACTGAGAACCTGAAGGGACACTGGATCCCTGTATGTACCAGAATAGAATTTAAATCCTTCTTACCACATGGAAGGCTCTGAACAGTAAGGTCCCCCTTACCTGTGTGACATTCTTACCACAT
Organism: Amphiduros pacificus; assembly: GCA_949316495.1. Classification (NCBI taxonomy): domain Eukaryota; kingdom Metazoa; phylum Annelida; class Polychaeta; order Phyllodocida; family Hesionidae; genus Amphiduros; species Amphiduros pacificus. The sequence goes on along the minus strand of OX439006.1, from coordinate 5,753,638 downwards.
GGAAGGCTCTGAACAGTAAGGCCCCTCCTCACCTGTGTGACCTTCTTACCACATGGAAGGCCCTAAACGGTAAGGTCCCCCTTACCTGTGTGACCTTCTTACCACTTTGAAGGCTCTAAACGGTAAGGTCCCTCCTTGCCTGTGTGACCTTCTTACCACTTGGAAGGCTCTGAACAGTAAGGTCCCCCCTTACCTGTGTGACCTTCTTACCACTTGGAAGGCTCTGAACGGTAAGGCCCCTCCTCACCTGTGTGACCTTCTTACCACATGGAAGGCTCTGAACAGTAAGGTCCCCCCTTACCTGTGTGACCTTCTTACCACTTGGAAGGCTCTAAACGGTAAGGTCCCTCCTTGCCTGTGTGACCTTCTTACCACTTGGGAGGCTCTGAACACTTAGGTCCCCTCCTCACCTGTGTGACCTTCTTACCACTTGGAAGGCTCTGAATGATAAGGTCCCCCCTTACCTGAGTGACCTTCTTACCACTTGGAAGGCTCTGAACAGTAAGGTCCCCCCTTACCTGTGTGACCTTCTTACCTCTTGGAAGGCTCTGAACAGTAAGGTTCCCCCTTACCTGTGTGACCTTCTTACCACTTGGAAGGCTCTGAACAGTAAGGTCCCCCCTTACCTGTGTGACCTTCTTACCACTTGGAAGGCTCTGAACAGTAAGGTCCCCCCTTACCTGTGTGACCTTCTTACCACTTGGAAGGCTCTGAACAGTAAGGTCCCCCCTTACCTGTGTGACCTTCTTACCACTCTGAACAGTAAGTTCCCCCTTGCCTGGTTCCCTGGCTTGCCGGCCGATTTTGTCACAAAAGCTCGATTGCCTTTACTGAAATCGACACAATTGTGACTGGAGCATAAATCGATGTAAAATACATAGAAGTTTTTAACTGTGTTAGGACACCAGAGAAAACGCTAAGAACTATTAATATCCAACTTGTTTTGATTAAAGAGGAGGACAAGGAAATACAGTGTATCCAAATCTGCTATCTTCCATAGACAACATGACAGATTTTTTAAGGGCATATGTAATTGTTGTGTTGTTAGATGATACTTTTCCCTAAATTGGCTTCTCTCTTCTTATATTAAAAAAAGCACTACAAGTCTTGAAGTTGAGGAATTTGGTACTCATTTTTGTCTGGTCGCCATTTTTGTCTGGTCGCCATTTTATGGTCTTCAGTAATTGCCTTTTTAGGAGCCTTGGGGGGACAGCCAGACAATTGTACTAATGGCAGCGTCTGTGCTCCTCAGAGACGCGACCTGTAGGAATATTGACCCATTACGAGGTGAGCCCTGATCATGCTCACTCTATTCATATGTCTAAACCCATTTCATTTTTCCAAGATGATGGCAGCAAATCAACTCGCTCACACCCCAGCGTCGGCGCTGCGAGACTTCACAAGGTCACGTGACAACGAGAGTTTAAGGATCAGACATGGAGGAAGAGGTGCTCAATCGATCAACTCCATTGCGTTTAATAATGTTTTTCACAGAAGGACAAAGGTTTGTGATCTCAACATGAAATTTCTTGCCAACAAGAGAGCACTAGAGTGATAAAAAAAATTGCTATTTCCAGTTGAAGGGCGATGACAAGACAGGTTCGGCAGACAAAGAATGACAAAGTAAAAGGTGTCAGCTAACCTGTCCCAACCCACAAATGCCTGCCACGTTTATGAAGTGCCTGCACATCTTAAAACTGTCATTTATTCGTATAATTTCATTTGTCAATGTCAAACACAGAGACAAAGTGAGCAGAAAATACAACTCTTATGAACACCCAATGACAGGTATCTGTATTATTTAGAAAGTGTGTGAATAAAATGATTTACTGCACAATAGCATTCACATTGCCTATTCATTGGTAAGATAATATTTAGACTCGATCTTCCCATACCAATATACTAATAAAATCAATCGTTAAATATCTTCCCACACTGAATATAAATATCACAGGTATAAAATATTTGTAGTTTAAACGTGTTGAAACCAGATATTCAGGATTCAGGATATTTTTCTATTATTTAATGACAATATATATATATATATATATATATATATATATATATATACATATATATATATATATATATATATATATATATATATATATATATATATATATATATATATATATACATATATATATATATATATATATATTACAGTCTTCAGTGGTCAACCCTTAATTAACAAAATAAATACATTGTGTATGTTGACATAATTGTATTGATATAATATTATGTATGTTATGTTAATAAACTCAAAGTTTTATTAAGTTATCACAGACAAACATATGGATATATCTAAATTTATGAATATGATGATATATGAATATTATTTCCATTTAATGCCACTAACATAGGTTCTATTATCATATTATGTACCTAAGGAGCACGGATCCTTCCATGGCTGTCTGAAATGCACCACACCATCTCCTAGGTCACATTAGCCTCTGTGAAAACACAAAGTAAAATGAATAATTCAACTCAATACCATATCAATTCATAATCATTCAATAATAATATCATTACCACATGATTCCTATCTTATTTAGGTATCTGGTATAAATCCTACTGGATCACCACCAATGTATACAAATAATGCACTAGGTTATTTATCAAATACACAATTGAGATTATTAAATTAACCAAATATTTCTGTCTAATCATATGTCTTACTAATTCAATACAGTTTTAGAATACCTACTCGTGAGGGACCTGTTTTCCGTCGCCGCTACAATAACCGCCGATTTCACAAGATCATTTGAGATTCAAATAGCTAAACATGTCACTTTCATACATGCTCTCAGCTGATCACTGAAACTAGGTCACCAAATTTAGGGCATAGTTCATTTCCTGTCACATGAATCCTAGCTGCACAAGGTCAGCCTGACCTGATTGCTCAGTACCTTTATTTCACACCAAAATATGACTTTTTGTCTATCTACTACTCTGCATTACATGGGCTGTATTCAATAACTACCTCTGCAGGCATTGCCCTGTTTTTGATCTAATTCAAAGTTTGGAAATTCCTGAGTCATAAATATTTGCCTTGCTCACAAAAATATAATCAAATCTGAATTGACCAACATTAGGTCATAAACTGTTACCAAGTCAGTACAACTGCCAGTACAAAATAAATACATTTATATTCTTTCACCACTGAGCTGACAGCCAGATTTTTCTGAATACTAATGACTTGCGCTGGATTCTGTGCACACATTTATAGCTTGGTGGCAGGGACTGATATGAAAGAGAAGTCCTGCTATGGAGGGTACTATCTACCCTCATTTCTAATATTACCATATGGAGCTATTACACATTTAATGAACATTCATACAAGTTTCACATGTTTGACATTTTGAGTACAAATGTTGATTTATTCTGCCTGTCCTATGTTAACAATCACTATAACAGGTAACAACACTGAATTTTATAAATAGAGTGGCATGTTATCAAATAAATGGCAGATACTGAGAATTAATGGACTTTTTTATATTTAATACTTTGCAAGATACATTTGGAAAGTACCACACTGTATATCTATCTCCACGAGTCGTGATCTCAAGGGAGCAGCGACGAAATGCCAAATGTCAAAGATCTCAATCCGTCCATTGTATCAGTCTGAATAATTTTCCCATACATATATGTGTATCTCAACCTAAAATATTTATGGTCATGTCACTTTTTTAACCAACGTGGTAAATTCATTAAGATATGTTTATGACCATCAAGTGGGAAACAATGGCGATTTCATGCTGTCATATAAAAATTGTAGGTCATATGAATTTGTATTTGAACATTGATTACAGTTTTATAGTTTTTTTTTTTAGAAAACCCATGTCAGACACATGTTAAACTATTTCGCAAAAACATCAGTTACACAGGTAATGATTACAAGCAGACTGGTTAATACCACTTAAAGCAATGTCTACTTTTTCAGCCATGTCAATACATTGCATGCAATACATTGCATGCAAACTATAAACTCACTAAGTAACATTTGTGTAGAAAGGGAAAATGTTATACACACATAGATGACTTTGATAAGAATGCTTTAATCTCAGTCATTACAAAGATGTTATTTCCAGCCCAGTGTTATATTCGTGATAAATCAGGATGCTAGTTGTGGATAAGACCAATGAGTGAAGTTAGAAATATATTATATAATAAATTAAGAATATGAAAAAAAATGGATTTGTAATATTTACAATGTCTAATTGATGAGGTTCACTAGGGATCATATTTTACATGGTCAGGTTGAGAGCAGTGGTAGCAAGATGCTCTACCAACCTGGGCCTGTACTGCTCAAGGTTTCAAAATAGTAATACTCAATGTATACTTGTTTTTGCCCCACCTCATGTGTGTACATGATCAGAAATGATTGGAAGAGCTTTGATGAGATAATATCTATGAAATGAATGGAAGAGCTTTGAAGGGATAATATCCACGAAATGATGGGTAAAGCTTTGGTTGGACGATATCCATGAAATGATCTGCAGAGCATTGATGGGACAAAATCCATGAAATGATCAGTAGATCTTTGATGGGACAATATCCACGAAATGATGGGTAAAGCTTTAATGGGACAATATCCATGGAGTGATTGGAAGAGCTTTGATGGGACAAAATCCATAAAATGATCGGTAGAGCTTTGATGGGACAAAATCCATAAAATGATGGGTAGAGCTTTGATGGGACAATATCCATGATATGATCGGTAGAGTTGTTGACTCAGATCATGAGTGACCTTCAACTGCATGTTCAGTATCAGGATCAGGTGATCACGTGATGATGTGCCTAATTACTCCAGACCAGTGTCTAATCAGGCAAAGTAGTGTACAGGGGGCACTGTTACATTAACACACACATTACATGTAGGAATAATGGAAGGAATCATGCCAGCGTTGAGCCTCCTTCAGGGCATACCATAACACACAGACTTTGATGGATATAATCTATATACAGGTTGGACGCGGGGCAGTCTGACCCAAATAATGCCTCATTATATAAAATAAAGGATCGGCAAACATGTTATTATTTCATTTAGCAGACCATATACCTCAATGTATGAGTCAGCATCTGTTCCCCTGAAAAACTCTAATTGTGTGATATATACAGTTGATTTGAATTGATTTGCTATGTTGGCTGCCCCACTTGTATCTCGTGGGCGCTCAGAGCCTATGCAGCATAGCAGCATAGCTAACTCATTAGAATGAGTTCAGCCAGGACGTCCTCTTTAATATGACAGTCATATGATTTGTGTTTAGATTATCATTACCAATTCTCGGATACAAATGGACTCACAATAATGCACAAGGCTGACAGATGAAACTTGTTGATTACTCACTATTGTCCCAAGTAGTGTAATCTATCCAGGATAAAATAACTTGCAAATTGTCTGCATACCACAGAGAAGTGAAGATATTGAATACAATACTCTTGTACAGAGTACATAGGTTAAGATAAAGGTTACATTTGTACAGTGCTGAATTCCAGATAATATCTAATCGTAGCACTTGATAGTAACTGGCCGGGATTCGAACCGGGTATCCCTGGGTCTCAAGTCATAATTCATGGAAGAAATAACGATTGCATTCAATATAAAATGATAGAATTACAAATCGAATGTTGTCTGAAAATAATAACGCTCTTTAGAATGTGAATCTAAAAATTTACAGAAAAAAAACTTGCACAAATAGCAAGCAAACATAGTGAGAGACATTCTGAGAGGAATATAAATTGCTGGTAGAGAAGTGCCTGGATGTGGATCAGCAGTATTTCAAGTGTTAATTCTGCTCAGATTTGCTGTCCTAGTTGTAAATTCGAGCTTGTTAACCCAAGATGGAAACCACGTGACCGAGGTAGCATTTGTCCAGTTTGCCTCCTATAGCAGCGGCACGTCTGACATCAATACACTCATAATTAAATTGGTGCTAAGTCACCCCACACTATCAATCACACCTCTGAGGCAGCACGGCATATTTAAGGTGTGAAACACGCCAAACGACCCAAGAGTAAGCAGGGTTGTTGAGTCATTAGCAGGAATTCAAATTTACAAACCTAAAAATTGCCGGAGGCAATAATATATCTGTGCAAGTTATGGGAATTTGACCCTTCATCCAGAAAATGTAGCAATAAATTGCAGTGTCCTGCCACATAAGCAAACACACTATATTTCACAAGGGACAAGGTACAAATATACTGCAGAAAATATCTTATATAGACTTGCAACAGGGGAAATGCTTCATCAATAAGTCATTAAATGATAAATTCATATTTTATATAAAGGATAAATTCATATTTTTTTGCGTTTATACCTTGGCCCATGTGGAGGAATTATCTCTTAATATTAAAAAAAAAATGTACCTAATACATTGTCTAACATAATGTCCTTGATCAAGTTGAGACTGAAAGGCAGCATCAATATTTTGAGCCCATGTTATTTTAGTGCCTCCTATTCCTTCCTTTATTTCAATTGTCTGAGATTGAAAATCAATGTTTGACAAAGAATTGATGACTCTGTGAGAAAGATCATTTTTCTGACCGGAGAGGTCAATGCTTATGCTGTGTGGGCCAAAAAGGAGATTTCATGCTGAACTATTCATTGGTCAATGAGAATATTTTCATGAAATCCATAATATTCCTAAGTAATTGTGAAAGGTCAAGGTTACAAGCAGCATATAATTGGCATACAATAAGTACATCACAGTTGGAACTTTCAGTAATTTGGTACTATTGTTATTTATGTTTGACATATTTTCCTACCTGGAAACTGGAAAACTGAAAGAGATCCTTTGTCTGATATCATTTCAGATTTGAGGATAATATAATGTGGTTTTCTTTTAAGGATTGTATGTTTGGTATCCAATCTTCACTTTCTTTTTGAAGAAAAATATGCTGGGGTAATGAGCAGATATCGATAGCACACATGTGTAAAATAAAAATAGCACACATGAGTAAAATAAAAATAGCACACATGAGTAAAATAGAAAAAAACACAGATGGGTATAATAAAATAGTACACATAAGTAGAATAAAGATAGCACACATGAGAAACATGAAAATAGGGCACATGAGTAAAATAAAAATAGCACACATAAGTAGAATAAAGATAGCACACATGAGTAACATGAAAATAGGGCACATGAGTAAAATAAAAATAGCACACATAAGTAGAATAAAGATAGCACACATGAGTAACATGAAAATAGGGCACATGAGTAAAATAAAAATCAGTGCATCAGCATTCAGATTTGATTCATTGATTATTTTGGTTAAGTTGTGTTGATGAACTGCCTGGCATCATTTCTGTCCTGTGAGACATGCAGGCTCTACACCTTGATTCTGTGCTCGATTCTGTGCTATTTGGTAGAATTATTGGGATCTGGTAGAATTATTGGGATCACTTCTCTGTATTGATTTACACCATGGGCATTGGTCTCCGCCAAGTGTGGGACACAGACTGGGCGATAATAGGCACCAATGAGCGATAATAGACACACACCACTCTCGGGCATACCTCCTGTCCAATTCATCCAACTCATTTATTTGTCCAATTTATCCAACTTTTTCTCATGTTAAATTATTATATTTTTGAGTTAATTACCAGTTACTGTGATGATTTTAATAGGATACTATCATGTTAAAAACCATCATTTATCTAGATATTTCATGGTATATAATCGGTTTAGCTTCATTTAGGCTCCAATATTTGAGATTCATTGACCACAACACAATCGTTTCTCACGGCTTAAGTTTCAACATTTGTTATCCACCAAGTTTCTCTTATGACATTTACAATCCATGCTGGGATAGGTTTGTACACATGAAAGCTGATATGATGACTACCATTTTGTTTTCAGTGAAGGATATATTTTGGCTATGCACATTCAGGAAAAGAAAACAGTACAGTTTTGGAATCTTGAGAAGAATAGAAATACAGTAATTGCTTTAATAATTGATTGAAATAAAATTACATGTCACCTCTACGACAAGTCTTCCAAGTTCCCTCTTGTGAGAGAAGTAATACGCCAGGTGGCAGCATGGCCCACACGAGCAATGAGAATACATCAATAAGAGCATTCCTTTTTAAACCTTAAAACCTAATTTGATAAAATAAACACCTCATCAACCAAAGGATAAAACAGTGCCGCATCAATTTTTAAATGATGAAGTCATATTACTGTATGTACCAAGATTGTAATTGTCCAGGTAACAATTGCATGTTATATATAAGACATAGGCAAGACAGTTCCTGCAAAAAGAAGAGGGGCAGATGAGATAGACAAGAGGAACTGGAAGTGAGCTATATGATTGATATGACAAGGGCATTGTAAATAAATCATTGTTTCTTGTAGTTGGTACAATGCCCTGAAGCTAATAATAAAAAGGTGCCACAGATCTACAATATTCTGTATTTGGTAAATAACTTAAATAATTAAAGGTTATAAATGCATGTGCGGTGGTTGATCCAAGACTGGGGATGGAGTCGACTTTACTTAAAATCTCTAGATAATCTGCTATACATTGTTTGAAAAGTGTTATAGTCACTAATGACAAGTCATAATGGTATGTGTGTTAATTGCGTATGCACAAATCTAAATACGTACGGAAGAATTTTTTACAATATGTAAAAAATGATAGGATTTCGCTGACCTTAGGAAACGATATCATTTAAACATAGATCAGGCAAGGCCGATTCCTTGATGGTAATTAGACCTTTCAAAGGCCCATATTCATTTTATTTCTGACACAATCTTACCGTTTGACAACAGAAAAGAACGGTCCTCCTGACGTTTTTAATGTTTCATCTTTACAGACAGAAAGGGCATTTTACTATGGTGAGTTGTGAAGGGCACACAAACATCCATTATTCTTCTCTTCAGATATTTTAATTACATTTTCCACCGGAAGTGTCCCACCGGAAGAGTCCCACCGGAAGTGTCCCACCGGAAGAGTCCCACCGGAAGAGTCCCACCGGAAGAGTCCCACCGGAAGTGTCCTACCGGAAGTGTCCCACCGGAAGAGTCCCACCGGAAGAGTCCCAGTCCCATACCTTTACTAAGACTTACTTTCAATAATGTGAATTATAACACCAAAGGTATTCCAACTGAAAAATACAAAATATTGCCTTTCAAAAAATGCATTTATTTTCCACCATTTGCTGGCTCTCTGGTTGTGCTGATGGACCTATGCTGGTTGGGCCAGCATAATAAACCTTTTGTCATAAAGATCTGTTATTTTCATCATGAAACAAAGGGTGCATGAACGACTGGAGGGAAAACCATCATAAGGAGCCATGAATCTCGACAGTACACCTAGAAAAAAACCAGGTGGCAACACTGGGAAAAACCAGGTGACAGCACTGAAAGAAAAAAACCAGGTGACAGCACTGAAAGAAAAAAAAGCCAGGTGAGAGATGTATATCAGAAATGGCAAAAACATTACCTCAACAACAATATAACTCAAATGTAAAATCACACATAGATAGCAACTCTCTTGTGATTTATGACATTGTCGACTGTGGGCTGTTTTGCGTGCCATTTCTGTAAATTTCTAGTATAAATAAATCTGGACAAATGGGATTCTCGCCCTTTAATTCGCGAGACTTGACTTTGGAAGTGAAACACTGGAGTAAGGAACAGTCGTAGGGGAATGGAACAGTTTAAATGGTCACAGTGGTGAATGCATTTGCACCTCTTTGTGCTAACGTCAAAATCATTTCTAAAGGCTGTGGCCAATTTTGCAAAACACCCAAAACATGATGGTTGTACGTTGGTCGATTATTGCAGCAAAATCTGCGTAGGGCACAACATGTATAGTGGGCTGTGTGACTTGCTTAAGAGGGTGGACAGTGAATTATTTCATCTCTTCTGAGAATGTTTTATATGGTTAAAAAGAATGGTATTAATTATCCTGTGACGTATTAATAGCAGATTATCCTTTTTATTATTTTGGTGACTCCTTAAATCATAATTTCAAACAATAAGAATGGCTTTTATTGATCTCCGTCATGCTCATGTATTTTCACACACTGTTACTATTAACTCCTGTGAGATGAATGATTTTTGTTATGATCGGTACACTAAGATTATATATAATTCATACAATTACATTTTCTCTGATGTCTTAATTCATTTCTAAGGCACTGCAAAGCAAACAAAGTAAACTATATTTTCACTAATAAATAATTTCAAATCTTCTTGCTTAATATATCATTTATCAGGTATTTTTAGACTGATGCGTTGCCTCCTGATTAAAGCTCTTCAATATGCTGCAAAATCACTGCAGATCCGCAAAACTCAGTAAAAAGTACAATCCAAATGATGTTGACCTTTTGGAGAGTGACATCCACTAAACACAACTTGAACGAGGTAAAACCCGAACATAATTAAGCTAGCACACATATATTTTAATCTCATCTACTTGGAATAAACAACAACTATGTCTAGTTTACTGTAGTTTGTAGTGGTCACATGAGTACTGCACAGTACTTTGCACTTCCTGTAAAAAACCCAATAATAGTTGATTTCAGGAAGACTGTTTGTATCACAGTTTCAAGAACACATATCATTTAAACATACCCCAAATCTCTGTAAAATTGTCTGTGAGCTCTGTGATTTCATGAGAGCTTTAAGTAGTTTCCGTGTATGTTCTGTATCATGTTATAGGTGGCGCAACAGGGCTCGTGTTAAATCTGTAGAGCAATTCATTTATCTCTGCTGCCATGTCTCTCACTAAAAAGAGAATTTATACAAATGTAACACCCATGTATGATTTGCTTTTATATTGATGATATGTTTAATTTTAAGCCAAATAATCAACATAGCATTATATTATATTATTTCTGATAACGTTTGATGAATTGCTCCAAATTGGAATTAATTTGGGGTGTATGTCTAATTGCTAATGCCTTGAGTATGATTTAGACCACGTTGAAAAAGTTCATAACTGTTGATCAATCCTTTTTCACAAACATTTCTACAAATCTTGTCAAAATCCCAAATGTGAAAAGTAGCTTGACGTGAAAATTATAGGCATGGTTGGAGTTATTTAGCTTTTTAGAAACATGGGTAGCTTCTTTGCCCATATATATGGTCGAAGTGTATTTATAATATCATAAGATTATATAGAGAACATGTGAATGCAGTGTCCAGGGAAACAAAATTCACAAAAAAATGTTTTAAAAAACATCATAAAATTAAAACAAACAATGCAGAACATGCATCAAACAAAACAGAAATTAAAACCAACAAAACAAAACTTAAAACAAAAAGCACCACATAAAATGACTTCACATTTCCCATGATCATTTCGACCACAGACTATTAACATAGATAGTCCCAATTTCACCTTAAGCAAGTAAAAAACTAACTTTTTGAGACAACATGCGTTTTTACATTCTTCCCTTGTCCTCTGACGTCATCGATAGCCAAGGGACTGATGTCACCGATGAGACCAGATAGCGCCCTCCTCAAAGCCTGAAACATAAAATAATGTGTCATTACTGACATGAACAAGCTCACACTAAAGCTGTTTTTATTTGAAGACAGGCCTCCTTCATAATAATATTTACAATATATTTGAATAACACTTCAATGCCCCTCTACAGATCATGTGAACCATCGTCAAGCAGCCTTTGTAGGCTATTTTTATCAAATATTGCCAGTGATCTTGAAGTGACACTTGATATTGAAAAGGAAACTCTTTTTTTTTCATGGATCGTACTACAGATTTCAATATTCAATCATCTGTATCTTTCAGAACCGAGCTCATAGAGTCTTTATTCATCAAAATCCATTCGAAATTAACAATATTAGAGCAATTTGTAATTTTTAACCAATCTGCAAGGGAAATTAGAGGGTATTTGGATATTCTGAGCTACTTTGAAACAATGTCTATAATAGCAACTTATTGGTGGTTATTTTATGAAAGTACATATTATTCTGCATTGAAAAAAATTAATGCTGAAAATAAAATGAAAATAAAGTCGGTCAATTTTGAGATTTATGAACAAGCTAAATTTGGTAAGAAATAGCTTGAATGTGGAAGGTGTACAATAGATGAAAATTGACAGACTTTGATTTAATGCATTCTTTTAAAGTTTCATACAAATAAAATATAAGTGTAATTTCAGAACATAACCCCCAATAAGTTGCTCTAATCATAACAGTACATATAAAATGATAATAAACTCTCCAGGTTGTTTTATCCTGATATCATTTAAGATATATAATCCTACATTTACATCTGCTAAGTTAACTTAACTTTCCCGCCATGAGTGCAAGATTGCACTCGGGGTGCAGCTGCTTGACACCAGTCTTTACACTCTGGCAAGGCAGTTCCTCAAAGATGCTGAGTTCCCAGTTTCTCGTGTTACATTAGGCGGGAAGGTTATTCCAGTCTCTGGGAAATAGCTATATTTACAAGGGTCACAGCTTGTTGGCATTTCTCTGATGTGATTCCTTGGTTTGTCCTCGTAGGTGCTGATTTAACTTTGACATTTTCAGGTAATTTCAAAGGTATATCACCATTTATAACTCTGTACAATAAAACCAGCATTTGAGTACTCTTTCTCCTTACTGGTGAACCCCAATTTAGGTCTTCCAGGATTTTATTTACAGTGCCTGTTTCTCTCCTCCAATTGCCGGTCACAATTCTAGCAGCTTGTCTTTGCACTGATTCTATTTAGTCTATATTTTTCCTATCCCTCTCTCTCTCTATATATATATATATCATGACCAACACAAATATTTGTATATGTACGATATTCATCTTAAATATTGGGTTCATAGTTTTGAAATTATTTACACAGACATGACATCAAATTGACTGTTAATTGGTTACAAATCTAAGAAGAAGGATAAGAAATAATATCATAGTTGTTTGACAAAATAGTACGCTGTAAAGCATGTATGCAATATTTCCCACATCTAATTACACATAATTCAAGAAATTTAGACATTCAGGTACAAAAGACATTACATATACTTCAAATGTAACTTAAGCTTCACAGATTTGTTTACATTATTTCAAACATCGATATAAAATTTAAATTAACGTTGGCAAGTGGACACTGAAATAGCTGAGGTATATTATTATATTGTTACTAGTTCTACCGAGATCTACTCCTCTGAGTCAAGACTTACTTCTATATTGTGCTTGTGTTTCTGCAGTGTATGTCCAGACTTCAGATAGTTGAGAATGTGTTGATGTTGGTTGATCCGGGCAGCATCTTCAGGACTTCTGCCTTGCTCATCTTTGACATTAATATCAGCTCCAGCCTCTACTAATCTGATGAGCACCGGAAGCATGCCTCTCATACAAGCCAAATGGATCGGCCTCAGACCAAAGCAATCCACTGCTTCTACGTCACACCCCTGGTCTATCAGGGCCAGAGCGACCTCTGGTGTCTGCTTTAGGATGGCGAGGTGGAGTGGAGTCATGTCATCCGGGGATGTAGCTGTTATCTGACATGGAGTGAATCTATCCTCTATTGTCTTGGTGACTTCCGGTGCAGGGTGTGACCCCCATCCGGAGAGTACCATTTTGCCAAAATTCGCCACATCCAGGGAGCCCCCCTCTTGTGTTATCTTTCTGAATATATCAATCTTTAGACGATCCACCATAACGTAATGATATGCTGACACCCCACTGTCTCTTCCACGAACCAAAAAACATCTTTCCCCTCCCAGATATTTGTCTTTAGCGTTGATTAAACTCAAAAATGTGCTGTCAGAAACGTTAGCCTTTAATAGGTTGATCATGTGTGCTTTGCCCGCTTGTGCGCATGCGTGAAATACGTTTCTGAATTGTTTATCTGTGGCAGACATGTCAACATCTTTAGCTATGAGATACTTTGCAATTTCAGAATATCCTTGTTGTATTGCCGTGAACAAGGGAAACCTGCCCCCTTTCTGGTCCTTGCGGTTCCAGTTTAAGTTAGCCTGGTTATCTACAAATGTAATAATACCCATATCTCCAGTGCTGACAAGGCTGTGCACAATTGAGTTTGGAACAGTTGTTCCAACTTCGATTAGTTTCTTCAGACTCTCAATGTCCTTGTTATCAATGCAGACATGTATGGCGGCCTTTTTGTCATTTCCGGTGATATCAGGGTCTATGTGGCAGTGCCGCACTAAGAACGCTACCAGGTGGCTATGGCCGCATGACACTGCCCGCCTCAGTAAAGTCCCTCCATTATCTGTTAGACAACACACATCGCCTCCAGATTCAACCAAGACTCTCAAACTGTCCACATCACCAGATGTTACAGCCCAGAAGAGCGGTGTCGTGCTGTCAGACAATGTGGTGCTCAAATGTTCTTTCTGTGTTTTGAGTAAGGACTTTATCCTTGTCAGATCTGCCACTCTGGCTGCTCTGTGTAGCTCAGTCATTTCCTCCTCAAGTTCCTTCAGTCTATGAAGCTCATCCTGAACTTTAACTAATTTCAACCTGACTGTAATATCGATGACTGTCAGTCCATAATGGACAGATGCTGTTTTTTTCACTTGCTGGTATAAAAGGTGTTTGAACAGTCCTACCTCAAATATGACTTGGACTGCATCGACCCTGCCCTCAATACCCGCTATGTGAAGTAGAGAGTACCCATTGTTGTCTGTAACTCTCGCGAGATCGCCATATATCTCTCTCCTATTGTGCAGATACTGAAATAAGTTCTGCTTGGAATATGTATGGTTCTTATGTGTGCCTATAGGGTCAAAAGCCCTTATCATTGCTATAAAAGTTTCAAAACATTGTTCCACGGTTTCTTGAGGTAAGGCGGGTGTTCTTTCTTCTGTTCCATCTGTCATCTTCTTTTCTAATCCTGAATCTAAAATAAATATTCATTCTTGCAAGGCTTGCGCCTCATTTTTTCTTCATCTGTCAACTATGAATCCATAGAAAACAACAGAAAATCATAAAGTATTATAACATTCTATATATGCAACCGTTATATTTTTAATTAAAATGAAATAAAGAATATATATATAGATTAGTAATATTACTTTAATAATTTTGATAGAATTATCAATCCCATAAGACACATGAGCCAGAATCTGGAGTCCTGTGATTTTTGTTACATCTGGGACATCAATTTTTAGCAATTTCAAAATATGTTTAAAGCAACAACATTGGCTTTTATGATTGTAGGAAAGGGTAACTCATTCATAAATCAACATGAGAAGATAGTTCCAAATGTTGATCACAAAGAAAATAGATTTTTTTTAAAGGTCCCTGATGTAACATGGACTCAAAAATATATATGTCTACGCAGATGACACGCAGATTTATATCAGTCTTGATCCAAAATCCCCTGAAAATATGTTAAAATCTAAAAAAGAAATAGAAGAATGCATAAGCAAAATAAAAATCTTTCTTTTAGAAAATAAAATGAAGATTAATGATGGGAAAACTGAAATGCTTATCTGTGGAAAGAACTCAGATCTTAAAAATAGAAATATACCTGGTAAAATTACAGTGGGATCATCTGAAATCACTAGAAGTGATAAAGTGAGGGATCTAGGGATAATCCTGGATCAAGAGATGTCTATGAAACAACAAATTATAAAAATATGTAAGGCTGGTTATTACCATGTGAGAAATCTAGCCAGAATTAGGAGTTGTCTTGACGAAAAAACTGCAAATACGCTAGCGCATTCATTCATCACCTCCACACTCGACTATGGTAATTCTCTACTGGCAGGAATGCCAAAATGTGAACTGGCGAAACTTCAGAAGCTGCAAAATGCAGCAGCAAGGGTGGTTGGAAAATTGAAAAAAAGAGATCACATCACACAAAAGTTAATGGACCTCCACTGGCTACCAGTTGTTGCCAGAATTGACTTCAAAGTAGCCTTGCTTACATGGAAGATACAAAATGGCTTTGCCCCTAGTTATCTCTCTAAATTATAAAAGTTAAAAAATGGAGAGAAAAAGCTAAGGTCCAATGAGAGGAACGAGTATATAATACCCAAAACTAATATGAAAACATATGGGGATCGGGCCTTTGCCGTATATGCACCACGGACCTGGAATGCCCTACCCCTGGAAGTAAAAAACTGTAAGACTATAGATTGTTTCAAAGGGAAACTGAAAACTCATTTATACAGGAAACACTATCTTCAAAAGTGCCATGAGCAGACCTTGTCTGAAATGGCGCTATAGAAATGCTTCATTATTATTATTATTATTATTATTATTATTATTATTATTATTATTATTATTATTATTATTATTATTATTATTATTATTATTATTATTATTATTATTATTATTATTATTATTATTATTATTATTATTATTATTATTATTATTATTATTATTATTATTATTATTATATAAATCTCAATTAAACAATTAAAAGTGTACTTATTTTTTTAATAGGGTGTCTTTTTATCCTTTAAGTACTTTAAATTGAATTTAATACATTTCAATTGCCAAAAAAATCAACAACCATATGCAGATGTAACAAGGACACCAAATGAAAGTTTGAATGAGAATTCTTTATTTTCTATATGAGACCTGTTAACTGGCAAGACATTGTTTTGTTGCTTGCTCCTGAGAGGTATTTGTATTAAGTTTAGTGATGCCTCATCATTATTCATTAAAAAAAAGAATTCTTCACTTTGGTGTCCTGTGTAACATCTGGAGAAGTACGGGTTGATAAATATATGAGGGTTATAACTGATTAATTAATAGTTAGAATGGACAGATCTTAAAATTTTGCATTTAATCAATTTAACTTATAAAATAAGTGACAAAATTGTGTCTGGAGAAATGCAAACACTAATATAACATGTACACCATGGAATACATACAATATGGAGTCCTTGTTATGTCAAGGACTGGTGTTACAATATTTCACAAAAATGCTTTCAGAAGATGACCTCAAATTCTCATAATTCTTCTACAGTATCTATGCTATATCAATTTGTAGTTCAGTGTCATTATTTTATATTTGGTCTGTTATCAGTGTGTAATATGGACCAAAGTAACAGGGACTCCATACAACTTCAATACTTTTTGTAAATTTTAGGTACCTTTTTTGGTGGGTGAAAAAATAGTATAAAGTTTTTATTTTTAACTTTATATAAAAAGTCCCAGATGTAACATCCTGACACCAAAGAAATGTAAAGAAGAAATGTGCACTTTTCAGAGAAGTTCAAAAATATTTTACTTCACCAGCATATTTATGCACCAGAATGGCATCACATTGAAAAGACATCCAGGACAGGTGGTGTTCTGAAATATTTTACCTCACTACACAGGAGTCCCCAGACGTAACAGAGTGGACACAAAATGTTACGTCGTATATGGTATTTTTCAAAGATGTTTTTCAGCTGAGATTTTTATAGAATAAGTGCAATCTTGAATGAAATGTTGATTCTTATATTATTTTTGTAAAAATAAAACCAAGTTTGATTCATTTCAACAATAAAAAATAAAGGAAAAAAAACACCATTTATACAGGCATCGTAAATAGAGGACATAATTTTTCATGAATTACTGATTACATTCAGTACATTTTTTAAAAATCATCTTTTGCTGTGACGTAACATAAATCACAGGACTCCAGATTCTGGCTCACATGTATGTTTAAAAAAGTAAGAGTCAGTCTGGTTATCTACGTTACTCATCCTATAAGATACAATATATTATCATCTATAACAAGGTAAGACTTATCTACGTTACTCATCCCTTAAGATATAATATAATATCATGTATATAACAAGGTGGCAGTTCTTACCTTCGCCATACAGAGATAGAAGCCTTCCCAGATGGTCTTCATCCAGATATACCACAGCATTCCAGTCCTCTGCTTTTGTCTGGAGGTAGGATTTAATGGCTGGGCTCTGCTGGAGCATAGTGCTTAGCTCGCCTTCTTGATAATCTCTCAACATTTCCCCCAGCTTAGACGCGGGGGTACATTGGAACAGCATCTCTAATGGGGTCTTCTGGCATGAAAGGTAGGTCACTTCATAGAGCTTTTCAACATTGCTCAGGAAGGAATTCGCTTGACGTCGTGTCAGAACAGAAGATACCGACTTCGGCAGATGGTTTGATGCTGGATATACCGATATGTGAATTTTGATTTTGCAATCCATGTCTAGATCAACATCAGGAATAAGTATTAATTGGTGCAATATATTTGTATTCTGGTAATTATATGTGGTCTTTGAACCCAAGGATGTAACACACCTTTTGATTGGTCAGTGGCGCCCTCTACATGGGGATAATGTGAAGGTCCAGGGTTCGTTTCCACATCTCCGGCTCTCAGTACCAGTACAAGCACCAAGCAGACCCTGGCCATCATGGCAAGACGTCCCAGTGTAGACACTCTAATGCTTGTTTGTGATGATCCACCTTTGTAGCCCCCGGGCCTGGATCGCATTATGGGGGTTGTCAAGTACTTGCCGAGATGAAATGCACCGATCCGGGCTCTCCATTGGCAAGTTGAGATACCCATTGTTCTGTGAACAAGGAGGAAACGTCCCCAGAAAGGTGGGATTTAGATTCTACACAGAAGCAGGAAACCTTCACCAATAGGATGCATGGGGGGGGGGGGGGTACTTTCATAATTTTAACCTGCGGAGGCTGGGTTGGAATTGAAAAACCCAGAACTTGATTTAGGGAAATATTCTATCTCCATTGGAACCTTGATTTGGGACTGACTTAAATTTTGATATCCTGATTTAGGGATGATGCAAAGTTAAAATGATACCCTGACTTTTGGATGATGCAATAAGAAAATGACTACCCTGTTTTTTGGTATACAGTGTCTTAGACCGAAAGGAAATCTATGTTATAAGAAAGGCTCTGTTCTTACAGACCAGTATACTATAAGCGAACGGAGGTGACGAGGGCCAATGTGTAAACCCTTTACGTCACACAGCCCACATGTATAGCCACATGTGTGGCGGATCCAGGATCCAGGTCTGTGGCTAGGGAGCTTTTGGGAACTGGAGCCCCTTACTTTATGGGACTGGAGCCACTTACTTTAGCACATTTGAATTTCAGATGAGGGTGTAGATCCAGGGTTAAGGTATGGGAATTAGGTCACACATGTCTCAGGTGTGGGAGAGCTCTGAACCAATCTGGGTGGTAATCGAAACATATCTGGGTGGTATGATGTCATACCATTGTTCTGAACCAATTCTGAAACAATCTGGGCGGTTCTGTTAAAAAACGACTTTTTATATCTCATAAAAAAGATCAAAATCACATAATAATCATCACAAAATTAAATAAATTTCCTTAAAGATGAGCGTATAACAGTGTCTTTTTAATAATAGTGTAAATTTTATGATAAATCTATAACGTTTTTACGGTAATATTTGTGCCCCCAAGTCGGGATTTACTCCTTTCTATGTACTCTTAAACTGGGGCACATTTCTGTGTTAAAATGTGGCAATAATCTGGTTAAAAATCAATATCAAATCATCATATACTTATATATGTAACTGATGAGCATGTTATTTTCTTTAACATTTGTGTATGATTGTTGTTATATAGAGATTAAAGAATGCAACGTTTTCAGTCTAGCCATTGTCCACCATACAACAACAGTCAAATACCACTCAGATTGGCTGCGGATTAGTGCCCAGGGCCTGATTTTTCCATCGTACTTCAATTTGAAGTAAGTGCTCAGATCCTAATTTCTTGCTCAGGTTTAAAGTTTTGCTCAGATTCTGAGTATATACACAAATCCGATTTTTCCATCATGCTTGGAAAACACAGACTTGAAGTTTTTGCTCAGATTTGAAAGCTCATGCTCACGTTCTAAGTATTTACTCAGATCCAAGATTTTTGGATTATTCCAATGCGCTCAGACGTTTTTCCTTGCTCAGATTCTGAGTTTTCATGCTCAGATTCTGAGACAGCTCAGAGGCTGGCTTTAAGCTGAAGGCAATGCTCCAAAGTATGATTTTTTTTATGAAATATTGAATAATTTATGTTAAATTAAAGGATTAGATAAGGTTTAATTGAATAGAAGCACATGCAGATACATTCCCAGTCACTGGAAAAGTTGTTACGTTAAATAAAGTGATCCCCCGTTCCGAGCCCCTGTTATCCCCTAATTTGGGCCTCTGTATTTTATCATTTAAAAGTACGTACTTCAAGTCTGAGTAAATACTTCATGAACTAAGCACAATTGAGATTCTGAGCATGATGAAAAAAATCCGAAATACTTCACTTTTGGAAGCAAACTTCGGTAAGTATGGCTTCAAATCTGAGTACATGCTCAGATTTAAGATTTGAAGTATGATGGAAAAATCGGGCCCAGATGTGTTGCGAGTGCCCAAAATGGCGTCATTTAGCACCCAGATCAGTTGTGAATGTCCAGAATTATGCAATATGGCCAGATTGGTTCAGATTTACTGCACAGATTGGTCTCCCACCCCTGTGTCTCGACCTCCACCACAGGCAGCCAGAGTGACATCTACTGCCAGCACTAAATTATTATAGGTTAATACATAGGCTTAGTATATAGGACAGAGACAGAGAGTGGCTGGGGACTTTCTCTTGTGCTGGGAACTTTCTCTTATGCAAATAAACACTTTTAACATTTTGAAAGACAGTAGATTTACAAGATGACATGTGAGACACAACATTTAGCTCAATTGCGATAAGTGGTGGGTATTATAACACAGAATTTTGGAGCAATATGTACATCTGAGTGGCCTGCAGATCACAAACCTGGATCGGATGTCAGTGTCACAGACTGGTGGACACCTCAACTGCATAAACAAATATAGAATTGAAATATTGTTTTGCAAACATAAAATATATGAAAATTAATAACTTTATGCACAAAAGAAAGGTATGCTAGGTGTTTGACTGTGTTAAAAATGTCCAAGTTTCAACTGCCAGTTTCAGACAGTTGCCAGTCAACATCTATGGCAATTTCAAAATGATGAGAAAATATAAATATCATTTTCAAAAAGGAAACAATGTACTATGTTTTTAAAAAAAGACTTTTTTGTTATGTTTCTGAACAGATTAGTCCGATTTCTTGTTGGATCATGAGATTCAGAGAAGACTTGGGTTTACAGCAGCTTATTTGCATGGATTATAATTAATATTACTGTGTCAATAAATATTGAGAATGATAACACGCTGATACTGTTATGAATATTACAATATGGAGAGTGACAATATGACTGTAAAGAATGAAGACTAACTCAGTTAATGCACTCACCTTGGGAGATGTACGACTCAACTGAGTCTCGCTTCTGCTACATTCTGGGAAGGTTTCCATACTTGGTGACATCATGCGGCAGGAATCAGACCTGTTTTAACCTCTGTTGTGATCGTGATTATACCGAGAGATATGGACCATAGCTCCTCAAAGAATAGATATAAATATATGATTACGTGTTTTCATGACTTATCAAACTTATATCGAACAACCGATAAGTAATTAGCAGGTATAAAATACATTCTACAGAGCATATAATAATATGTTTTTCTTTCTGTTATGAATGTTATCTTTTGGTTATAGCTCTGTTTTTTGTTTCGTTTGATATACACTCTTGTTCCGGTTGATGAGACTGGAAGAGAATGGAAAAAAAATTGAAAAAACTCTCATAGATTTGTGATTGTATATTTTGATATATTGAAATTAACTCAACAAATATTATCGATTGTAACCATCAGGAACACGAGGTCAATGAACTAGTTATGGAAATCATCCATGAAAGACAATGACAACATCTAAAACTCTTATAACCACAAAACCATAATTAATACCCCCCGCGATGATTTGATAAAATGGGCCATTTGGATTCTAAGGGGCGATCCATTTGATTTTTGTGGGGTGGGGTGGGAGATTTTGGAAAAAAAATTTATTCACCCACCCCATCCCAGAAAAAAAATTTATTCACCCACCCCACACCAGAAAAAAAATTTATTCACCCACCCCACACCAGAAAAAAAATTTATTCACCCACCCCATCCCAGAAAAAAAATTTATTCACCCACCCCATCCCAGAAAAAAAATTTATTCACCCACCCCACACCAGAAAAAAAAATTATTCATCCACCCTACCAAAGAAAAAAAATTTATTCATCCAGTACTGCTGTCCCACCCCACCCCACAAAAATCAAATGGATCGCCCCTAATATTGTGCTATGATTACATATGGTCGCTTTGAGTTGGTTGTTTTTGTTTTGTTTTGGTTTTGGTTATGAACCTATGACTTATTATGCCATTGTAATTAACATTTTGAATGACTTTATTATCATCTCAAGTGTCGACTTAATCTCTATAGCCCAGTCACTTTTAACTCCCCAAAGTTGCCTCTTCAAAGTTTTAAATTTTCATTTTAATTTCAACGGTTTAATACCCCTGAATTATTCTTTACTACAGTGTTCCGCCTCTCACGTCAGGTGTTTTTGTGATAAAAAACCACTTCCTGGTTGTGTTAGACTATGCAGTCCAAATCTATATTAGGACTATCAAGGACGTCTCGTTGTGCAGCGGGCGAATATTGTCACTCTTTTGGAGGGGATTGCTCTGATTGATTGACATAAATATAGAACAGGGAAACCCTAAACAACAACCCACATTTCCAGTGACGTATGACCGGAATTCCGGGCACGGCATACGGGCACCAGCGAGGTGATGTACTGTCCATATATATGGACATGTTATTAGTGTCTATGGTTGTGTGGTTGACACGTGATATAGTTCATATTGAGTGTCCTCTGTAGGATGCGGTGGGAGTGACATCTGGTGGACAAAATGTGTGAATGGGATTGGGGAAGCTTGGAGTATAATTCCATTCATTATAATACTCCAAGGGGAAAGTGAAAGTATTCTTTAGCAGCAGTGTTAATTAACATTTGTGAGCAGGTCAATCGGCGCATGGTTTGAGGTTCCCTTTATATGTAGATATAGAAAATTCAATATGTGGTGGTTGTCTGCAAAATTACAAAGGGCGTGGCGTAGAAGGCAAGATCGCGGTTTGGTTGGATCACGGGTTCACTTCCGGGTCACGCTCACATTGAATTCGTGTTACTATTTCACGTATGAGCTGAGGCCCTTACCTGAAGAGTTATTCGGTTGTCAATGACCTAAGAAATGACAATATAGTGAGGCAGAACTACATCTGCTACATATCTGCTAGGTCTTGTCATGTAATGACGAAAATAATGTTGAAAGTGATGTAAAACCTCAAACAAAAGAGGGAATGGACGATCAGATGGGTGTAAAATTTTTAGTCTTCATAACGTTTCTAATTTGATTTTTAAGAAACTGATAGTTTGTGAGATTTCAATAATATTTTTGGTAAATATCTTGCTTTTGAAACGTGACAACACGAAGTTGTTGTTTGTATCTATTTTTTTGGCACACAATTTAGAATGCATCAGAACACATAAAAGTGAAAGCTTCTACTGGGACACCGTTGTCCGCTCTTTACAAACCTTCATATATTTTAACATATATAAACAGTACAATATGAATTTTTTCAGTTTATTCAAAATGGCAGCCTCCTTGGCAACTCAGTGATAGATATTAGATTTTCTTCTCTCAAAAAGTCATAACAAATGGAAAACATTCTGAGACTAATGGAAAATAAACAGAACTTGTCCCTGGAAAATACAACATCTTACCTTGTAACAACATAAAACATAATCCAGTACTTTCAAAGGAGAAGATCGAAGTTAACGGGAAGAGAGAATGACAGAAAATTTCCCCCTCACTGCAAAGGCTATGTTATTCATAGCTACCGTGCAAGAAAACCTACAAAGAAAATGCGTGCTCCAAAAAACAAAACAAAAACAAATGCAGTTGATTTATGTTTTGAAAGATAATATTTACACTGAAGCCTCAATATCCGCTGTGATGTAAGTGTTTATTCAAAAGTAAAGCCTAAATATTGATTGTCATGTAATTGCTTTCTCTACCCCAACTGTAAAGCGCAATAGCAGCTATTGGTACATGCATTGACTTTGAAAACAATCTATTCTGTATATCAAACTGATAAAAAAAAACCTTATTTTTTAATAATATCATAGATATCTTCAATAATGTTTATCTATTCTTTCAAAAGAGCAGACATAAGATTGTTCTAGAAGGTAGATAAGGTTCCTTCTGATGGATTCGTTCTGCTCTGAATATTGACAATCCCCGTAAATCAATTGCTCCTCCAAATGTTCATAATGTACGGGGGGGTATCGATTATAATAATAGCACCATGATAATCGCAAACATAATAATTATACTTGTATCAATATATGACATCACCCACTCAGGTGCCGTGTGCACTCCTCTTGATTGCAATAATACATTTTAAATGACCTTGTGTATTATGACATCATCCTGTCAGTTTCTATATTTGTTATGGTCTTAAAATGATATGACCTTGTTTAGTGACCTCATTCTGTAAGGTTTCTGTACTTTTTATAATCTGAAGATGAAATGTCTTTCTGTTTCATGACATCATCCTGTAAATAGTGTGTACTTTTTATAATACAAAAATGAAATGTCCTTGTTTCATGACCTCATCCTGTCAGGTTTCTGTACTTGTATAACCTAAAGATGAAATGTCCTTGTATTTCATGACACCATTCTCCCAGGTTTGTTTACTTTTTACAATCTAAAGATGAAATGACCTTAAATTTCTTGACCTCATCCTGTCATGTTTCTGTATTTTTTTATAATCTAAAGATGAAATGTCCTTATGCATCATGACCTCATCTTATCAGATTTCTTTACTTTTTATAATGATGAAATGTCTATGTGTTTCATGACATCATCCTGTATATTTTTTTATAATCTAAACATGAAATGTACTTGTGTATCATGACGTCATCCTGTCAGGTTTTGTGTGCTATTAGCCTCCAGGGGCATGTCGGACAACTGACGTTTCTAAAAGAAGAAAAAAAACCAAATAGAATATAATAACTTTTTATGAAGGACGAAATACCTTCCTAATACATGCATTTTATAACTTTAATGAATAACTTTAATTTTTTGCAATACGGATGGTCCTTTTTGATATCCACTGCTGACAGAAAAGTGAGTTGAATTACAGCAACATAAATGCATTCGGTGGGCATTGATCTGAAGTACAGGAACATAAATGGCATTCGGGGGAAAGTGAGTTGAATTACAGCAACATAAATGGCATTCAGGGGAAAGTGAGTTAAATTATAGCAACATAAATGACATTCAGGTGAAAGTGAGCTTAATTACAGCAACCTAAATGACATTCAGGGGACAAGTGAGTTAAATTATAGCAACATAAATGACATTCAGGGGAAAGTGAGTTAAATTACAGCAACATAAATGACATTCAGGGGACAAGTGAGTTGAATTACAGCAACATAAATGACATTCAGGGGAAAGTGAGCTTAATTACAGCAACATAAATGACATTCAGGGGAAATTGAGTTAAATTACAGCAACATAAATGATCTACGGTGGGCAAAGAGTTGAATTACAGCAGCATAAATGGCATTCAGGGGACAGTGAGTTAAATTACAGCAACATAAATGACGTATGGTGGGCAAAGAGTTGAATTACAGCAACATAAATGGCATTCAGGGGAAAGTGAGTTGAATTACAGCAACATAAATGGCATTCAGGGGGAGTGAGTTGAATTACAGCGACATAAATGACATTCGAAGGAAACATGGAATTACAGCTACATAAATGGCATTTGTAACAATGCTATTGTATGCCTTCCCTACTATGCTGCACAGCCCCCTAAATATACCCTCCGTATATAATGCATATGAATAAAGGTCTCTGGACCCTTCCTCTGCAACCTTCAAACCATCAAGACGTGTTGTGTTGTACCTGCAGCTTACCTAAAATGTAGGGTCCCAGCACTGCTGACCACTGCCTGACCGACAAGGATCAAATAGATATGGAACCCTTTTCTTCTGCTTATTATACATTTAGGGGAAGTGAGTTGAATTATCACTGAGTAACATAAATTGCATTAGAGGGAAAGTGAGTTGAATTACAGCAACATAAATGGCATTCAGGGGAAAGTGAGCTTAATTACAGCAACATAAATGACATTCAGGGGACAAGTGAGTTGAATTACAGTAACATTTCACTTTGCCAATCTGTACTTATGTATAACCATTTAAATGACCTTCATTCTAATACCACTTTACAGACATTGTTTCTTCTTTCAAACATATGTGTCAACACTGGATTGTGATAATAATATTGAGTGGTGATTACAAAAGACTTTCGTATCGTCACAGACTTGCACCAAACAAAGGGGAGACGTGATTTGTTATATTTGACTGATATTGATTTTGGCATACTCCACTCAAAGTTCATGAATTGTTTTAATCTGTAGTCTTAATATAATCCATGTTTGTTCTAAAATGTGAGCTCAAACTAAGTATTGAGTGAATAATCTTCCCAAGAGTTCACTCAAATGCACATTTCCGTGATATATATATTTCAATTTCAATATCAGTCAAAGTCCGATTAAATTATTTTAACGAATTCAAAATATTAAAAACAGATATATTCTAATGGAGTCATAAGGTCATATCTTCTTCAAAAACTGATTATCAAATCTCACTGTGTTATTTTGAGTTTCATGAACGACACCACAAAGTCTCGCAATTCTCGCCAGCGGCACCCAAGCCACGAGAGTCAGGGGATAGGTTCAATACGACGCCCTCTGGCGGAGGCTACCACAGGATAAAATGGATATAATCTACAGTGCAACATCTGAAATGGCTTACTCTCCACGTGAAATCCTCAAGCAACCAATATGACAAGAGGGCCACCTAATTTACATGTGTGTATATGTTTGGGGGGTTTACAACATTTTCAGCATTTATCAGTCATATCATGACGAGACCTACTTGTAGCGGATAGAGTGCTGCCTCACTAAAATGTCACTGCTAATTTTGATACAAAATTATCTATTGGTTGTAGTATATAAGGCGTGTACATATTATTTTTATGCCTTTCAAAAGAGAGATATCACACAGTAGTACAGGCCCAGATAGGTAAACAACCTGTCTGACCAAGCTGCAGGCCTGGCTATTCATTGATTTGATCAACTGCCAGTATTTTCAAGGTCGCCATATGCCCTTTCTTGACAACATTATACGGTCAAGTGCACAGGAATAAAAAGTTCACAAAAGGTGTCTAACCAATCCCATCTTTTATTAACTGTCTGAACAATATTAGGCTACCCTTTAGTATAGACCTAAATTATTTATTTTAATTTGCTTTGTCAACATATCACCTTGATCAAATAGAGCATACAATGACAGATAATTTATCAATAAATCTAAAAGGAACTGCAAAACCTCTCCATCTTTGGATTAGGCCAGTATTGTATATAACATGTGTATTATTCTGACCAAAAAAGCTCATTTATCAGAGCATTTGCCTTGAGGCCCAGGGATTTCCGGTTCTTATCCCGGCCAGTCACTATCAAGTGCTATCGGCAGATATTGTCTGCATATATATATATATATATATATATATATATATATATATATATATATATCGCGCACATTTTTCATTCATTTGTTTTTTGTTTTGACGATGGAAAACTTGACGACATCTTCAAGTTCTTGTCTCTCAAAATCTAACATTCCTTCCACCTTTCGCTTCATATCATATTGAATCAAAACAGCACATTTGGTACAGCGTAACTTTTTTGTATTGTGGATTGAAGTAACATATAACAGAACTTGAGAATAAACAAATATTGAATCCAGTTGAATAGTCCACCGCTCTCGGCACATGCATTGCATTTCTGAGTTGTAAACTATACTTATGTAAATATCTTTTGTATAGTTTGTAAATGAATCCCTGAGTATTTTTCAGGGAGACCTTCTTTAGACCTGAAATTTATATTTATATTTATATTTATATTTATATTTATATTTATATTTATATTTATATTTATATTTATATTTATATTTATATTTATATTCATATTCATATTCATATTCATCTTTATATTTATATTTATATTTATATTCATATTTATATTTATATTTATATTTATATAGTGTGAACATAAGGTAGAGTCACAAAGTAGAGTCACACGACCCACTCTCCATTCTGTGCCCCAAAGAATTCCTTTACTTTTTAACGTTTTTAATGTTTTCAATAGAATAGCAAGAAATGCAGCTAACTATAACACTATGAAATGGTTCACAAGTGTTATGTAATCTGACCTGTGTCTGAGTGGTTGATGCAACAATGGTGCGATTTTCTTTACACAAAATGTACGTGTGAATATGTTGCACTGTAAAAAGTTGTTGTAAAGTTGGGGGTGATTAATAATCATTCTGTGAGAGAGGGATGATTAGTCATTCTGGGAGAGAGGGATGATTAATCTTTCTGGGAGGGAGTCAAGATAAATCATTTGGGGGGGATGAATAATCATTCTGGGAGGGAGTGATGATTATTCATTCTGGGAGGGAGGGATGGTTAATCATTCTGGGCTGGTGATTATTCATTCTGGGAGGGAGGGATAATTATTCATTCTGGGAGGGAGTGATGATTAGTCATTCTGGGAGGGAGGGATGATTATTCATTTTGGGTTGTGGGGATTGAAGAAAGAATCACAAAATATCAGCGAGAATCTTTGGCGAGAGAAAAATATTGAGAAAAAAAACAACTTTGAAAGGGAAACATTTAAGATTTACTCATCTGTTGGAAAAATAACCATTTGTTTGGTAGAAATTAAAAAGAGTACATTTAGTTTTAAGCAGTAGCAGTAAGTGTCACTTCATAGCCAATAGAAATCAGTACTTTCCTCAATATTATGAAACATTGAATTTTGCTAAAATCCTATATCTAATTATCCAGACTAAGGTGTTTCATATTAGTAACAAATGCCGTTTTGACTTATGAATATATTGTTTGCGGGTAAAGATCTTACAGAAAATGTAAGGTTGTCATAAGATTGTCATTGATAGCTTTGAAATTAGCATACAGTGTATATCACCATGGCAACCACTGACTCCATGACCGAAGGCCAAGTGTCTTTAAATCCAAAAAAAAAATTCTCTTTGTCTACACTCCCAAAATGAACAATGCTGAGTAAGATTTATGAAAAGTGTGGCGAGCGAAGCAAGGCAGATTCAGTTTCTCTGAGCCAATTCTGATCAAATATTAGTGTAATGAAGGCACGACCTGACTTCACTCAGTTTCCAGTCAAAGAGGATACATATCTTATCTCTTCCTATCCGATTATCATCTGATATATGTTACTCACATCAATATCAATTCTTATTTATATATAAGCAAATACCCCTTTAGTTATGATACTCACAAATATATTGGCGCTCTCTGTATGCCATTGCCTTCTGGAGTCAGGCGTGTTCCAAGACTGCCTCCTAATTTCCTCCTTCGTGGCTGTGGGCGATGGCAGTTCCCGAGACCGTTCATTCCTATTGACATCCGATGGCTTGTGTAACCAGCTTCTATCTACATCTTGTGGTTTGGTTTTCTTGACTTCTCCTATCACTCCTGACAGTCTTTGTTTTTCCTTTGTAATCGTCCTCACCTCTGTTGCCAGCTGTGACTTTCGATTATTCAACTTTCTGACTGACTCTGTGAGTCTTTTCTCTTCTTCTTCCAGAGATTCCTTAGTCTTTCTTAGATAAGCAATAGATTTGGCATATTCTTGCTTTGAGATATCAATACTTTTTGTTTTGTTTATTTCCTCTTTGATATATTTCTCTTTGTGTGTATTGAATTTCTCTGCTTCTTTTTCAAGTTTCTCTTTTTCGTCTTCAAGGTTTTCTTTGTCAATCAAGTATTGTTTTTTATCTAAGTCCAGTTGTTCTTTTTCTGAGAGGCTGTACTTTAAACTGTCTCTTTGATTTATTATAGATTTTATATTTGGGATACCTATTAAATAAAATAAAAATTATCACAATAAGTGCAAATGGTAACCAGCATATATATGTATGAGATGTAAAGATATAATTACAATATAGTCTATGCAGCACCTATGATATATAACCCTTTAATTATAGGATGTATTTATTAGCAACAAAGGGTGCAACGTTTTTTTCTATACACAGCTGAGCAGAGAGTTCACAACTTAAAATGCCTAACGACAATTTACACTCCTTTTTATGTCTAACAGGTGCCAAAACATTTGTTATGCCTGGAGCATGAAAAGACAGGTAAAAAGTAACTAACGCTTGTTTACCCGGAACAAGGTCATATAAATCTTAAATCCGGTTTTCTTTTGCTTTCATGGGGATTCAATTTTGAGGTTGAAACATATAAATTGAGATGCAATATTTTGTGGTAGAAAGTTCTGGAAGAAGATTAAATAAGACAGTCTATCTATCACTATCTTAAGGAAATATTTGTGACAGATTACCTCACCTTATGATAACTAGCTTAAGCACTGCAGTCTGGTGATAAATCATATGTCACCTAGCAACTAATCACACAGGGAAGGCATTCTAGTGAAAAAACACAATATGGCCATACCAACAAATCTACTTCATCAAAAGACTAACAGGTATTACATAAAAGGCACTGAGGTGTAAGGGAACCGTGGAAATCCTCACAAAAGGTATTGGGGTCATTTTATTTTGGGGTCTAAAACAAAATCGATGTCTTTATTCTGCAAAAATAGATTTACTTCTATGGGTGATTGTCTACACGTTATGATGCGTAGGTATCTATTAAGTTCGATTCTCCACCTCTAACGCTATCCATTATGTTGAGTATTTTACAATAGTTTCAGTCCTATGTGAGGAGTACTGACCCAGCAGTTTTGCAATCCACGGTCTGTGTTGGTTGAGGACATCACATTGAGGCCCAATGTTTGTCTTTTCTGGCGCCTGCACCTCCACTGTTAGTTCTATCTCCTCCTCGGCCTTCTCATCCTCTGTCACACGTGATAACTTCACCTTGGCCTTCTCTTCCACAAAAGCTTATAGGATACAAGTACTCATTTAAATACATTCTCCATATATATATATATATATATATATATATATATATATATATATATATATATATATATATATATATATATATATATATATATATATATATATATATATATATATATATATATATGGAGAATGTATTTAAATGAGTACTTGTATATATATAATATTTGTATAATTATATTTATTTATTTATTTATTTATTTATTCATTCATTCATTCATTCATTCATTCGTTCATTTATTTATTTATTTATTTATTTATTTATTTATTTATTTATTTATTTATTTATTTATTTATATTTACCTTTGTGGTAATATTTCCTGGAATATATGACGATTATCAGGATGGTTATCCACGAAATTAGTAGGAGTCCTGCAAAAACTCCCACGCCAATAACTTCAAAGAAAAACAAACACATTTCTTTAAAAATATAAATATCTGTCTTAAATATCTATCTTAAATATATGTAACTTTATGGACGCTTTGGGTTCATAATAAAAGGCTTAATGCATTTTCAATCACACCCTTAACATATCGTATTTACCTAAGATAGCCTGAGCTTTAGAATAATGATAAATTTAAGAATAACATCGAGATAACATTCTTAATCAAAATATTAATGCAGGTTTTGAAAAGGGCATATCAGAATACCACATTTATTATTCGATATACGATTGAATGGTTTAGCACAAAATGACATTCATCTTGATTCAAATCGTTCCGTCTGTTTTCTCTGCATATTTTCTTGCAGCCCATTGTGCCGATCCCAGGGTATTATATGTACGTTATGGAGTGTGCGTATTTGGGTCATTTAACTTAAACTTGAATCCCAGTGTCACGAAATGAAATATAACGGACTGTGTATTTTTTTTAAGAAAATCAAACAAAATTTTATGCATGTCTGTGCTGATGCACGTTTTTTCACAACAGGATCTTTGTAAATGGCGCTTTAATGTCTACTGTTGCATCACTGGGTCGTCTGCCAAAACAAGATACTTTGGCAGCAGAGTTGGTCCAATATTAATGAAAACTTCACTACTTTTTAATAGCTGTTGAGGTATAATAATAAAGTTTTGTGATGCAATGCCATTACCTGATAGAGTGCAGTAAAATGGCGAGATATCCATGGTGATGAATGATTTGGCACGGACGTGGTGCCGGTCTCAGCTGTTACTTGTTCCTGTCCATTCTGCCCGGGTCTGACTTAACACCGTGTGTCTACCTGGAGGAAATTATGGTATCTTGTTATGGCACATAAAATGCCCTTGCAGATCCCATATGTCAGACTCTTAATATTTCTATAAGACTCCAATATCAACTGCACATTCAGCTCTCCATACAAACACCTTGTCACCATTTAAGACTTTTAAGAGCTAACCTGAGACTGGTGTGTTCTGGCCCAGTTAACTCATTTACAAAGGCAGTCGCCTGTTCCCCGAGAGGCCAGCTTAAAAGTAAAGTTTGCATTCAATTCCAATGCATAAGCCTCTGCGTGTTTAAGTATGCAATTTGGATAATCACCATTAGATTCAAATTTATTGTTAACATTTATAA
The DNA here is from genome assembly GCA_949316495.1 of Amphiduros pacificus. Classification (NCBI taxonomy): domain Eukaryota; kingdom Metazoa; phylum Annelida; class Polychaeta; order Phyllodocida; family Hesionidae; genus Amphiduros; species Amphiduros pacificus. The sequence goes on along the minus strand of OX439006.1, from coordinate 5,721,148 downwards.
TGGCCTGAATAGCACATGAATTTTTCATTCCATATATAGTTACATGCATTATATATCAAGCATAATTCTGACAGTTCATTTGGTCAATAATAATACTGAAAAATGCTATTTTTAAAATGCTTTGATATATGATAGGATTTAAGCATATGATTATTACAGATAGAATAATTGTTAATTCAACAATTTCAATCAAATACTAAGTAATTTACAATTATAATCAATATATACGAAGATTTAATTTATTTCTGCACCTTCAGTATTTCAAATATCTCTATTTCTTATCTTTTTTATATTATCTTATCGTAATATGTCGCTATATATCAATGAAAATAATCGTTATCAAATGCAACAATTGTACTTGAGAGTAATCTGAAGAAAAAAAATAGCTATGCTTTTAGATTATTGGATCAATTACGGTGTACTGCCTCAATAGGTGAAAGAGTCATGTCAACAAACAAGAGGTCAATGTTGATCTTCTAAATATATCTGAAAATATATAATTGGATTAACAGTTAATGCAAACAAGGACGTGTGCGCGGGATTTGATATTTGGGGTCTGGGGTTTAGTGGGGATGCGATAGATGGAATAATAATTGAATAATGGTAAATTATTTATCCATGTAATAATGGTAAAATGTATTACCAAATAAAATGTGTACAATTCTGAGATAATGTCGGAGTGAAAAAACCATGAAGGACGAATAAAATAGAATAAATTCGGAGAATGGGGCAATGGAAAAACCCCGAACAGGACAGACCTTTCATAAAAAATATCTTGACTCTCAAATTATCATCGAGATAAAATGCAATAGTTGAACTTCACCTTTCGTTAACACCAGAATTACTAGAATTGGACACATATTGACATGTTCTGTAATGTTCATATCCACCGTGAACCTATAAGTTTGAAAACAAGTATCCAAATGTTGGATCTTTGGGGGCAAACACGTCTTTATATAAACATCTGCACTATCAACAATCAAACTGGTAGAGGAACTGTAATGAGAAGACATTCCATAAACAAGGGTCAGATATTGATCATTACTCTCATCATTTTTTTCATCACATTACTCATATTTTACATTCACAAGATTTTAAATTTAAATATATTCATTTGGTTCCATTCTTTATAACATTAACTGACAGTGGATCCTTTAAACCTGGAATGAGAAAATCTTTTAATTTGCCTGAGTTTAAGACCACCTCCTCGTGTCTGTATGGACTCTCACAGCATAAAACATTTGTAAGATGGTTTACAATCAAAATCTTCTATTGTCCGTGAATCAACATGTTGTACATGGTTCACATAATGTCTATCATTGGACGTCTATACACCAACATTGGGTATAATATATAAAGTCTCGTCGACATAGCTCTGGAGTGAATTCATAAATTTCACCATAAGCGTATACATTGATATTAACAAAATTCAACTGAAGCTTTTCAGCTGTTGTGATATTTCTGACACCAGATGTCGCTCTGACCACCAGTATCATTCATCATCTCAGAAATTAATATTTTTGACTTAACAACTTACATCTACAAATAGCAGATTTAAGGATCAATGCAAAAATAGCCTTGTTGTATTGATCTGTTGGTGGTATCGCTATTATCAATCTCTCTCATGCCAATAAACCATACATCTCTAACGAATACAAGTATTTTCTTTGACTTTATTGTAAGCTGAGAGCAATGATGAAGTATATTGCTCTCGGTTGTATGTTGATCTATAACCATTGAGCATCAGTTTCTTCGGAGATGACAAATTTATTTTTTGTGGAGATTACCGATTTGTTGCTATGATCCCCATGTTTGCTCTCTCATTGGTCTAAATAATTGCCATTGTCTCCCACCATTGTCTCGACTGCCCAATTCAAACATCCAGATTACGAAAGACAATGCCCAATAATAAATGTAAAGAAATCAAGCTGATCATCTAATGTAAAAGACAAAAAAGATATTTGCAAAAGATTGCATCTGACAGCAATATAACATTTATTATTGCTTTCAGGTTGCATGTTACCCTAAACGGTATGTTGTAAATTGTATTTGTTGCTGATGCTTCAAACCTAGCTCTCTAAACATGCTAAACATATTTTGGGCAGATTGTACTTATTACAGTGTAATGTATTTTCAGTTTCCTTTCTCCTTCTAAAATTGACTTCTACAAGGTTGAAACTCCATTTTTCCCAAAAAAATTGACCCTACAAACACTTTTTTTCTGCAAATGTGTGAGTCCCACTTTATTTTTTTCTTACGATTGTATTCTAAATATTTTGTTTTGGCCATCAAGTGGTCTCACCAATACTTTTCTTCCACCCCCTTCCGAATGAATAATGGATAATTAGGGATGGGGTCATATGTCAGGGATATATGGTCTAGGGATGGGGTCATATGTCTGGGATATATGGTCTAGGGATAGGGTCATATGTCAGAGATATATGATCTAGGGATAGGGTCATATGTCAGGGATATATGATCTAGGGATAGGGTCATATGTCAGAGATATATGATCTAGGGATAGGGTCATATGTCTGGGATATATGGTCTAGGGATAGGGTCATATGTCAGGGATATATGATCTAGGGATGGGGTCATATGTCAGAGATATATGGTCTAGGGATAGGGTCAATGTCAGGGATAGATGGTCTGGGGATAGGGTCATATGTCAGGGATATATGGTCTAGGGATAGGGTCATATGTCAGGGATATATGGTCCAGGGATAGGGTCATATATCAGGGATATATGGTCTAGGGATAGGGTCATATGTCAGGAATATATGGTCTAGGGATAGGGTCATATATCAGGGATATATGGTCCAGGGATAGGGTCATATATCAGGGATATATGGTCCAGGGATAGGGTCATATATCAGGGATATATGGTCTAGGGATAGGGTCATATATCAGGGATATATGGTCCAGGGATAGGGTCATATATCAGGGATATATGGTCTAGGGATAGGGTCATATATCAGGGATATATGGTCTAGGGATAGGGTCATATATCAGGGATATATGGTCTAGGGATAGGGTCATATATCAGGGATATATGGTCCAGGGATAGGGTCATATATCAGGGATATATGGTCTAGGGATAGGGTCATATATCAGGGATATATGGTCCAGGGATAGGGTCATATATCAGGGATATATGGTCTAGGGATAGGGTCATATATCAGGGATATATGGTCTAGGGATAGGGTCATATATCAGGGATATATGGTCTAGGGATAGGGTCATATGTCAGGGATATATGGTCCAGGGATAGGGTCATATGTCAGGGATATATGGTCTAGGGATAGGGTCATATGTCAGGGATATTTGATCTAGAGATAGGGTCATATGTCAGGGATATATGGTCTGGGGATGGGGTCATATGTCAGGGATATATGGTCCAGGGATAGGGTCATATATCAGGGATATATGGTCTAGGGATAGGGTCATATATCAGGGATATATGGTCCAGGGATAGGGTCATATATCAGGGATATATGGTCTAGGGATAGGGTCATATATCAGGGATATATGGTCCAGGGATAGGGTCATATATCAGGGATATATGGTCTAGGGATAGGGTCATATATCAGGGATATATGGTCCAGGGATAGGGTCATATATCAGGGATATTTGATCTAGAGATAGGGTCATATGTCAGGGATATATGGTCTGGGGATGGGGTCATATGTCAGGGATATATGGTCTAGGGATAGGGTCATATGTCAGGGATATTTGATCTAGAGATAGGGTCATATGTCAGGGATATATGGTCTAGGAATAGGGTCATATGTCAAGGATAGATGGTCTGGGGATAGGGTCATATGTCAAGGATAGATGGTCTGGGGATAGGGTCATATGTCAGGGATATATGGTCTAGGAATAGGGTCATATGTCAGGGATATATGATCTAGGGATAGGGTCATATGTCAGGGATATATGGTCTAGGGATAGGGTCATATGTCTGGGATATATGATCTAGGGATAGGGTCATATGTCAGGGATATATGATCTAGGGATAGGGTCATATGTCAGGGATATATGGTCTAGGGATAGGGTCATATGTCTGGGATATATGGTCTAGGGATAGGGTCATATGTCAGGGATATTTGATCTAGAGATAGGGTCATATGTCAGGGATATATGATCTAGGGATAGGGTCATATGTCAGGAATATATGGTCTAGGGATAGGGTCATATGTCAGGTATATATGATCTAGGGGTAGGGTCATATGTCAGGGATATATGGTCTAGGGATAGGGTCATATGTCAGGTATATATGATCTAGGGATAGGGTCATATGTCAGGTATATATGATCTAGGGATAGGGTCATATGTCAGGGATATATGATCTAGGGATAGGGTCATATGTCAGGGATATATGATCTAGGGATAGGGTCATATGTCAGGGATATATATGGTCTAGGGATAGGGTCATATGTGTCAGGTATATATGATCTAGGGATAGGGTCATATGTCAGGTATATATGGTCTCGGGATAGATGTAAATTAATTTTGATTGATTGATGGGGCCTTAGAAATTCTTGTTTATATTATGTCTAGACCTTTCAATGTGAGAGCATAAATCTGATTTTAACGAATGGTCCTTTTCTTCTTTATCAGAGTCTACAGAGATATTTAAACATGATGTTTTAAATGTCTCTGTCCTTATGAAGTCTATAATTAAAAAATACTTCATATTTTTGTGAATTTCTCTCAATGAATATAGAGTAGATGTATGATCTAATGGAATTTTTAGCGCTATTTCAAGCCACCCTCCCACCATGAATGTTGGCAACTTCAACTTTTGTTTACCATGTTCACAGTACCATGTTTATGATGTTTCCGTGTCGCACGTGCTAAGAAAGTCTCTGATAATGGTGTCAGGTCATCGCGCATGCGCAGAACAGTAACAACAGACACGTTTGACAACTACACGAAGGACACTGGCCAGTTTGCAAAGTTGTTAGCACTCTTTGAGACATCATTCGACCTTGTCACTGGACACATTTCTCACATTTCTGACTTCCTTCCACTAGAGAACGTCAGGTGTACAAGATTTGTTTGAGAAGCACATTGCAATTTTGAACTTGAGATGGCCGTGAGATCAAGCTTTGGGAGGTTGATGCAGAGATCCACAACACTTGGACTGACCAAGGGGTGTGTGTCAAGCAGTGGACACAAGTGGACATCTCACTGGACACCTCCAATGTCAGTGGCTGGGGTGAGGTACATGTCAGCACAGCCAGGATCCAATCTCGTCTTCAGACAGGTGATTATATGTCTCTTAATTACTGCTAATATAAGTGTAACGCTTATATCAACATTGGCATTTAAATAATAAATTGCATCAGTGCCAGTGGGTATTTATGCTTGTGTTTATGTAGTCAATGTGTGTTTATGCAAGCAGAGGGTGTTTATGCAAGCAGAGGGTGTTTATGCAGTCAGTAGGTGTTTATGCAGTCAATGGGTGTTTATGCAATCAGAAGGTGTTTATGCAATCAGTTGGTGTTTATGCAAGCAGTGCCAGTAGTAGCTCGAGAATCTCTAGCAGTGAATTTGCCTTTTGTTTATTTTGGGTCTGGCGGCCATGAGCTGCTCAAAAATGTGTAAAATGCTAATAAAATATCCTTAGGAAAGGGCAAGTTATTTAGGGAGTGTATGCCATGACTAAAGCAGTAGGTGTTTATGCAATCAGAAGGTGTTTATGCAATCAGAAGGTGTTTATGCAATCAGAAGGTGTTTATGCAATCAGAAGGTGTTTATGCAATCAGAAGGTGTTTATGCAATCAGAAGGTGTTTATGCAATCAGAAGGTGTTTATGCAATCAGAAGGTGTTTATGCAATCAGTTGGTGTTTATGCAAGAAGTGGGTGTTTATGCAATCAGTAGGTGTTTATATCAATTCAATGTCAATTCACCCATTGACTGCATAATCTGTAGGTGTTTATATCAATTCTGCCATTCAGATCTTTGAGTAACATTGATAAGACAATGTGTATTGTACAAGTGAGTCTGTACTTATGTGAATATAGTACATCATACAGAGAGTGACAATATCTGTGATGTTACAATTACTCTGAGATAGTAACAATTTGAGAATGTAAGATGTCTACATATGTGTAAATGTGGTACGAGATCAGATAGGAAATTAATCCATCAACCAAAATTCAACATCCACTTTCTCTCAAATCCTGGGCAGTGACCTGTATGTACCCAGGATCTTAAACTATCAAACTGAACCTGTACTGTGTGTACACCAAGAGAAATAAGTCAACATGAACAAAATCATATGCGCAGATAAAATAACATAACTGGAATATAGGAATGAACTTGAGCGTGAAAGAGGAAGTGCAAGATCTTGTTTCCTCCTGATTTCTGGAGTGTAACCAGAGTGGGCACAGGGCAGTGTTAATCTTGGGGTAGATTTATTGCCCGGGGGTCTCATTTTATTATTTTAGTCAGAATATTGTCCTGCAAATAGAAAAAGAAAACTGAAGTTATAGTTTTATTGAAAAAAAAGATGTCCTCAATTTCCCTGTGAATTTGACAAATAAATTGATCTCAATCAATAGCATGAACAGAGAAGATGGTATAATATGCACAAGGTCAACCCTCTGACATAACCACGATACCACAGATAGATAATCCACTAATACTGATTGATAGCTAGATCATCAAGATTGTTGTCCTCTACACAACCACGGTCACCATGGTCATGCTCAGTATTTTCTACAAAAGCCTCTCTCCATATTTCTCATTTTAACTGTGTTTGTAGCCAGAGAAAACTTTCATTATGTCCCTGACCTATAGCATGTATAGTCACAGTGTGAGGGTCATAAACTCTGTCCTCACTTGCAGACATAACACCTTTAATGTTGAGCGAGGTATTTACTGTTACAAACATTGAATTTCTTGGTATTGCTGTTATCTGTTTTTTTTGTAACACGGATGGTTCCTTTTTTGACAACCATTGCCGACAGGAACTATCTGTGTTATTCTGTGATCGGTACGATCATGGTAAGTGTGTAATCATTTCCTGTGGTTTGTGATTCGTTTTTTTCTGTGGTCATTATTGTTCAAGCAACTTACGCCACTGTGGAGTGTTCGTCCGTGTGCATGCAAGATTCCAATTTGCGCATGCGCCCGGGCGTATGAATACTTCAATAAAAGAAGTAAACAAAAGAAAAGAAGTGCGTGATGTAAAAGCAGAACGTTCAAAACGATGTCATGGTCTTCGTCCATCGTTGCATAAAATTATCCCTTTAAATTGCTTGGAAATGCTTCCCAATCGCAAGAACAAGGAATTTTCAATAAGTTTAATTCAAATTCAGTGTAAATCGGACAATTAGAAGTCAGATGACATGCAAAAGTCTGATCGATGATTTGCGGTTAGCGCCTGAGCGATATTAGGGCAACTTACGTAATCGAGCCTGAAAAGGCACATCTTTGCATACAGTTGTGCTAAAGAAATCGTTCACATACCAAATTAAATATTTTTAAAAAATGAATAAAAATAATTTCAACTACTTCATCAGTTTGCAATGATTGTTTGTGTTTAAATGTATTTTGTTGTTTGTTTAAATTTTTGTTTTGTTTGTTGTAATTTTTGTTTTGTTTGTTGTAATTCTTGTTTTGTTTATTGTAATTTTTGTTTTGTTTGTTATTTTTTTTACCATCCATGTTACATGTGGAGCACCACTTTTTCTTGTTTAGTGGACCATAAACTCTAACATCTACAAAAGCCTCTCTCCATATTTCTCATTTTAACTGTTTGTAGCCAGAGTAAACTTTCATTATGTCCCTGACCTATAGTCACAGTGTGAGGGTCATAAACTCTGTCCTCACTTGCAGACATAACACCTTTAATGTTGAGCGAGGTAATTACTGTTACAAACATTCTTGGTATTGCTGTTATTGGACCATAAACTCTAACATCTCATGATCATTAACTTTTGGAAATTACCATGCAGTACCTCTTTGTAATAACCCTGTCCGTCCTTTGTCTATTTATTTGGTTGTCTGTTCGTCCCTTCCTTCATCCATTTTTTCGTGGATGTGTTACCTAATCTGTAAGGTACTGGGTTTATTTACGGTATAAATGAGGCATCTCAGCTTCCATAAGATTATGGGTTATAATTGCCAACATTTAGGAATTGTCAGTGGTGATAGCATTGAGGGGTTGTCTGTACAAGTTTTAAAGTCTGCAAGATTAAAGTCAGCAAGAAGTGCTAGTAGCAGTATAACTGCTAATAACTATATTAACATCAACATTGACGTCAAGATAATGCTTTACATTCTGGCCAAATACACTCATCGAATCAACACCTTTCCCATCCAAATTTCACTTACTTTGTTGTTTCTATGCAGGCCACTCATTGTTTCCACGCAAACCACGTGATCAGCGTTTTCAGAAAATGCAGAGTGAAATCCTAGTATATATTGCCTTCTGCAGAAAAAAAATAACCAAAAGTTAAAAACAAACATTAAAATATACAAATTCAAGGCAAAACATGCAAAACATCAGGACTGAATGATATAAAAATAAGGCTCCAATGCATTTTCAATTAAAAAGTTTGTTTCAGCCAGAGAGGAATATGATAATGGTTACCCCTGTTATATGACCATCCGGGGGGATTCTGATAAAATCATGAATAACAAATAGTCCATCACCAGTAGAATCCTGTCGTACTAAGATAGTGGATTTGTCAGGTAGAATTTCTGCATAACATTTATCATGTTCTCCTTGACTTTTACCACTTTCATAATTTGGAATTCTACTTGACCCATGTACCAGCAAAAACAAGATAAACATCTATGGAGTAGAATTTCAATGAATTGCTGGTCCAAGGTTATTTGTTTAATCCGTGAGAAATGTCTCGTTTCATAATTTTTGTGATATGTTTCAATCATTATTGGGACTACATTCACTCCGGTTCAAATCAAGCATGTAAACAAATATGAATACAAATTTTGCTCATCACATCTTAAATCCATACATATGTTCCAAATCTTAACTGCAGTGAAAAAAATAAAAATAATTTTTTGTTTTCAAAGATGTAAATTGCCAAGTAAATGTTGAATAGAAACTTAATTTAACTATATAATTTAACTATATAATTTGTTGATGTACATGTATGTTCAGGGGACAAATTCTATCTATTTCCCATTAGGCTCGGAATTTTTATTAATTTCAAATAAAATCACTTAGTTGTCACAGAGGCTGCCATTTTGAATAACAGTACATATATATTTTTATACTTTGATAATCAATAAATTTGACATGTAATTTGAATTTTGATAGGCCACAATTATCATCTGCTGAAGTCTGTTCTGGGAATGGATTGAATAGATCATTTATGAGCCAACTTGTAGGCATTTCCAGAAAATGTTCACAAACATTAGAAAATGCATTAATCAGTACAGCTCTGAGGCTAAGGTCATTAACCGATGTTGATTGTTGATTGTGTAATGTCAAATGATGTTTACAAACACTTTATCTGATGAAGAAGTAGGTTGCGACATTCATGGTTTGTATCAGGTCTATCACTTGTGATCTATACAAGATATGTGAAGCTTTGGTGGTCATCCTGTGAATTATGTACAGTGGGTTAAATCAGTAACATCAGGTGCTACAGTCTCCTGGCTGAAAGGTGTGAAATACAAAATAGAAATATATATATTTATATATATATATGTGTGTGTGTGTGTGTGTGTTGCCCTATTAGCTCAATAAAAGGGACAACTTGCATTTTATGACCTTCAACAATAAACTTTTAAATGCTCCTCAATGTGATTTATACGGTAATTCTCACTGCTTGTGTGGACCCTGTTGCCACCTGGTGTGCTAAAATCTATCACACATGGGTGACCCAGCTCGCACTCTAAATGACACAAGAGACACCTGGTGGATCACAAATGTGGAATCTCAAGCAGTGACACATGTATACACTTTTTTTTTTCCTTTTCTAAGGATTGGTTGTTAACTCATACAGATTAGTAAATAATCCAAACAAATTCAAAAATACTTCAAAGACATTGTTATAATGTACCATTTATTTAGAATGAGAGTAAACTTTACTTTTTAGCTATTTGACAACCGCACTTACACGTACACGTATCTGCTGGGTGATCAGAAGTCCAAGGAGGCGGTCATCATCGACCCCGTGCTGGAACTGGCCTCGCGGGATATAACCATAGCACAAGAGTTGGGACTCAAGCTTGTATTTGCAAGTAAGTATACTGATATAAAAGTTGATAAAAAGTGCACTTTTTATGGTGTTTTCATGTTGCCAGGTGACAAGATCTCTTCCTCTGATGCTGGTTAGGATAACGACTTTAATGGTCAAATAGAAATCGATCAAATGAGTTCATCAACCCTCGTCAGTATAGTTGGCACCTGGTTACGAGAAAGCTACATTGCATGACATTTGTTTTGGCTTCTGACACATCTAAACAGTGCACATCCAAACAGTTTATCACAAAATTTATCTGTAGATACCTTTGTACTAACTAATCCTTGGAAACCTTGGCACTAACTAATCCATGGATACCCTGGTACTAACTAATCTATGAATACCTTGGCACTACTAACAAATCCACGGATACCTTGGCACTATTTCATGGACACCTTGGTACTAACTAATCCATGGGTATATTGGCACTAATCCATGGGTACTTTTTATACCAAGAAATCCATGGATACATTGGCACTAACTAATCCATGGATACCCTGATACTAACTAATACATGAGTACCTTGGTACTAACTAATCCACCTTGGTTACCTTGGTACTAATACATGGATACCTTGGTACTAACTAATCCATGGATACCCTGGTACTAACTAATACATGAGTACCTTGGTACTAACTAATCCATGAATTCCTTGGTACTAATCCATGGACACCTTGGTACTAATACATGGATTCCTTGGTACTAACTAATCCATGGATACCCTGGTACTAATACATGAGAACCTTGGTACTAACTAATCCATGGATACCTTGGTACTATTCCATGGATACCCTGGTACTATTCCATGGATACCTTGGTACTAATACATGGATTCCTTGGTACTTTCAGTGAACACACACGTGCATGCTGATCATGTGACAGGAACTGGTGAGATCAAACGAATGCTACCACATTGCAAGAGCTGTATAGCAAAGGTAGGTCATCCAATCTTCAAACTATATATTGTTTATGTTTGCTCTTAATAAAGATTTTGACATATTCTTTCAAAATGTGGACAATAACTTTGACATTGCACAGTATCTCACCATTTTGACAAGCAACTGGTATGAATGACTGGGGCTTGTCAGTCGTCTTGTCAATACCTCACGGTCAAAATGGAATTCATCTGCCACAGTTCCACTCAATTTTTAAGGACTAAAAAAGAAATAATGATCTACATCTTAACTTATTCAAATTTCCATGTTTATGTTGAAAGAGTCCATTTTCATTTTACTACTCAAAAAAGAGAAGTTGTGCTGAAAAGCTATTCCCAGGTTTAATTATAGTCTTTAGGAAAAATCTCCTCTCAAATAATTTCTGAATGAAATTTTAACATTTGTATATCCTTGGCATCGTTGCTTTGCAGGTAACGGAAGCCGTGGCTGACGTGCACATAGACCATGGAGACAAGGTGAAGTTTGGTCAGTTTGAGCTGGAATGCCGCAGCACTCCGGGACACACCAACGGTAGGAACCCGGGACCTCCTATATCACCATAGCAAACATCAGTAGGCATCAAGATAGCTCACCCATAACTAAACACACCTTTTAAGTTATTTAGGCCCAGATTGGTTTTACACCAAATGAAAAAATAATATCAGCGCTTATTTATGTATGTTACGGAGCAAAGTTTTTAACTTCTGTAAAAATACATACTTTGTACCCTATGGGTGAACTACCTTAATCTATGATCCTATTGTGTGTAATTAATTGCTAAAGCAAATGATTTTTTTAAAATTAATATTTTCTAAAGAGTGAAGAAAATCACATGTACATGCATTTTAAGTTTGAAATCCTGTTTAACTCTTGATAGTAGGTTGTATGTACATGTATGTGAAGTTTATTTTAAAGCATTGATGAAATGAGGTTTTCAAGCACTTTTTCCTTGTATGATATATATGTTTATACCCAAACTTTGTAATCAAAGTTATCACCTATCATAATTTTTCTGCATAAACTTCTGTGCCATTTAAACATGTTGAAAGTGGAGGAGTCTTCTGCTAAAACCCAGATCATCTACAGGACAAACTTTGTTTAGCTGACCCGTGATCTAGTGCAAACACCTGCTTAGCAAAGTCTTGCTAACTATGGGGCACCTTTAAATTGGGACAGTGGAGTGATTTGGCTAACAGAGCCCTGTTTGCCCTACATGTGGCCACCTGGTGGTCAAAAGAGTATAAGCAATACTTGGCCGTGACTTTTAGTAAACACAGTAATCATGATCAGTGCATTTTGGTTGATTTTAGTGAGATAGCTTTCTTGTATCACAGTTCATGGCCACATATCATTTAAAGGGATTAAGCATCGATTTTGAAAAAAAACGTTTAAAATTCGCATATTGGTGATAAATATTTTTTTGTCTTTCATGTCTATAACTTTTTGATTGATGGATCGCCATAAGTGTCTGTGAAATCTGTTAGAACACGACCCTAATATATAGGCCCCTGATGAAAGCACACTCCTTTCTTGGCATCATTTTTATGTGGAGTGTCATCATAGAGACACTGAAAGGTAAAATGACGTCATAAGAGTATGGCAATATGCTTATGACGTCATGAAATGTATTGTCCTTTGAATAGCGCCAGAATGACGTCAAACAGTGCTACCCCACTTTGAGCCTCAATTGAGGTCAAACAAAGTTCACGCTACCCGTGTTTACCCGTCACGTGCAGCTTATGGCTGAGACAGATCTTTCCTGGGAGTGCAACTTTTATGGCTTATAGCAACATATCTTCTTAATCTATCATCATATTTTAAATTTGTGATGATGTTCATATATGTGGCCAAGCTTTGAATACACCAAATTGTAGAATTGATGCTTAATACCTTTAAGCATACCCCAAAGCACTGTAAAATTGCCTTTGACCTCTGTGATTTCATGAATGCTTTAAATGCACATTGAGTTTTAAATACAGTTTTTTGAAGAGTGAAGAAAGTTAGATGCACTTTGAGTTTGAAATACTGTTTATCTTTAGAGCTATAGTAAGTTCCATGAATATGAAATTTATTTTAAATGCACTATGAAGTTTATCTGTTTAGCTAATAGGTTGCATGAATGTGAAGTTTGTTTATTTTATGCACCGTTTTCCAGGCCCAGGGAGTAACAGGGAAAACCACTGGACCTGCTACTAAAAATGTAACAGAATTTTGTGCTGTGATTGAAAAATCTAATCATAATGCATTAATTTTGTCCTTTGAAAAGACCATTTATTTTAACTTGATATTAGTTTGATAGATCTGTACCCGTATTCAAGTGTATTATAAGGCACCAAATCAGGTCTACTCTGTGTAGGCGATTTTCTCAAATTAAGATTTAAAAAAAGCATTGAGACATCATGGACATTGAAGACTTGCCATTCTTATATTCAATATCTATGCTAATATATTCAAATACAAAAGATAGGACATAAACGCACCAGGTTTTTTCCCTTTTAAGCAAGTTTATAAAATGATTTTCCTATTTTATTTTAATGAAATAACAGGAAATGCCTTATTATTGTAGGGTGTATGACGTTTGTACTGCATGAGAGAGGCCTGGTGTTTACAGGCGACGCTCTGCTCATCCGGGGATGTGGAAGAACGGACTTCCAGGAAGGTGTGTATATCAAACTCCTGCTTTAGGAGTCATCACAAACTGATAGCAGTTTATGTTGTCTTTGTTTGCCATGCGTTTCCACTTCTCCACTGTTTTCCTTTGTGAGACTGATGCATGTTATGTTGGCGACAGACAAGGATGAGTAATCAATTGTTACATCATGGTTGCTATGTTTAATGGAACCACGAGCAATTTTGATTCTATAAAAATCAATTCATTCTCTTCTCAAACTCTGAAGAATCACTACAGTTGACGAAACACATCAGGCATTTTTTGTCAAAATCTTCATTTGACACAGCTACAAACTCACCAATAACTTGTAAAACAACTGAATTCCTGTAAATATAATTTATTGCAATTGTATGAACTTGACTTGATTTCAGGCAGCTCAGAAGGGCTATACAAGTCAGTCCACTCGCAGATCTTTTCTTTGCCTGCTGATTACTTGTTGTATCCGGCACATGATTACACAGGTAAGTCAGCTTTATCTACATCTACATCAATATATATATATATATATATCAAGATATATATATATATATATATATATATATATATATATATATATATATATATATATATATATATATATATATATATATATATATATATATATATATATATATATATATATATATATATATATATATATATATATATCAGTAGGTTTGGCAAAAGCTCATAGTAACTCAAAAGGAAACGTAGGAGCTTGTCAAGTTTCCCCAAGCAAGCAAATTTTGTCCAGAGCCAACATTTTTTGGTTATTGCACTTTTATTTTCAATAACTTTAAAGGAAGAAATTTTCAAACTTTGAGCTTGCCCTGTTGGTCCATGCAAACAATTGTGTTGGTTCAGCAACAATAAGGAATTTTTTTAAACATTTTTTTTATATATAATTAGACTGGTTAAAAAAAGGCTGAAGGCAAACAACTTTTTAAATTATAATTCAAACCCTTAAAATAAATTTTATTTATTTTTTCTATTTTCACAAAATGCTCAATTATTTATCAATTTAAACCTTTTCTCAGATTTCTTGATCTACAAACATTTCTATAAACATAATTAGAATATATTCAATACCATTCTTTCTTTGACAGGATTTTAAACTGCTATGATATTAAGAGCCTTAATGATGTCCGGTGACAATGATATAAGCTCAGTTTTACCTGTTACCTGTTTTATGGCAAAGTTATATTGCTGTTATATTTTCATGAAAAATTAGCTTTTTTTTAATTATGACATATTGCTCTCAGGTTTTCCAAAAAAAAATCTTTTTTTTGTTTCTTTATGAAACATTCAGTTTTTAAAAGTAATTTTACAAAATAAAATGCAAATGAGTAAAACAGAAAATAATTCACAAATGTAATTGTTTCACAAAATATTTTAGAATATTGTTGCTAATCAGTATTAGCTGTGAAGTGAATGTTTTAGAATGAATTTGTATTATCAAACATCTCAATGACAATACTATAAGTATTGCATGCACAGTGTGCTGACCAATCAAAATAGTCAAGACAATGGTAGGAGACAAAGGCAATTATTTCAACCAATCAGATAGCAGCTAACAAATAATTGCAAAAAATGTCCAAAGTAACAATAGCAGGAAGTGCTGACTACCATGTCGACATTTCAACACCGCATAGATTTTTTAAATGATAGAGACAAATAAAAAAATTATCTGAGAAACAAAATGTTTAAATTTATTGGCAAGAGGGTCATTTGGAGTAGCTTTAGATGGTCTAGTGCATCATAATACGCAGCTTCTAAAACACACAGCACATGCTCAGAGGCAAACACTAACCAGTAATTTTTATATTTTTCATTGGTTTTTCAGGTCAGACTGTATCAACAGTGGGTGAGGAACTTGCTCATAATAAACGACTCACTAAACCTGTGGCCGACTTTGTGAGCGTGATGAACAACCTCAACCTGCCCTACCCCAAGCAAATTGGTAAGTCATCTGTATTTAGAATAGATGGGGTTTTCTTTAGCCTAAAAAAGGGTGTGGTAATGTCTGACTTGTGTTTTTAGCTCTGCTGATTTCTTTTAAGTTACAGAGCTTTAGGAGTGGGGAAAATGTCTGTCCATCTGTCTGTCCATCTGTCCATCAGCATTTTCCTTACAAATCTTCTTCTTCTCCAAAACTAGCAGTATGATATGTTTCATATTTTATATCAAGGTAGATATAGAGTTGAAGATTCATTGACCTTATTGCAGTGACTAGTAGGTCACAAATATTGTATGGAGCATATCTTAGCAACCACTTATAAAAGGATATTAACCTTGAATTCAAAATGTGTGTACATGCAACATCTCAACCATTAAAAGTGAATAAAAAGTACTTGATATCCGTTATCAGCACTACATGTATGTTGAGCACCATATACATTTTTTACAGATTTAACCTTGATGCTGTGACCTTGACCTTTATATTATTGTGCAAGCTATATATCATGAATGATTGGGCATGCATGGCAACCACAAGATGTTGCCAGTGTTCACTAAATGTTTTTGACCCATATCAGACAATATGTCAGCCAGCCATGTCAGAAATTTATCTTCAGGATCAGGCATTTCAACACATTTGCTCATAGAAATTTACACATAGATTGAAAACAGCAGGTCTGCCATTGGTGTCAGCACGGTGCACCATCCAACTCAGACATGCAACAGTTCAGCGATAAATAGTTTTGCATTTATCACACAAATTCTTCCATTCATGATTTAATTGACGTACGATTAACATAGATTTGTGATATGTAAGTAATTCTCGTCATAATTTATTGCAAAAAAGACATATTTGTACAAGTCCATGCTCGCGTGAATCCGGATCTAGGTCCTTGTTATAGGGCTACATGTGGTATTTAGCGAGATTGGTTCGCCTGCGCGATAATGCAGAATTTCAGCTTGTTTCCAATCTCTGTATTAAATGTCTCTGATTTGCCCTTTAGCCAATTGTCACAAGCTACAGTTGGACTGGAACCCTATCATAGTTGTGATTTTGTAACAGCAAACAATAAGGTAGAGAAATGAAAGTCTGAGGCACCCATTGCTTCGAAGTAGGTGCACGATTATTGTGCATATTTAATAAATGGGTGAATAATTACTGGCCTGGCCTGCAGAGCCCGAAGAAAGTTTGCTAGTTATACAGTTCATGTGTTTTCATTTAAGTCAGCAGAACTATCAACCCAGGGGTTTATGTTGGTCATGCATGCATGATTCTACCATGTTTATTAAGATTGTCTTTTTTTTCTCAATAGATACAGCCCTTCCAGCAAACATGGTGTGTGGCATAAGTAGCTTGATGAACAAGTAATTATAACAAGGATTGAATCTCCAAACCTTAAACTTGACCTCATGATGACCTTGTGAGGTATTGAGGTTCTGATATATGACAGGGACACCATCAAGAGATTTCATCTTGTGACATCATCGGGAGATTTCATCTTGTGACACCATCAAGAGATTTCATCTTGTGACATCATCGGGAGATTTCATCTTGTGACATCATCAGAAGATTTCATCTTGTGACATCATCAGAAGATTTCATCTTGTGACATCATCGGGAGATTTCATCTTGTGACATCATCGGGAGATTTCATCTTGTGACATCATTCAGAGATTTCATCTTGTGATATCATCAGATATATTTTCTGGGGACAATGTCTTTGTCGAGATAGGACAAGCTCGCTTGGGCATTCTTGTATTGGTGGTTTGGACATTGCCGCTGACCTGAACTAAGTTGCCCTTTTGTATTCAAGATAATAATTGAGACTGAAGGCAGGAACTAATCCATATGAAATGCTTGCTTGGTTTGGGAGCATTATTAGTGGGATATAGATAATAAAACATGAGACACTCCTTGGTATGCAGTATTACATGTACATATACTTCACTGATACGACACAAGGTGCAACATTTTGGACAGAAAATAAGATTGGGAGACAAAAATCTGTTCTTAGAACTGGTATATATTCTGATAAATTAAACAGAGCATGGCCTTTAAAGAATAAAAAAACGGGATTCCATTCCTTTCTAAAGAGATTCTTTTGATGTAATGTGCATAATAAGATATAAAACATTGATGTGCCATTTCCAGGATTGAGATCATCTTCTGTAAGTCAGATGTTTTCATCTTGAAGCATATTAAATAATATGAAGGATATTTTATCACATAATGAACTTTACATGGAACAATCACGGCTATTTAAGATTTACAAAAAGAGTTTTTTGATGGATTTAATATATCAACAAATCATACTTTCAATTGAAAGTAGAAAATGCTTTTATTTCAAATGTCAGGTTTTTTCCTCAAAATAATTCAAGTTAGAATTTAAACTTTGAGGTTTTCTTTTGTTATGTAAATTGTGCAAAATATTGCATCACATGGCTTAGGTCTGTATTGTGCTGTGCTGGTATTTTTTGAGTCTTATTGGTAAGATGGAGTATGGTTGGCAATTAATTGTATATATTTCCTGCAAGGATAAAATTTTGTTGATTTTTTGTAATGATTTTTAAAAAGATTACATCGACAAATGTTGTTTCGCACATACACATACACCTGAAACATCCAGTGTCTCATTCTACTAATGTAAATATAGTATGGAATATTGCAATGTTGAGGGTGTTGGAAGCATCCCCAAAAATGGCTACATTTTTAGAATCCATCAAGTATACAGAGTATAATTTCTGCACAGCCAAATATATCATAAATTTTAAATATTCTGTTTTCGATGCATGGTTTTGAAAATGAGTATGGAGTGATCCTTTATCAGACTGACTAGCTTGGATGCAAGAAATATTACTGGACTATCAGGTTTGTCAGTCTAGCAGGGTATGGTTCTCCTACCATGTGGACACTTACAACATGGAGAATGGAATGTTTATGTTGATATATGGGGCCCTCAAGGTTTCAAGCCATATAAGGAAGTCCATGCTGTATTTTGACAGCTTGTTAACATGAAACGAAGGTGTCAAATTGTGTCGGACTGTTGAATCAATTTACATTGAATATACTTTACATATTGAATATACTTTATTTTACATTGACTTTGCAATTTCTCAGTCTATTGAGTATAATTTAGGTGAAAGAAATTGGTTCATTTTTATATATAACAGCAACTGAAGGAATAAGACCTACAAATCCTGGACCACAAATCTTCAATGAAGAGTGATTTGCTTAAATGTGGCATACAAATCTTTGGAAAAGACAAGGAAAGTTAGATGCAAGATGAGTTTAAACTGGAAAGGACAGAGTTTGGACAATAGTTTCAAAAATAAACTAGAATTTTAATTTCTTCTTTCCACTCATTAAAGTGTCATAATTTCCACAAGAATATTATTTATCCATATACAGCGGTAAATCACTGCTGTATATTAGAGTTAAAGTCATTTGAGAATTGATTATAAACAGACATGTAAGATAAACTGACAAAAGGAAATAAAATATATGTTGGAATTTTAAGATTGGTGCCTGTTTATTCTGGCATAGATCAAATTTGCATTCTTTAGAGATGAAGCACTATTCACGATTGACCTCCAATTTTATTTAAAAAAGATTGGGAGAGGGACATGATTGCGTTTGCTCCATTCAGCTATACATAATTGAATGGAAACTTGTTTTATTCTCCCAGACTAACAAGCAGTACCATGAACATGTCCAGACTTTGTAAGGACTGGCCCACTTCACGCACATAAATAAGAACTGGCCCCCTTCACACACATAAATAAGAACTGGCCCCCTTCACACACATAAATAAGAACTGGCCTCCCTTCACACATAAATAAGGACTGGCCCCCTTCACACATAAATAAGGACTGGCCCCCTTCACACACATAAATAAGAACTGGCCCCCTTCACACATAAATAAGAACTGGCCCCCTTCACACATAAATAAGAACTGGCCCCCTTCACACACATAAATAAGAACTGGCCCCCTTCACACATAAATAAGAACTGGCCCCTTCACACATAAATAAGAACTGGCCCCCCTTCACACACATAAATAAGAACTGGCCCCCTTCACACACATAAATAAGAACTGGCCCCCCTTCACACACATAAATAAGAACTGGCCTCCCTTCACACATAAATAAGGACTGGCCCCCTTCACACATAAATAAGGACTGGCCCCCTTCACACACATAAATAAGAACTGGCCCCCTTCACACACATAAAAGCTTGATTTTACCAGTAAAAACTTTTTATGTACGCAACCCCCAAAACAAGCAATCTCTGTTGGGTGGCTGTTTGAGAGAATATGCAATCAGGGAAATGCAGATAAACATCCAATATGCTTCAATATTTGCTTTAAAAATGAACTTCTGAATCTTGTTTTTTTTAGGATGTTCCAAATTTCATGTTTGTCTAGTACTGTTGTTCTTTATAATGACACAAAGAAATCCATATTTCGATATAAATATTTAATCTAGGATTCCATTCTTTTTCATTCCTCAATATAGAGGCCAAAATCTGTCAATCCCCTCTTCAAAAAAGACCTAAAAATCTCATTACACAAAGGCAAGGTTTTCACTCAATTTTCCTTTCAGTTTCACAGGGTTTATGCCCTAAGCCTAAATGGGTGAATTATCTAATCAAATGCATTAAAGTTCAAGTTAAATTAGTTTACAATTATTGACCAATGAGAACTGCTATCGTTTCACAACCTTACTCAATGGCCAATACAAGACCCTAATAATTTAGTTCTGGAATTTGAAAAAAATCCAATGTGCAACAAGTTCTCAATAAAAATAATTTAAAATTGTCAATCTGAATTTGGGATTTTCCCCCATGCACACCTACTTTTGCCAGTGAACAAAAAACACACAAAATAAATGAATTGCATTACCATCATTTGAAAAACAAGTCATTTCCTTTATTGTTTTAATTCTAATGAGTAATTACAATAATTGATGTATTCATGTGCCTGTTATACCAACATCACAAGTTCCAATACACTTTTTTTCACTCTAAAATTGGCAGTAAAATCATGATTTCTGGAGAGAAAAAAATGATGTGAAATAAATCCATTATTGGTGATAAAAGTATCAATATTCCAGTCAAAGTATCAATATTCCATAAAATCATGTTCCTCCCAATGCTTTTCATCCTTTCATCATAATGATTCTCTTGACAGATATATGTGAGAAACTGTCACAAGTTGTAATACATGATACATTGAAAATATAAAACTGTTTTATCAGTCCTAAACACTGGCAGAATAGAATACATTCTGCTTTCTCCTCCACAGTGCTGCCCCCTTCGTTTGTCCCTCCTGTGCTGCCCCCTATGTTTTCTACAGTGCTGCCCCCCACGTTTGTCCCTCCCTTGCTGCCCCCCCCATGTTTTCTCTGTAGTGCTGCCCCCTGTGTTTGCCCCTCCCGTGCTACCCCCTAGTATCGGCCCGATCTCTCTCTGCTGCGGGACCTACGCCTGTCCCTGCTCCGTGATCTGTGTCTCCTTTCTCGATCGCCTCCTCCACCGCCTCCTCCACCTCCTCCTCCTCCCCTTTCTCGGCTGCGACTCCTGCTACGCCTGGCGGGAGGTGAACGTGACCTGGACTGCTGCTGCCGACTACGGCTGAAATAAAACCACCAACCAAATAAATTACAGCAGCCGATGAATGTATAGCTGTTCTGCTTTATTTCACTTTTTTTCTTCATATTTTAATTTCTCTTCAAGGCATATTTTTACTTTATATTTTATGTAAAGGCATATATTTTTTTCCACTTTAACTTTTTCTGACAGGCTCAATTTTCTTTCCTATTTTACTTTCTCTTTAAGGTGTATTTGTCTTTCATATTTTACTTTCTCTTTAAGGTGTATTTTTCTTTCATATTTTACTCTCTCTTTAAGGCAAATCAGAGCAAATTGAGGTGTATTAATCCAGTCATTGACATCATAATTTACCTGTATGAGATGACCTCCTTGCCTCCAATACTGGCCACAGCTGAAGTGATCTCACTGTTAAAATAAATAGTATCATCAGTGTTAGTGACGTCAAACATTAAATAATAAAATACACATTTCTGGATATTGAGATATTTCTCTAAACAGGATATTTTGTGATCTCATAATTAGTCATTGCATAAAAGAACAATTTTCATTCAAAGGTTCACAAGATTTTTCTTTGTGAAATCACAATTTTAGGAAAATTTCCTGTTGCAAAATTGCTGATATCCACAATATCCTGACATGAGATTAAATTGATAAAGAGTATATTTGCTAACATTTTCTCCACTTGGGCATTATTAGCTGACAATATGTTCCAATATCATAGCAGAGTTTCACTGACCTTCTCTTACGACGATTACGGCCGTATAATTGCCTTCTCAGCTCTCGTGAGATGGGCTTCAAATGCATAAAGTTACAGAATCCTCCACGCGTACACTCCCTGTAAAAAAAAGGAAATATTTCAATCTCATTATCTCTAAATTAACAGATACCCACAACAAAATGTCAATGATGCAGAGAAGATTTTTGAAATAGGTACATCATGGTAACTTTATATGACAGACTTTGGTGAGTTCTGCGTTCCACCTAGTTTAACATGTCCTGTCCTGAGTTCCACCTAGTTTAACATGTCCTGTCCTGAGTTCCACCTAGTTTAACATGTCCTGCCCTGAGTTCTGAGTTCCACCTAGTTTAACATGTCCTGCCCATGGATATCTCAGTCCCCAAACACATCCAATTTTGGAGATTCTTCTCAGGAATAATATTAATTCAAAATTCAAAGAAACATTTTGCTATGCATCATTACTATTACTAAACCTTGATAAACAAAAACCATCCTGTCTATTAAAAACTTTTTTTCTTTTATGTTAAATTTTTTTATTGAATATTTTTATTGAACCCTTTATTTCCTTACCCCATTTCATACTGTCTGCAGCAGGCTTCCCTGAAGTCTGTGACGGGAGACAATTCAGCGTGGACCGGGCGTCCATTAAACCACCGATTGTTGAGATCTGCCACAGCTTTCTCTCCATCCTCCTCATAACGAAACTGCAACCCAATATACAACACTCTTCTGTCATGTTTACCTGCACATTTCCAGCTGATAATTTTGAACCTTTATTGAATGTTATATCCAAATGAAAGTATTGTGGGGTCTACCTTTCATTTATAAAAATAAACAATTTTAGTTATGAAAGGCATCACTTTTGGTGTTGCCAGGGAGGCTGCCATTTTGAATAACATGACAAATATTCAATAAGAATCAAGATAACAAATTCAATATGTAACATGCATTTTGATTGGCTGAAACACTCATCCGTCTGCTCATGGAAAGGTTTTGAATGATCATTTATAAAACAAGTTGCATTTCCAGAAATTGTGCATAAAAATTATTAAAAAAAACAATGATCAGCATAGCTCTAAGGCCATTGCCCTATGTGTTATTTGTGAAGAAGAGAAAGAGTGAATCTCCTGACTGACTCGCACATTGAATGCAGTACTCACCCTGATGTAGACATTGCCAACAAGGTGGTCTCCCAAGTTATCGCATATGTTCATTTCTTCTATCTCTCCGTACTGAAATACACAAACAATGTTCAGGGAGTGTTGACGTGGAGCAATCTGCAGCTTTGTACAGCAGAAGCCCAGAGCACAAGAACTATGCCCACAATTCTTAAACCACCTCACCACAAGGGTAAATTTGCAATAGAAAAAGATATTTTCTTTTTAGAAATACCAGAATACAATGGTCAATAGAATGATTGAAATTGAAAATCCATTGGATAAAATCACCAAAAAAACAAAGCCATCTGTTGACAATTTTGTGCCATCCTTTGTTTAAATTAACGTTTAACAATATATCAGATCAAATATTAATTCTTATCAAATAATGAGGTTAGAAATGTTTGATTAATAAATGCCTTATGCTATAAGAGTTTACCTTGTCTTCCAATTCTGTGAAGACTTCCTCAAAGAATTCGTCGAAGTGCTCCTGCGCTTCCATGTCACTCATGATGACAGTGACTACAACACGCCACAAGACAAATTTCAAATATATAATTTGCATTTTCGTATTACTTTAAACTACAAATTAGTTATCATTTATCAGAAGAATTTCTCACCACAAAATTTCAATTTAACTTATTTACCTTGAAAAGAAATAAAAAATGGCATTCAATTCTTGAAACGAGAAGACTACAGTATATGTATCTGTTTGTGTAATGCTGCCTAGAAGTGTCATTAGTTCATACAAATGCAAGATATAAGATTTAAAAAAAAACAAACAATATTCAACAGGAGACATTAACATTCTGACAGAATACTGGTCGTTATTTGTATTCAACACTGTTTTTGCCATCGTTTTAAAGTGGATGATAAAGAAAGTTCTTCTCCTACCTATCATAAACTGGCTTTTGATTTTAAACATTGCTTTTCCCTCAGACCTCGTATAATTATTCTGCTGTCTTACAGCCTGAATGAAGAGTACTTACTATGGGAGCCATCTGCTGTCTGTGCTGTATTCTGCGGGTTGATGTACAAATTCTGCAGCAATACGGTCTATAAAAAAAATACACTTTTGTTTCAAATAATATGCAAATGTAAAAAAAAATCATAACATTTTTTACCAAATATCTTAAATCAATAACTTATATTTTATCAGTGGAAAAATAAACTTCAATATTTTCCCACTGAATATAGCTCAGTACAATAGAAAAGCAATTTGTTACCTGACTGAATGTTGGCTTGTTGTGCAGACGAGAACATCTTTCTCCGTGCCGACATGCTCCAATTTTAAAGTAAAATGAGCAATTGACTCTGAAAAGATAACATTACATAATATTATTTTCATCAACCGGTGGGACAGTTATAAGGGCAATGGAACTGTGCGTTTCTTGGGTATATATGTAAATGCCAGGTGGTGGTTGGTTCAACTCCCACTGCCGGCAGTGTTACTTTCTCACTAGTTGAAAGGCTTGAAGGTCAGCCTGATATCAAGTTTAAACAAAATAAATAAATAAAAAATAAAACAATTTTTTGAAGGTACACTATAGTAATGGATACAAATTTGTAAATGTATAGGAGGATGCCTTCTGACTAAATTGATCTCTTTATGTAGAGTATGGTGGCTGATTTTGTTTGTTTGGGGTTTTACATACTCTCCTTTGCATCGGGCACACTTATACACCCTCTCCGATTATGCAATCAGATATGTTCAAATAGGCCTGTTCCATTAGCCCTGCCCCTTGAATGTAATCAACCGCACATGCACAACGGAATGATGTAATTACAGCCTCTCAGTAAGACAGCATGTGCACGACACAATGATGTAAATTGAATATCGAGGTCATTAATATTCATGAGTACCCAAATAGTACGACAATTGGTACCATTATCGCTAGGCCTGTATTGAAGAGGCCTAGTAAAGCTGGGTAGGTTTTACATCACTTTCAACATTATTTCAGTCATTTCATGATGAGACCTACTTGTAGCAAATATAGTGCTGCCTCACTGAATTGTCACCAGGCCACAGATTTACAAGGACAACGGGTTAACCCTTTGGCACGGCACTCAGCTCTTGTGTGAAATTGTATCAAGAATTCAATCTTGGCAAGGCCGGAGATTGAACCCACGACCTTTGGATCACCACAGAGGAACTGGTGCTATTATGCTGGCACTGTAACCAACTGCGCCATGGCCCATGGCCTCATATTATAATCGACGGCAAAGGAAGGGAGGGACGTTAACATCCACATTGTCATGGCTTAATGATGTCATTTGTAACATTCTGAAGGGCTGTAACTTGTTGCAATGTAATCTTGATAATGACGTCAAACAACTTGGGTTATGAACTTTTGACCCCAGCACCCCATTGAATTTGTTCAATCTTTATTCTGCGTACAATGGTCCGTCCCTTACATGTAAACAACGTCCTTAAAAATACGGGAAATGCAAATTCACATTTTAAAATTGGCAAACTACGATTCCGGCTCGTCAAAAACAGAAATTTGGTACAGATCGTCCTGAAAACGTTTATTGGAGAATGCATGCGCGTCTGTTTTGACTTGCCGGTAGTAATTTTAGCTACGCTTTTTACGTGTTTGGACATCAAATGATAGAATTGTTCAGGATCACAACATGTCATTATATTTAACTACATGTTCATCTTACGAATTAGGTCCGTTTATTGATACACAACTGTACACTTACTTATCTTTCTCTGTACCGAAAATTGACGCTAAATATTCCGCCATCTTGCCCACACTGTCCACCAGAGGCACACGCAAATTATTGATAGGTTCACGACGTCGCCCTCTGGTGGAGTTTGCATCTGGCAGATTAGACAGCGGCGTATATCCTAGTTTTGAGCCGATTGTCGCTGGCAGAGTGTGAAGATATACACACCATTTGATGACGTTGACAACATAGAGGACTTTTCCGGGTCCAAATTTATCGCGATTTGATTGAAAATCTGGTAAGGTTTCCCCTAATATATCGACTTAAGTCACAAATTTAGACGCGAGATTATGTATTTAAGTTATTGTCTTTATTTATCATGGCACAATTGTGTAAGGAAAGCCCACTTCCAAAGGATAGAGCAGAATTTTTCAATAAACGTGTGACACATAAACATGAACAGTCAGAAATGTGTGAGTGGTACAGAACCCTAATTTCTCAAATTTCAAATTTCAATATCTCAACAACCAAACACTGTATTCATGACACATTTATCATGTATTAATTAGAACTCCTTAAAACCTTTTATAATGACACCAAGATTGTGAAGATTGGAAATCTACACCAGGCACTGTAACACAAATCCTGGAAGACTTAAAATGGGATTCACTGGCAGGAAGAAGAAGGACCCAGAGGCTGGTTTTATTATACAAGGCAATAAATGATGAAATAGCTTTGAAACTTCCCGAACATGTCAAAATGAAATCAGCTCCTACACGGAAAAATCATGGAAATTGCTATATCGAAATGGCGATAAGCTGCAACCCTTATAAATATAGCTATTTTCCAAGGACAGTAACTGACTGGAATAATCTTCCCCCTAAATTAACTACATTGGAACCAGGTAGCTCGGCATCCTTCAGAAACTCCCTAGCCAGAGTATAAAGGTTGGCGACTAGCAGCTGGTGTGTACCAGCTGCACCCCTTAGTGCACCTTGCACTCTCGGCGGGATGCCAATTGGTTTTGCCGAGTAAACTTATAGATGTAGATGTAGATGTGGAACATCATTTCTAAATTAGTTGCCCTCCCGGTATTCGTCTTCCCATCAAGCACGAGTAACACATATCATGAGCAACAGTTTAGTAGCAGTTTTGTTTGTTCATTTTTGTTGGATCGACAATACACAAAAACCAATTAAATCGGCCGTTCAGCGATCTCAGTCCCCACCATGGTCAGTTGGACCTGGTTCAAAGGAGAAATTAGCCTTTCTCACTCTTAAATTGCTCAAAACTCATGAAATGCCTTACTCAATAATTAACAACATCTTCACAAGCAGGCAATGTGGTGCACCCATCTGGGTCAATTTGTCAGTATTAGCTTGTTTGTTGATATTGAGATGCTGTCCTCATTCTGCAGATGAAGCTTTGGCTTGCAGTAGCTACAACTTAATAGTGCGATTGCGGGTTACAATCTTGTTTTTGCAACACGGATGTTTTGTTTTTTTTGACAATGGTTGCCAGTAGGCAATCAGTAGAATTTTAAGTGAGTTTAGTTCAAATTTTGTGTAAATCAGATTATTTGAACAGAAATGACAAGCAGCCCTAATCAATGATTTGTGTTAGCATCTGAGCGATATTAGAGGAACTTACATGAACATTTTGTGTTTATTTAAAAAAAAATTTAATTGTTGTTCTGTTTCTTGTCATTTTTGTTCTGTTTGTTGTATTTTTCCCATCTGTGTTACATGTAGAGCACCACATTTTCTTGTTTAATGATTGGATTTTAGAGAGTTTTTTGTGCACTTTCGATTTTGATTGTGCAGTTCCGGTGTGTTGTTTTCAATGGAGGTAGTATGGCGACCCACAGTTGCCCTGTCCAAGGCACCAGTCAATTGGCAATTTGGTACCAATATTAATATTAAACTGGTCAGATGCAAAAGCTCTAGTGCTCGGTTCACATGAACTTCAGTCAAAGAGAGTAAAAATGGTTGACTGGTTGTATGTTTCGCATGGGTACCTATTCCCCTGTTCGACCATAACCGGTTTAACCATGCCTTCTTGACCATGTGACTCCAATTCAATTACCTATTTTTACTTTCTCTTTCATATATGAGTTTGGACTTTGTGGTCTCAAAGATTTTATAAGCTTTGGGCCATCACAGAGTGACTGGGGTCCATTTCTAGCCATGGTCCAACTGGGGGACAGAATTCTTTGCAACATGCCACAATCAATCAGGATCCTGTGAGAAAATGCCAACAATCATCAAAAGAGAGATTGCTACTCATGCAAATTGAAATATTAGCATGATAGATGATTTCGTACAAAAAAAAAGGATCAGATTACACATGAGGAATGTACCAAAATATGACTGACATGATAAAATATTAAGAATAAGATTTTAATGGCTTGGGATTTAAGGACTGTGTTATTTGTAAAAGCAGCCAGGCAGAGAGAGGTCCCATGTGGCTGCTGTAATCAGGTTCCTGATGACTTTGTATCTTCAGTATCATTGTTTCATCAACAAAAGTGCCAAACTTTAACTCAAATAATATTGTTATATTTCTTGCAGATTGAAAGTATTCACAATGGATATGCGAAGGATGAAAGATGAAGACAAACTGGAGTTGTGTCGAAAGTATTATATAGGTGGGTATTAATTCAATAAATTATTATATGAACCAAATGAGGTATTGTAAAATAAAATAAAAGATAATTTTGTCACTTTTGCTGTAAGGAGCCACCAATGCCAAAGTCAGAAACATTGTGCCTTGCAAATAGTTTGATTTCTTTATTTATATTACACACAGGTGGTTTTGCTCTTCTGCCATTCCTGTGGTTTATCAATGCCTGCTGGTTCTTCAAGGAAGCCTTCATCAGAGACACATTTCAGGGACAGAAACAGATTCGAACTTGTGAGTCATAATCATTTTGCTTATTTTTTAAAATAATATTTCCCATTTTTATTTTATTTGAGAAAGGAGATCAGGATGAAAAATTCCTTAAGAAATATAAATTTTGCGTCTTTTTTTGTTTTTTGGGGGGCTTGGTGGGGAAATGTTCCAGAAAAAATGGAAGGATAATGAAAAGAAAATGTAGATATTTACATTGGGTGTGATTTTTAATGGATAAAATTATATTGAGATTGGTTATATTTAAATGACATTTTAACTGAAACTATGTCTTCTCACCCAGAAAAGTAAAGTTAGGTAGGGAAATCGGAAACATGTTTTTTTCTAAGGCCTAAAGGTCAGGACAAAAAAATTGAGGGATAATTTGTTATTTATTTCAGATGTAATCAGGAGTATAATAGGGACTATTTTATGGCTTGCTGCTATTATCGCCTGGGTGGTCATATTCCAGCTGAACCGTGCCGACTGGGGCGCCACCGCAGACAGAATGTCATTCATTATACCTAAAGGTATACCTTGACAACTTTAGAAAAAGGAAATTTTCTGAATGTGATATCATTTTTCTATTGCATATTTTGGACATGTATGACTTGTTTCTCATAAAAAGACTGCTCAAGTTCAGAAAATAAACTGCATTCAAGTAGCATGCTCGCAAAACAATGGAGCCTGTTGCCATGGTTACATTTGTGGAACTGAAAACACAATACAAGTAAAATAAAAATAGAAAGTTACACAAAGAAATTTTTTGTAAAATAATTAATGGAATATTCAGATGTTTTTCAAAATTATGGCATTATTTCTTCATTATTCATTGGTGTAGTCGGAACACATTCCAGTTATATCATGTACATTTCGAGGAATTATTTAGCAATAATTCTTGTGTGAAATAACTTGTAATTGAGAAATCTAAGAGAAAGACAATATTGGACCACCAGAGTGGTTTCTTTAGAATGTGTACATCTAACATATATGGGACAATTTAATGATAAATATTAAACAATTGGTTTGGGTCTGTAATCATTAGAATGTGTGGATCTGACAACTTGTTTTATCAGATAAGTGAGATTGTAATTAGGAAAGTGACAATTTAGTGATGAATATCATTCAATTGTGTCTGAATGGGGGTATTTATTAATAACATAAAAATTGAGTGGGAAGGAAATAAATTAATTAAGATAATTTGGGAAATATACAATGTGCAGGTCTCAAAATGGTCCATTTCTGTAGATGCTTGTATTATTATTATTAGACCTTGAAATAATATTTATATGTATTATTTATCAACCTGATTTGATACCAATATAAATAATTAGAAACAAGGCTTTTTCAGGCCTAATATAATACATATATATTCTTTATTTCTTAAATGAAGGTATTGCAGACTGTATGGAATGTGGATGTGTAAAATATAAAGCAAAACATTATAAAATATATTAATGAAATAAAAAATATATACAAACCATTAATAGCCTTTCATGGGCATTATTATTCAAGTTAATATCTTTGTAAAATGGGGATTTAATGTTTACCTACCAACAAAAGATATGCATTGAAGATCAAATAAATTCTTTGGTTATGCAGGTTCCATAAAGTAAAGTTTACATGACCAATCTCGTCTTCAATTTGGGAGATCAGAAATTTACCTAAATTATAACTATGAGCCAATTTTGCATGTTTGCAAAGTACATACATGCACAACAAATTTTAACACCAGATGGCAGCAAGGCCCACTCAAGCAGTGTGAATTTCCTGCTTCAATCTTGTGCTAAACAAACTCAATTGTGCACTAAGTGAAAGGGCATTAGTTGTCTGTGAAAAGTGCTACAGTTTTCAAAGCCAATCGAAATAAAAAGCAATAAAACATGATTGTAACTATAAAATAGAATATTTTATTTCTAGATTGTAAAGTGCAGTATATATTTTTAATTTCCCACATACAGTAACAATATAATAAGCCTATATAACTTCATAAGTTCCCACTTTGTGTTACCATCCTCTTTGGAAGAATTCTCATTCATAACTAACCACACCTTTTGCTACTCAATCGTCATGCAAGTTTACTGTTTTGGAATAGAAAAGGCCAAGAAAAAGTACCTCATGTCTTCCTGTACTTGGAAACTTTGATCTACTCAGAAATAAAAACAGAAAAAAATACAAGTGAACTGAGAATATATAATCATTTCCCTGGCCTTATGGACGTGGCTAGTTGATAATCTGTTATGGCTTATAACAAGGTATTTGGCTGGTCCCAACAAGACTAGAAAAATACAATAATTTTCATGAATACTATGTGCAATGTTTTGAAAAGAGAAACATTGCCACTGACATCAGGTTATGGAATGGTTGTAGCCGGGATTATGCCAGATCCCAGTCTCATTTAGGATTTGCTACCAGAACTGATCTGATAACTCCTGTGAGAACACATTGATAACGATTTATCCACTACCTATTATTGCTATTCTTCTTGCCAATAATTTGCATCATTTACCTGTA
Organism: Amphiduros pacificus; assembly: GCA_949316495.1. Taxonomy (NCBI): domain Eukaryota; kingdom Metazoa; phylum Annelida; class Polychaeta; order Phyllodocida; family Hesionidae; genus Amphiduros; species Amphiduros pacificus. The sequence continues at coordinate 5,689,793 of OX439006.1, read as the reverse complement.
CAAACATTCATGCCAATTATTAAAGTGTCAATTCACATACATCGGAACAAATCAGCTTTTATAAAAAAAAAATAAAAAAAATATTGTTTACAGCTCAATTTCACATTTGCCCACATATTTTTGAAACCTTTATTTCATTGATATTATTATGATATTATTATGATAAGTGTATAATAAACAGCTGATACCCAGCAGACGGGGATGATCTTAGATCCTCCTGACTTTCAGTGATAATTAAATGGATAATAACATTACTCAGTGAAAATTTTAAAAAGTGATAAATCTTGGCCGAGTAGAATCTGAAAGAATCTGCATATTCTCATAATCTCAAAAGTAATCCAACACAAACTATTGTGTTTGTTTGTTGCTTTTTTAGCTGGACTCTTAGGGAATGAAATAAGATTCATTTATTGGTACTTATATTTTTTTTTACTTTCCTGAAAAAAAAGTTTTGTTGAGAAAACAGACTTCATATGTTTGCTTTGAGAGATAATATCAAATGTGAACTCATTGAGATAAATGTTGACCACTTACTTAGTCATTTTAACACCTACTTTTATTAGACTGAATTTAAGAGATCGTTCTTTTCAAGTGCTAAAAACTCCCTACTGTTTTATATGTAAACAATTCAAAACTGTCTGGAAATATTTCACAACAGCAAAACAATTTAAATTCACTGTGTATACTGATAATAGACTTCAAAACTTTTCTTTAAATAACATAGAATTGCTAAAGCCTATTTAAAAGTTTGGAAGTAAATTTAACTACAGAACTTTCATCACAATACATACAGCATGGACACAATTGTGCTTCACTTAACTTGAAACATAGGCATCAAAACGACGCTTCATGCCCCGGCCAAAGGTAAAAAAAAAAACTCATTGAAGCTTAATTTAACCTTTCTCCAAAACATGTCATAACAAATAATCTAATTCTCTTATGTTGACCTCACCACATCAGTTACTGGTAATTGCTTTGTTGTTTCAATACAAGTCATATGTTTCTTTCCATGTATGCAACGTAATCAGAGTTTACTAGCTCCACTGAAAATACAGACGGAAGTGTTGACCCAAGTATATACACCCTTTCGACAAGGCCAGGGCGTAACTAGTATTAGCTAGGTATATCAAATCCTCTGTCATGGGTATAACATCAGCTAATTAATCATACTATTTTATTTCACAAGAGTGTGACCAATACATAATATCTCCTCTCTCTCTATGTATATATTTATACATGTATGTCAAATATCAAATGTAAATACACAACTTTATTTGTAAAATACTTGTATATAGGTATGAGGTACAATGTTTTTCCCCACCAAAAATAATACTGACAATATGCACAAAACACATCTGAGAAATGAGAACTTTTAACATGTTTGGTTAAATATTAAAGTTGACAAAAGCATACAACTGAAAAAGTATTATTTCTCCCATCACAGAAATAATTTTCAAAGCTCTGAGACATTTTGCACAGATCCAGGTATGTAATGAAGTATTTCACTGAACATGTTGTGTATAACAATTAATAATACATTATGTGTAATGTGTAATGATCATTAATCTTTAAGGATAAATTTGTTAATGAAAATAAGAGCATTAATAAAGTCACATTATAACATTTTGTCTAAGATCCACTGTGAAACATTTGCAAGAGGAATGAATCTGTTAAAAGCTCAACTTATGATGTGGCAATGTTGAACACAATTCAAATATAACAATAATGCAATGTAAATGCAATGCTATCCTTTCAAGTCAATAATAATTCATTGTCAAACTGCACTATAAATATTTTTGGAATTCAGGACATTTATATTTATGTTACTCTTGGCACATGGAAAATACCAACGCGGATTTAAGTTTTATGTCACAATACTCAAACAAAATGCCATGGTAAAGCTATGGGGAAGTCAAGTTCTGTTTTAATATCTTTTTTTTCTCATAAAATATGCTAGAGCACTACAAAATAGTAGGGCTTAATTTACATAATATGTATTTTCCTGTAAAATCTAGGCTATATAACTCTTGTAGAAATCATGAAAATATCTTCAACTGTAAACTGTGTGTTGTGTTGACCTTTCTTTGAGCTGAGTTTTTGTTGACGTTTATCTGACTTTATTCATGTGTCCGCGGTGGAAGCGTTTTGGTTTGTCGAGACGAGGCCAGGTGAAGTTTTGGCTGTGTTCCGTTAGTTTCTGACAAGGTCCCACGCCATTTACACTGCAAAGATATTTATCATGCCATGTGTTTAAAAAAGAACTTGACAAGCTGCAGTTACTGAACATCAGGGACTGTTTAAACCAATGTGTGTTGAACAGCTTGAATACATGTAAATGTAAACATGCCAAAACCACAAATTGATACATACGAAACACAACAGCTTAAATGGCAAACATCACAACCTAATATTAAGTAAACTTAGGGACATATTGGGGACGATCATGCTGGCATTGTGCCAACGGCACTATCTATAGATAACTTTGGAATCAAGGCCATTCACATATATGCTAATATATAACTATTGTTTTCTTTTGGTTGTCCATGTGTATGTATGTTACAGAACTTACCCATTAAAAAAAAAGGGGGGGTCAGCGCAATGAATAACTTTGGAATCAAGGACATTCACCTACGTGTTACTATTGACATATGAAAAATATCAGTGTGGATATAATAAAAAGAATTTACCCGTTGTTTTTGAGGCTGTCAATGCGTACGTAGGGGGACACTCCCTGCATTAGTAGCGTGATATCTCCTCCCCGTCCCCTCAACATGGGCGGGCAGTAATCCATGGCGGTACGCGTCAGCATCTTACGCCGTTTTCCCAGCAAACTGTTTGTCACCGAGTCGAACGTGTGGATGTCTTTGATGCCTCGGCCATCTGTCACGCGGCCTTGGTACACGTTATCAGATATGCACGGTCCGAAGTAGTTGTAGTCCTTACGCACCATAGATGTCTTGTAAGTGCTCTCTTTTGCTGCAGGGAACATCTGAATTTTTTTTAAAGAAATTTAAATATGAATGAACAAATTCGGCTCCTGTGACCTTGAAAATAAGTCAAGATCACCCAATATAAATCTTATCCAAACCCCTCATAGGTAGATCTTATATTATGTAGATATTATATGGATATAAGTTATATCTATATTGCTGTATTTTGTAAGAAAATAGAGCATTCATAAGCAAAGTTGCTCCTGTGCTGCTCCTGACCTTGACCTTGAACAAAAAGTTCAGCCCCCAAAAGTCCTTAGGCCTACATATTATCATGTTGTAGAATCTAGTCCCTTAAGTCCAAGCGCAAAAGAATGATGAAGGAAACAAAGTGTGGTGGATGCAGATCAAATGGAGTAAACTAAATGTACATAAAGTCAGCTTGTGCTCACTTAATTACTACAGTGTGACAGAAATTGGGACATGTATTCCTATCCACTTGGGCTTGTATACCTGTCATATAAGGATTTTTACATTTTTATCCACTCTTAATACGTGAGTAAAAGTTAAACTGTGATGGAGACTGAGGTTTTTATTTCTATTCACTCTTAATACGTGAATAAAAGTTAAACTGTGATGGAGACGGAGGTTTATATTTCTATTCACTCTTAATGCCTTAACTGTAACCAACCTGTGATGGAGACGGAGGTTTATATTTCTATTCACTCTTAATATCTTAACTATAACTAACCTGTGATGGAGACGGAGGTTTATATTTCTATTCATTCTTAATACGTGAGTAAAAGTTAAACTGTGATGGAGACGGAGGTTTATATTTCTATTCACTCTTAATGCCTGAACTATAACCAACCTGTGATGGAGAGGGAGGTTTTTATTTCTATTCACTCTTAATGCCTGAACTATAACCAACCTGTGATGGAGACGGAGGTTTATATTTCTATTCACTCTTAATGCCTGAACTATAACCAACCTGTGATGGAGACAGAGGTTTATATTTCTATTCACTCTTAATGCCTGAACTATAACCAACCTGTGATGGAGACGGAGGTTTATATTTCTTTTCACTCTTAATGCCTTAACTATAACTAACCTGTGATGGAGACGGAGGTTTATATTTCTATTCACTCTTAATGCCTGAACTATAACCAACCTGTGATGGAGATGGAGGTTTATATTTCTATTCACTCTTAATACCTGAACTATAACTAACCTGTGATGGAGACGGAGGTTTATATTTCTATTCACTCTTAATGCCTGAACTATAACTAACCTGTGATGGAGACGGAGGTTTATATTTCTATTCACTCTTAATGCCTGAACTATAACCAACCTGTGATGGAGACGGAGGTTTATATTTCTTTTCACTCTTAATGCCTTAACTATAACTAACCTGTGATGGAGATGGAGGTTTATATTTCTATCCACTCTTAACGCCTTAACTATAACTAACCTGTGATGGAGACGGAGGTTTATATTTCTATTCACTCTTAATGCCTGAACTATAACCAACCTGTGATGGAGATGGAGGTTTGCAGGGTTTGCATTTCTCTCCACTGTGTAATGTATCCTCAAACCCATCATACGCCGTTGTCATCACATTTTCATCATTGCCTGTAATCAAATAAATTCTGCTTTAATTCTTATCTATTCATCTATACATTATGATTTTTTTCATGTAGTCTATCTTAGAAATGTTAAGATTTGCTCTACAATTTACATATTTTCATATATTTCATACAGATTGTAATGTAAATCAAACAATCTAAATTAACAACTAGATTAGGGTGTTTCATTTTTCGGACTTTTTTCTGATCAAGCTGCTCATTAAAAGAAATGATCTCTGATATGTAGTAAACCCACAGAAAAAATTTGAGACCAATCGATCAACTTTTAGACCCCCCCCTACCACCTTGTATGTATGACCTCGGAAATCAGTGTGCGGTGGCCATTTTCTGGTTAAAATTCAAGTCTCATTGCCTCATAATTTCATTTTATTCAACTCAGGTAGTGTCTGTGTCACACAAATGTAGTTTTAAAGGTTACTTAATATTTCCAGATCATTCCCATTTAATTTGGGTCAAAATCATTCAAATTCGAGACATTAATTCTGAAAAATATACATTTTCAAATTAATTTCACACTCATATCGGATACATTTTTCACATTATTTCCACATTAACTTCAAATTGAGAATTATATTATAGTATGAAAGTTCACAGATTTGTCTCCATTTCATTTTTAGCTCTGCTGAGACACAGAGCTTTAGGAGTGGGGAAACTGTCTGTCCGTCCGTCTGTCAAAAATTCTTTGAAAGTCTTCTCCAAAACTACCAGTAATATATGTTTCAGATTTTATACAGAGGTAGACATTGAGGCAAAGATTCAGATTCCTTCAAATCTTAGTGATGTCACCATTGACCTTAGTGCAGTGACCTCGAGGTTAGAAATTTTGTACTGAGCATATTTCAGCAGCCACTTAAAAGTGAATAAACATATGTCGATGGCCTTAGGGCTATGATTATCATTGTTTTTGTAATGTTTGTGTAACATTTCTTCCTAACAGATCATTTAAAACCAATTCAAGAGCAGAAAATGATACTGACCAATCAAAATGCATGTTACATATCAAATTTGGCCCCAACTTGTTATGGCAATTCTCATTGGCTAGTATTTCTCCTTGACAACATTTTGGGCTAAGATTATAGAAATTCAAGACATTAATTCGGAAAAATATACATTTTCAAATCAATTTCACACTCATATCGGATACATATGTTCACATTATGTCCACAATAACTTCAAATTGAGAATTATATTTTAGTGTGAAAGTTCACAGATTTGTCTCCATCTCATTTTTAAGGAATTATGGAATTTTAAGTCTGTGTGAAGAAGAGACATGGACAGCTTAATCCTGGATGTCCCTCGCTCCCATTTCTGCTGCATCTTTGACAAATGCCACTACTTTTTCAATAGCTGCCATTTGTCTGCATTCCTCATCGTCTTGCCAGTGCTCTGGCGGTAAATGGAGCCATCTTCCATCCATTCCTAGGAGTTCAAACAGGAGCCATGACTATGACCCAATTGGGGAGTAGTGAGACATTTCCTTGAGAAGACTGGTTTTTCTGGAATGAATAGAGCAGGACTAGGCATAGCTTGAAGTTGTGTGGCAATGACAGTCTTCATCCCATCATTCAATGATCTGTCAAACAAGAGAAATACCACCAGAGATACCAAAAATGACAGATACCACAAATGACTTAGCATAGAGTTCTTGACCACGACAGCTATGGATGATGCATCAACTGCCTAAAATGTATGACATAATGTCGTGTAAGAGAAATTGGGAGAAACATTTATATCTAATGTTAAAATGGATATGCAAAAGATAAATTTCAAACTGTGAATTAATAGCCTCAGAATTATATCACATCTCATAGTCACACATATCCACCCACAGCTGGAGATCTAAATTCAGAGCTGGAGCAACCAAGTGTAACCTGAAGAAACTAAGGCCCATGAAACAGGGCAATGTGCTGGTCTAAACTATTATTGCCAACCAGTATTTCAGGTGTGATGAGATCTGGTCATGTTTCATCAGCCAGTTTTGCCATATTCATGATATACAATGCTGAGGCAAGAAATCAGGCATGATGACGAGAATGTGGGGCTCACATGGCAAATTTGTCTATGCCTTGATCTTATTCAACAAAAGGTCTCATTACACCTGCAATACTGGCTGACTTTGATAGGATGGGCCAGTACATTTCCCTGTTCCATGGACCTTGGTTTCTTTAGGCATGCTGGGCTGCTCCAGGTCCACATTTTAATCTGTGGCTGTGGGATATGTGTGACTATCAGATGTGATATGATTCTGAGGCTATTAATTCACAGTTTGAAATTTATCTTTCACATATCCATTTTAACATTTAGCATAAATTGTTCTCCTAAATTCTCTTACACCATGTTATGTCATATATTTTAGGAAGTTGATGCATCATCCATAGCTATCGTGGTCAAGAACTCTATGCTTAGTCATTTGTGGTATCTGACTGAGTAGTATTTGTCTTGTTTGACAGATCATTGAATGATGGGATGAAGACTGCAATTATCACACAACTTCTAGCTATGCCTAGCCCTCTCTATTCATTCTAGAAAACCATTCTTCCCAAAGAAACATGCTTTAACAGGGAAATGTCTCACTACTCCCAGATTGGGTCACTGCTCCTGTTTGAACTCCTAGGAATGGATGGTAGATGGCTCCATTTACCACCAGAGCACTGGCAAGATGATGAGGAATACAGACAAATGGCAGCTATTGTTAAAGTAGTGGCATTTGTCAAAGATGTAGCAGAAATGGGAGTGAAGGACAAATTTGAAACATATATTACTGGTAGTTTTGAAAACTTTCAAAGTAATTTTTCCCCACTCCTAAAGCTCTGTGTCTCAGCAGAGCTAAAAATGAAATGGAGACAAATCTGTGAACTTTCATACTATAATATAATTCTCAATTTGAAGTTAATGTGGAAATAATGTGAAAAATGTATCTGATATGAGTGTGAAATTAAATTGAAAATGTATATTTTTCAGAATTAATGTCTTGAATATGAATGATTTTGACCCAAATTAAATGGGAATGATCTAGAAATATTAAGTAACCTTAAAAACTACATTTGTGTGACACAGACACTACCTGAGTTGAATAAAATGAAATTATGAGGCAATGAGACTTGAATTTTAACCAGAAAATGGCCACCGCACACTGATTTCCGAGGTCATACATACAAGGTGGTAGGGGGGGGTCTAAAAGTTGATCGATTGGTCTCAAACTTTTTCTGTGGGTTTACTACATATCAGAGATCATTTCTTTTAATGAGCAGCTTGATCGGAAAAAAAGTCCGAAAAATGAAACACCCTAAACTAGATTCATTAAATCAAAGGAGAGACTTACCAAATGTGATGTTTGTTGGTTTGTGTTTGGTGTGTTTCTTGGTCTTGCGAGGTGGTGTGGTTGGAGGAGAGACCTTGATGCAAGGTTTGACGTCATCTACGCGACGGCACAACACGTCCATTGCATTCCAGGCCTGAATATAACACAACCTCGCTCATAACCTCTCATCATAATTAAAATACCAATCATTTATTGCAACCAAAACTCTCAAAGATTCAAATTCAATTTCATTTTCTGGAAATCTGGTAAATGCTGATTACATTGCTTGCATAAAAACAAACATGTGACTTGTATATAAACAACAAAGCAATTACTAAATATAAAGGCAAGAAATACACTCTCCACAGTGCCATGAACCTGAAAACATTTACTACAGGCCCTAGCATTTACAGCCTCCGTCAAGCCCTAGCATTTACAGCCTCCAGCAAGGCCTCGCATTTACACCCTCCAGCAAGGCCTCGCATTTACACCCTCCAGCAAGGCCTAGCATTTACACCCTCCAGCAAGGCCTAGCATTTACACCCTCCAGCAAGGCCTAGCATATGAACCCTCCAGCAAGGCCTAGCATCGACACCCTCCAGCAAGGCCTAGCATTTACACCCTCCGGGAAGGCCTAGCATTTACACCTTCCAGCAAGGCCTAGCATTTACACCCTCCAGCAAGGCCTAGCATTTACACCTTCCGGCAAGGCCAGGACATAAAAAAGGCTTGTGTCAAGATGGTGATTCTGCTCCTACCTGTTCCAGATGATTTTGCCGCCTTCGCTGCAGCAGACTCCAGGACGTGACAGCCTCTTTTGTGGTATCCTCTAAACCTGTCTTCCTCCCTGTGGTGCCCCCTAGTGGTGGCAAAACTATGACCGCAGGAACCTGGTTGTAATCAGCATAATAAGTGGAGTTGGGATATTTGTTGTCATCACCGAACGCGAAGTTAGTTTTGGTGGAAGCCTCGCTGTAGGCAAATCTCCTCCCGTTGTAGTAGTCCTTGCCACACTCTTCTCCCCCCATTGCTTCTTCCACTCTCTGTAAATATATAGAGACATTGCTAGAAGAAAATGCTAAGAATAACAATTATCTGGCATTTCATGCTACATAATATACCAACAAATATAAACATACAACAATTATGATTCTCATATTTTTACCTGTTTATTCAATTCGTGATGTTGAGTTTAATTTTCTCTTTCACTTTAAAATAGTTCAAACCTCTTCAAAACAATATAGAGAGATATTGCAAGAAGAAATTGCTTATGTGAGTTTTGTCTCCTTGTAAACATGGATGGGCTCATTGTCACTTAAGGCATGGTTCAGAATGAGACATTTGTGATTTTAATGAGCCAAGTACATGTAAAAAAAATGTCAACTATAAAACAATTATTAAAGCAGGTCATGAAAGGTTTTTTTAACCAGAAAAACAATTCAGAGTGAATCTTTACACCATCATCACCTTATAGTAACTGCTTATTTCCCTGAGGGGAATAGTAAGTAAAAACAATAAAAAAATAGATTAAGAATATAGTCTTAACATTTATTTTAGATGCCTTTCAATGCAAATATTCTTGGAAAAAATAATCTAGTTTTGATTGATAACTAATTTATGGAATGGAACTTATTTCTGATTTTAATATTCAAATCGTGAACTATGTAATTTTCTATGCATGCATTGAGACATCAAATATTTAGAATTTTCTGTACCTGACATATATCTCAGGAATTATTTACCTTTGCCACTGCTATAATCCTGCTGCGTGGAGAGGTTCTACCTCTGGCTGCATCTGCTGTAATCCGTTGTCATGGTAACTCGGGGTTGCTCCTGGGGATGTTTCTGGTGAGACAACAGGACCAAACCGCCTGTGTTCTGCTTGTAATATGCTATAAACCAACCATGTCTCAAATAATAATATTCCCATCAAAATATAGAAAAACCTGCGTTTATCTGGCGGTATCCAATCAAACATTGTCAGAGTTAGTTTACCAGTGTGCTCTGTCTCAATACTGTGGCCACTGGAAGTCCATATATTCTATAGTCTTTATCCGTATATATCCTCATCCATATATATCAGTCAATAGGTTATATTTTTGAGTCTTCCAATCAATAGGAACATTAAACTTGAGTTATATTTCTGTTCCTGTCATCTGTAACTGGTCGTTAGCCAACTCAGCAAAAGGCCAACATTGATTTATTGATTAAAATACTAGACTTTCTCCATGAAATGATGTATAGTTTACATCAATTATGCACATGGTGGTGCCAATGTCAACAATTTAATGACTAGATTTCTTCATGGCAGACATTTTTGCTCACAACACAACCGTCAATCAAAATGCATTTTGCATAAAACTTACCTTTATGGAATTTGGCGTTTTCTTTGGCCACTATTTAGTTTTAAACAAAATAATAACTATGATTTGGCTGTAAAGTATTGACTTATGAGTTGGCACTTATCTGATTCCCCGTAAACATTAACAATACGTCCTTGGCAACAGTAACTTAGTCACGTGACAGCCGTTTTTATTGTCAGGCCAAAAACAATAGGCGAGCGATAATTAAGATATTCTCTGTCACTGCATTGTTCACGCGCGCAGGTTATTTGCATATCAGTTTTTACCACTTTTTGGCCTTTAAACAGTGTAACAAACACGCAAGTTAAGCATTCACGTGGTCGCTTTGCTATATATTTCCCATATTATCACCATATTTCAATAATTCCTTACAAATTTCACTGGAATTCAACTCCCAGAGCCTGCACCACACCACCGCAAAAATTTTTGTGCGACTGCGATGCGCTTTGTGCAAGTTTGAGAAATGATCGCATTTCCGCTTCCAGGGTCACAGTGCAGGGTCAGCAAAAGAACACGCGTCATTCAATTGAGCAAAATGTCGATTTCGTTTGATTTCTGTGCTTATTTTGTTGTTCTATTATATTTACTACATCCCACAACATCTGAGGATATACTTGGATGTGGCGGATTCGTCAAATCTGAAGTAGAAATCAACTTTTCTCTTGTCGAAGTAAGTGACGATTCACCGTGCTTTCGCCGAGTTTCGGTGGTCACCTCCCATTTTTTCTGTTTTGGTATTTTTTGTCTTCTTTTTGTAATTTGCTGCATTTTAAATATTCTGGGACTCACAGCGATATATCTTCAATGTATTCAACGTAATTCAGGCAAAGAATGTTTACTAAAGTTATAAAAGTGAATTAAACAGGTGAGCGATAATAAGATAACTTGGTGGCTTATGATGATGCCGGCTGCTAAGATATCAGCTGGTGGCTTGGGCCAAAAAAGTTGGGGGTTGACATTATGAGCTTGGCCAAATATCTGACAGGAGCCGAGTATCACAGAGTAATCCTTTAGAGTTGAAGCTTCTGTAAGTTGACTAAGTCGTGCCCCCCTTGTACCCCTCACATCCACTCACTCAGCCTCCATTATAAATTTAGGGTTCCATTGTCAATGATTAAATATTGCTCCCATCGGTCTGACGTCACGTGTGGCCACTGCGCATGCTCAGAAGACAGCATGGCTATTGAGTGGAAAGAAACTTGTGAACGTGTGTTAACCACTGTAATATCTTTTTATATAGTTCACAATTACGGCAGTCATTTTCAGGGCCAAAACATAGTACAATCTACAAAATACATATATAACAGTCTTCCTCTTGTTCTCACGATTTCAGACATATTTAAATCATTTCTATGCATATTATTGGGAGAGATATAAATGTGAACATAGAGAAAGTATAGAGAAAGTATATTTTCTCTATGATGTGAACCAAGATGAAATAACAATAAAATCTATGTAAAACATATATATCACGATTTCATATATATATATATATATATATATATATATATATATATATATATATATATATATATATATATATATATATATATATATATATATATATATATATATATATATATATATATATATATATATATATATATATATATATATATATATATATAATCATTTCTGTATATATCTTATGAACTGAGATATGAATATGAAATATTTAAAACTACCATTGACTTCTGGTTTTGGCATTGATGTTCACAATTACGGCAGTCATTTTTTATGTCAAAACCAGAGACATTTAAACGTTTTAAATGTCTCTGTCAAAACGTAGTAAAATCAACGTAGTAAAATCAACCTAATAAATTTTTTAAAAAGTGTAATTTGCCAGTTCTTGTAAGCAGGTAAGCAAATAATACACTTCTTTTGATATATAGACTCTTTTTTTTTGCAAGAACAAGAAAATGAGAGTTTGTTCCTTGGCCATCACACATCTTTAAAATATTTTACCTTATCAATAAAAAGAAATTCTTAATTGTTTATTTTAATTTGTACTATGGTTAAGATCAAAGGGCACGAAATGCCCTTTATGTTCAGTGGCGAAGCCACCCCTAAGATACCTTGCATGTTTGGATAGTTCCAGAAGCCAACCCTAAGACAGATTGCAATTATGTACTAAAATTGTTGAAGCGACCCCTAAAGCCACCTTCAAAGTCCTTGAGATGTAAGGCCAAATCTGTGATCAAAGGTTATTCTGTCCACAACACCACAACTCTGCCCATGTAGTCTTTGATGTCTTCTTATTTGCAAAAAAATCTTTTATGGACAGATAAGTTAGATATTTTTCACAGAAGTATGATATTTTTCACAGAAGTATGATATTTTTCACATAATGACAAGTAATATTTTTCACATAATGACAAGTAATATTTTCCGAAAATGACTGCCATAATTATTGGTCATATTTATGACAGATTTGCTAATCTCCATTGCTTAGCAGCTTGTGTCAGCTGTTGTGTGGTTTCCACTCACTGCTGGTGGCTCCGCCAAGTGGCAGGCATAATGAGCGATATTAGGTGAGTTACCGATGGGGAGAATAGTTCCAGTAAAGCTGTACAGTTCATGAGTGTACTATAGGCCGATTGCCGATCTCCATGTTTTTTTTTCCCCATTGAAAAGTACAGACCGGAACTGTACAACTTTACCGGAACCAGAACTGTACAACTCCACTATATTTAATCATCGGTCGGAGAGATTGGCAGTGGGCATATGGAAATTCACTGCTTTCGTCCAAATCTTGGAAGAACACTTGTTGAACATGCACTTCAAAATTTCAGTATTTTAGTTTCTTTGAGAGATAGGGGTTCTTTTTTAGGTTGTTAGACAAGAAGAAGTGGTGCTCCACCTGTAACACAGATGACAGAGAAAAAATTAGAAAGCAAAACAGAAAGTAAAGTAAGAAAACTAGAATTTAGTCAAACAAACAAAAAATAAAGGAACAGCATGAAATTAATAAAACAAACAAAACCAATACACAAGAAAACTTAGCAAACAAACAAGAGCTTGACAAACAAAACAAAAATTTAACAAACAGGTCAAACATTTTAACAAACAAAACATTTTTCCTATAGGTAAGGTGGTTGAAATTATATTTGTTCATCTTTTGGTATTTTTCTCCACAAAATGTCACCACTGCAAATTACCTTGTCTTGTGATCAATGTCATTGCTCACTGTATGTAAACAAACTGTGGGGTCGTTGTGCATTACTTTCTATGAGCCCATAGACAAACATTCTACAGAGTCAGTTGTTCAAATCCTATTGCCCACTGGAAAAAAAAACTATTTAAAACCCACAGAAAATGACCAAACTGATCACAGAGTACAGATAATCCCATTGTTGGCAATCATTGTCAAACCATCTGTGTTACAAGACTTTTTTTTTCCAAAAGAGAGTTCAGAGCAGGGCAAAAGCCATAGAGTCAGGTCTATATATAATTTGATTTTGATGTGTTTAGGTGAAGCTGTATACGCGTCAGGGAAGCTTGAAGTACCAGACAGACTGTGCTCCTAACAATGGCTACTACATGATCCCTGTCTATGACAAGGGAGACTACATTCTCAAAGTGGAACCTCCACCAGGTTGGACCTTCAGTAAGTATAAAGACATCACAAGTATTTACCTCATCATAGGCTTAAATCTCTTAATATAACGCAAGAGGTGTATTCATGACATTGTTATTCTTTTTCTTCTCTTGTATCATTTTTCCATATAGAAAAGTGTCCACAAGTACAACTATGCATGACGGACACATATCAGTATTTCATTCTCCACCACATTTTACATCTATAAGGAAAAAATATATAAATATAATTAGTTTTTGCAGTTTACTGTATAATTTGCTGTTTGACATTTACATGTTCTAATAATTTATGAGAATAGTCTGCCTTCAGATTAAACTGTACTGTCATTGATTATTGTAAGGTTACAGGCCTCGACATTAGCCAGTTGCCCGCTTGCCCGGAGGTATATTTCACACCTGTCGGGCAAGTCCGGGCAACTTGATACATCTGTTCCACTTGCCCGGTGGTCAAGTACTGTAATCTGTCCCCAATCAAAGTACCCCACAGAGAACAGAGAGAGCTGCTGACCACATCACAGGGATGACACCTGATTAGAGATAACTTTGTGTCCAAGCTCCGTTGCCCTTGGTATTACCCCTGCCTCCCAAACCCTGACCAAGATAAAGTTATGGCATGCAGCTAAATATAAGTATTTCTCAAGATGGTATTTCAAACAAAGCACTGTATCAGGAGGTAGAGCTTATCAATTTTGCACATTTTGGTCTTTGTCAATCATTATATTATCCAGGAAACATGTACAGTTGAGTAACAGTGGGGTATATATCCATCAGTAACACTTGACATTACTCAATCTTATAAAGTGATAATTGTAGGTTATATTCTTACAAGATTGACAATTCAGGGTGACATTTTTACTCACAAGCTCAAAGTCACCATGTATTTCTCTGCTAAAAAAATGAACTCCTGAGTTAGAAAAGGCCCTATTCCTATTGTTTTTATATCCAAGGAACTAAAATAAGAGTTATCAATGATATAAATTGGTCAAGAATTGACTGAGCATTGCCAATTTTTATGTTTTGCGTAAAAATTTGGTACTTGTGCATATGCACAAAAAATTGTAACAAACTTGAGGTCACTGCATGCTATTTTAAATAAAAACATGTACTTTACATTTCATTTTTTCAAGCCAAATATTGTGTATTCTATGCCTATGGGTTATATGGGCATTTATTTCTAATTATCAGCCAATGTTTGAATGTACAAATCCTATAAGCTTTAGTCCTATACCATATTCAGGGCAAGTGAAAAATTCAGGGCAAGTGAATTGTAATTCAGGGCAAGTAGATTTTAAAATTTACTTGCCCGGTGGGCAAGTGGATCACAAATGTTAATGTCAAGGCCTGGGTTATATGCTTATCGTTAATCTACATTTGCAATAGTTTTAATACTTCCCTTAATGGCACTGAATGACCCTGACGTGTTGATGTGCCATTCAGAATCCATTCATTCATTAAGATTAAACATAATCTATGGATCATAATGATTTTACAGGAATTACACTTAATGCGTGATAACTATCCATGTTTTTTCTTCTTCTCAAATTCAATGTGATATATTTTAATATATAGATCCCCAGATCCCATATAGATGGTGCAGGAGATTATGTCGTATATCATCAAGTGCAATGTATAAAGTAGTAATTAAGGAATCTGGCTGTAGCCATGTATACTATTATTATTGACACCACAGATTATTACAGTACCTTTTGTCACATTTTTCACAAGGTATCAAGTTTTTCTTGTTTTCAAAGTGCTATATATTTTATTGTACAGATCCCCAGAGTGTGGAGCTACATATAGATGGTAAGAGTGACGCCTGTAGTAAAGGTGAAGACATCAACTTTGAGTTCACAGGCTTTGGCGTGATAGGCAGGGTAAGTCTGTGTCAATACACAATCAAATTAACTTAAACCCTAAAGAACTACTCTATTCACCCTTTACTGTTTGGCAGGACTAACAATTTTTTCGGGACTAGTTTATCTGCATATTTAAATTAATAAAATTTATAACCATGGTTATTCCCTATGATCGACAAGGTACTGGGGTCCAAATTTCATGATTCAACCAGTCTGATATCATTACCATGATTACATTGTAATAAGTTGCAGAATGTTCAATTATACCATCATGAAGCCAACCCACATTAATACAAAATACAACTTGCACGCATATAACTTCATGGATTAGCTATTCAAAAGAGTTTTAGTAGAACATGATGATTACTTTATGCTTGATAAATAGGTGGTGAGTCGAGGTCATAGTTCAGGACCGGCAGGTGTGACCTTGAGCCTGAGCAAGGTCGGATCCTCTGAGGCCATCAAGGAAGCTACAAGCATTGCAGGTGGAGCATACACATTTGAGAATGTTCTGCCAGGAGAGTATGATATCAAGGCGTCTCATCCCTCGCTCAAATTTGACACAGTAAGTTATCAAAAGAAAGCTGCACTGGCAACAAAGGCTTATCGGCATCTTATAATCCAAATATACTTTTTACCATGTTTTTTTCTGCACTCTTTTAAATCATATAGTGTACAGAACTGGCAGCACCAAACTCTGAAACTTTTAACTCAGTCAAATATCAAGCAAACCTTGCTATACTACTTGCAGTAGAGACGAATGTTGTCTTTCACACATCATCAATATTCAAATTACCTGTCAACACTTTCAATGTGTTCAATTGTTTCACGACAGGACTGATGTTGTCACTGTAAATTGTACATGGAGCAGTCACATGACCAAACATTGTCATGTGACTCCATCATAAAACTGCAGGTTGACTGAATGCATGATATCAATTCAAGCACTATAAAGTTTTGAATAGTGAATTTGCTTAAGCTCTGAGTGAAAAATCTTTTCAGGTGCCTAGATATGGCTACCAGTCACTGTATTTTGTTGCAGTTATTGAGTATATTCCTGATATATATCTGACACATGGCAGTAAGATATATGTGAAGATTACACACACACACACACACACACACACACACACACACATGTATCACTGATAAATATATAGATATAAATCTGGCATGTGGCAGTAAGAGGTTGAAATCTTTATGTGTAGAGCACTACTCGAGTCAAGGTGGACCGGGAGACAGGTAATGCTGGCAGTGTACTCAGTGTCCGAGGGTACAACGTGGAGGGCAAGGTGCTGAGCGACGGGGAGCCCATCAAGGGGGTCCACTTCCTGCTATTCTCCCAAGAAACAAAGTCCAAGGTCAGTGGCTCTAAAAGGAGTTTTATATACTTCGATCTATATAAGTTTGAGCAATATAAAAATTGTTGGAAACATTGAAATGGGAAAATAATTTGCTGTAGGATCTGAATGAATGTGACAAATCAGAGGTCAAAGGTTACCCTGTGGAAAGCTCCCGTCCCTTGTGTCATGTGACCTCACGTGAGGATGGCTCTTTTGTCTTCCCTTCCTTACCAACCGGAGAGTACCACATTGTAAGTAATAAAGTTTATCAATGCTCAATAACTTATTTAAAGCATTTTTTTTATTTATATTCACAGTAATCATCAGTATTCACTAGGCCTTAAAAAACAAACTTGTTTTTGATTTACATTCTGACCTTGGTTCAAACCAGTTACCCTAAAGTTGTTTTTTTATTTTTACTTTCAAGGTGAAAAGATATAATTTCAGTTATAATGTCATTTAAATATATCCATTCTTAATATTTTTCCTCACTTTTAACAAAAAATAATTAAAAATGAAAATCTACCCCCTATCCTATTTTTTAAGGGCACATTATCAGAAACAAGATTATTTTCTGTTTTGTTCTTATTTCAATGTTTTCATTTATTAATTCCCACAGGTTCCATTCTACAAAGGTGATCACATCACGTTTGACGTTGTGCCAGCCGAGTTGAAGTTCTCCATCGATCACGATTCTCTGGTGCTGACGGAGCCGTTCCAGGTGGCGGGCTTCTCAGTGCAGGGCAAAGTGCTCAGCTCAGCAGGGGTAAGTCACTGCACACCTCACCCTACACCAGCTCAATTCTCACTGCCTGAGGTGCAGGGCAAAGTGCTCAGCTCAGCAGGGGTAAGTCACTGCACACCTCACCCTACACCAGCTCAATTCTCACTGCCTGAGGTGCAGGGCAAAGTGCTCAGCTCAGCAGGGGTAAGTCACTGCACCCCTCACCCAACACCAGCTCAATTCTCACTGCCTGACCTGCAACATTTGTCATCCATTGGCTTGTACAATGTATACAGACAGATAATGCTCCAGATGGCAGCAGGGCCCACTAAAGCAGTGGGAATTATCTTGAATCAGAGTTTTAAATTTTTTTTTAGTAATCTATTACTCTCAGGTTTGTATATGCGTTCTCTTTGAAACACTCTGGAAAAAGCTTAACTTTTTTTTAAAAGGCTAATTTTAGTATTAGATTAAAAGACTGTGATTGAAATTAAGAGATAATTCTCTCTCCGTCAGCTTGTTACATATTTAGGTTTGGAATTGTAAATTTGTGTTGTTTCCGGCAGGGAGAAGGCGTGGCAGATGCACGCGTCATGTTGGATGGTCGGGAGCAGGCGGTGACGAAGGCTGATGGGTCGTACCACCTGGATAGCATGAAGGCCGGCACGTACCGCCTCAAAGTGACCGCTAAAGATGTATACTTTGACACGATATCCGTTAAGGTGACCCCCAATACTCCACACCTCCCTGACGTCATTGCCTCAAGGTTTGCAGATTTACTGTCATCAGATTTAATTTCTTTGTAATAGTGGGAAATGTTTTTGCAATTGAAACCGATAAAGTAGTTGAACTATTTTTAACTTTGAATTAAAATTTGATTTGCTTTGTCATTCTGGGAAATGTTTTTTTTTTTTCATTTGAAACAGACAAAGTAGGAAAACTTTTATTTTTCACTTTGAATTTAAATTTGAAATTCTTTGTGGTACTGGGAAATCCCAATCCTCAATCTGATTAGGTTATGGCAGTGATTGGGTTTTTTGTTGTCATGGCAACCGTCCAAAGTGTGAGGGAGTCATTTCTCTTGTTTTGTTTGATGACTGAATTTTTTCAGGAAACAGTGCTAATTTTAAAAATTTAATCTTGATTATTTAAACTTTGTACTTTGATGTTAAGTGTTGGTTTTATTTGTGTTTCAGATTCAGTCTTTGCGGTCAGGTGACAATAGACAAAGTACCTGAGGCCTTAGGTCAGGTCAACAGGAAGCGAGAAATCACAGTGACAACCAAGGGTCAGAGTTCACCTAGCATGACCTTGACCTCAGGGGGAGATGGAGCCTTCTGTGCCGAAGTGAAACCAGGAACTTATGTCCTGAATGTAAGTGCCCATAAATGAGAAAGGAAGACTGAATGCATAAACCTATAGTTAAAGGAATTGTGCACAGATTTTGAAAAGAAATATGAATCTTAACTTACTCACCTGACTGTCCATTAACCTAAAATTTGATATTTGTCCAGACTGTTAGAACGCTACATTAAACTTCAATATGCTGTGATGTTCAAAGTTGGATATAACCAAACTGTAGGCTTAATAATGCTGAGTACCTTGAAACATGTCAAGACATGCCTCACTATATATTGTGCTGTACGTAGGTTGTGATCAGTGATGTGGAGCTGAGGGCCGGACTGAAGCTGGCTCCGACCCACAAGGAAGTCACCGTCACAGACCGGCCTGTACATAACATCAAGTTCTCCCAGTTCAGGGCCACTGTGGCAGGAACTATCACATGTCTCGGTGAGTTATTTGTCATAAGATTGGCTCATTTCTTTGTGGAGTATTCTCAATTGAGAAAAGAGCCAATGACAAGACCAAAAACATTGCTTCAGTAAATTTGAATTTTGTGCAGGTAAATTACATTGTTATTATAAAATTGAGCTCTGTACATGCAATCAGAGCATCCCCGTTGTTGATGTTAGTGATCCATGCTGTGCTACAATGGAAAAAGTGGTAATGGAAAGCATGAAAATGGAAAGTGTGACAATGACAATGGATAGTGTGACAATGACAATGGAAAGTGTGACACTGACAATGGCAAGTGTGAAAATGACAATGGCAAGTGTGAAAATGACAATGGCAAGTGTGAAAATGACAATGGAAAGTGATGACAATGTTAATGGAAAGTGTGACAATGACAATGGAAAGTGTGATAATGACAATGGAAAATGATGACAATGACAATGGAAAGTGTGACAGTGGAAAATGTGACAATATAAAATGTAACAATGTATGACAATGGAAAGCAATGAAAATGTCCATCTCATTGTTTCTCAATTTCCACAGATGCATATCAAGGGAAATGTTAATGGAAAGTGTGACAATGACAATGGAAAGTGTGACAATGACAATGGAAAGTGTGACAATGACAATGGAAAGTGTGACACTGACAATGGCAGGTGTGAAAATGACAATGGAAAGTGTGAAATTGACAATGGAAAGTGATGACAATGTTAATGGAAAGTATGACAATGACAAAGGAAAGTGGTGACAATGACAATGGAAAGTGTGACAATGACAATGGAAAGTGTGACAATGACAATGGCAAGTGTGAAAATGACAATGGCAAGTGTGAAAATGACAATGGAAAGTGATGACAATGTTAATGGAAAGTGTGACAATGACAATGGAAAGTGTGACAATGACAATGGAAAATGATGACAATGACAATGGAAAGTGTGACAGTGGAAAATGTGACAATAGAAAATGTAACAATGTATGACAATGGAAAGCAATGAAAATGTCCATCTCATTGTTTCTCAATTTCCACAGATGCATATTATGGGCATTGTAACTTTGTGAACTAAAAAAAAATTATAAAAAATCATGTAATAGATTGAAAAGATAAAAGTAGGTGAATCGATAATAGTTAATAAAGTGATAAAGAACATTTTCAGTTAATTTGAATTTTGTGTTGGTAAAATATATTGTTATTGTTTTTACATTACAGAAACATGTGGAGTGACACAGTTGTCTTTGATCGCCATTGGCAGATCCGATGACAAGCTTATGACTCAGGTGTGATAATTATTGATATATTTCTCTCACACAGAAAGTATTTTTTATTAAATGTTAACTGATTATTTAAAATATGATGAATGTGACAGTCATATAGCATCTGCTTGATAGTAACTGGCTGGGATTGACTGTTTCAGGCCAATGAGGTATCCAAGGGAGCCACATTCCAGTTCACAGACGTTATGCCAGGAAAATACACAGGTTGCATTCAATTCTTATATATTGTATTTTTATTCAGAAAGTGAATTTATGCTTCGTATATGTTTTAAACAATGGACTGATTAGTAAAAATATTATTGGAAACTTGTGACGTTAAAAAGTTTAAGGATTATGCATATTACGAAATAGTCACTACCTGTGCAATAGATAGAAAATTTTGTGTAGGTAAATTTATACATATTTTGTGAAATGGTAGAGAATTATAATCTTAATCTTTGGGTGTTGGATATTTCAGTGACACTACTGCAGGATGAGTGGTGCTGGAAGGAAAAGACCATCGACATTGAGGTGGTCGATGAAAACATCAGCGGAATCGACTTCGTTCAGTCCGGGTACATCCTGTCCTGCAGTCTCTCCCATGACATATCACTGGTACGTAGAATATATAGAATATACAGTCCTCAGTAGTATGAAACTCACTGGTATGAAGAATGTGGGAAGTAGAATGAATATCAATATCCATTTTTATAAATTTCAATGTAATGCAATTTGTGGACAGATTTTTCTGTTATGCTATGTCCATTGAAGTTTCCCATGAAATGGTATTGCCCTTAATTTCTCTGGATAATGCATATAAAGAAATTATTTTACATTTTGGACAATAGAGTTCAATGATAATGTAAGTCAACCTGATAATTGTCCTGGGTTTAAACCTAAATTTGACCTCGTTGCAGCACTTTGAACACGAGAGTAAACCCGGAAATGTGGGATCATTCAACCTGTCCAAAGGAATCAACAAGTTCTGCCTGGCTGAGCCAGGAGTGTATCGCCTGAGTCCAGAGTCCTGCCACCAGTTTGAGCAGGATATTTACAGATATGACACCTCAGTACCCTCTGTCCTGACCCTGACAGCAAAGCGCCACCTGGTGGAGGGAACCATCACCACCCAGCAGCACCGTGCTGATATTTACATTGTCATCACCTCGTCTATTGAGGACAAGGCCCCGACTAAGCTCGGACCACTGACCTCAGATAAGGAACCTGTCCCCGCCAAAGATGGCAAAGCCAAGCCTGCAACTGGACCATTCACCTACAAATTCTCTCACTGGGCTAAGTATGTATATTTGCTGTCAGTATTTACCATACATTCTTAATTTATTACTCTTGAAAGAGTCTGATATTTGATAAGATTTCTAAATTCACTCTCAGAGTTTGATCTTTGATCCGATTTGAGAATTGGACGTGGTTTTTACACATAGTGAATGCTTTATAAACTGTGTTTTCAGGAGTGGGGAGAGGTTGACGGTCCACGTTTCCTCTGCAGAACTGCTCTTCTACCCACCGACTGCTGACGTCACCGTACAAGCTGGTCAGTTATACAAATTTGGAAAATATGATACTTTTTTTCAAGCAATTTTTTCTCACAGTGCTTGATAGTAACTGGCTGGGATTGGAACCTGGGATCCCTGGGTCTCAAGTCGAGGGCTCTACCAATTATTTATGCAAATCATCTCCATAGAAATGTCATGAGCACATTATATGTGATTGTAGAAACGTGTCCAGGTCAGGTCGTGGAGTTTGAAGGTCGGCAAGGAGTGTTCATCACCGGGCAGGTACAGCCAGCTCTGAAGGGAGTCCAGATGTCCATCACCGCCTCCCTGGATCCAGACAATGTCCTCATCACCCTGGAAACCGATGAGAAGGGATCATACAGGTAGGACAAGCATTTAGAAACATATATTTTTTAGCAAATCGTGATCAATCAAACACTGTATTTAAAACAGTTCTCACTGCCTGAGTGGGCACTGCTGCCACCTGGTGTGTTAAAATCTGTCACAAAAGGGTGAAATTTGTTGAGATGTAAACTTGGCTCACAGTAGTTACAAAGATTAATTGATATGTTATTTATTCCATAAAGATGACTACACAAACTGTCTTTCTATTCTTTTCAAGATCCCAAAACTGATTAGTTCTTTTTCTGTGCCTGCATTTGGGGCCAAAATATGAAGTTATTCCCTTCACAGCTTACATAATAGTAGTGAACAGATCAGCTGTCATGTCTACATACCTATCCCAGCATGCATTGTACTTGACACAAGAGACACCTGGTGGATCACAAACGTTGAAACTCAAGCAGTGAGAATTATAAATGAACATCAGATTATCTTAAAATGGAATGCAAAATAAAACAAGATATTGATATAGACTGGATACGTAACCAAGGAGATTTGTGTTTTATTTGATTGTGATTGTTTTTATGCAGAGTTGGCCCACTGCACGGGGATCAGGAATACCAGGTGGCAGCACAGAAGGAGGGGTACGTGCTCACCGCCATCGAGGGCAAGCTGGGATACTTCAAAGCTTTCAAGCTTGGAGAAGTATCAGTCAAGGTCAGTCTGAGTGAGGGACAATATCCATTTGACAATTTGAGATATTTTTTAATGTTTATATTCTCCTGGCAAAAGAGGTGACCATATATTTCTTGTTGACTCCCATGCAATACAGTGTAAATCTGTGGAAATGGTGAATTCGGCCAAGCATAAAACTGTCAAGCTTAATGTGAAGCTTGTTAAACTTAAAAACAAGTTCAGTTTTGTTATATTTACTGGCGACTGATGATTCAAAGTATATTTTTGAATTCAGCACCTTTTAAGTGGAGCAGATGTAAAGCTTATATAAAATACAACAAGTACAGTTTAAAGTGTTGGCGTATCGTATTTGCAGGTGATTGATGATTCCAAGGCTGCCCTCCAGGGGGTGCTGCTCTCTCTGAGCGGCGGGGCACAGTATAGAAGCAATAAACTCACAGAAGAGGATGGAACTCACAACTTCCTCAGCCTGGTTAGTGTCCAACCCCCTCAGCTACAGTCTTCATTTATTAAGATTGAAGATCATTTGAATTTTGAAATTAAAAGGATGAATAACTGGGACTTAGAAGGATAAATAACTGGGACTTAGAAGGATAAATAACTGGGGTTTTCTTTAAGTTTGTATACTTTGTACATAATTGATATATTTTTTTACAATAACAGGAGCATTCTGCTTTTGTTAATGTTGATTATCAGTTTTTAGAGATGATAATTGGAATTTTGTTTGATCATGATTTATAAATGATTTCCTATTGATGACGTCAGAGCCCTGGACAGTATTTCCTGCGACCCATGATGAAGGAGTATAAGTTTGAGCCGACCTCTCAGATGATTGACGTCACAGAGGGCAGCACTGTCGACCTCACCATCAAGGGAACAAGAGTGGCCTTCAGGTAAATACAAGTGTTGAGTTTTTAAAATGTCAAGCTCGTGTGAGATTTGCAAAGTAAGGAAATCCTTGTGTTTAAATTAAGGTATTTGGATACCCTGGTTGTAGGTGGAGCCACAGTAGCACCATCTCCACCTGGTGGAAAAAATGGCAAATTGGAGTTGTCTAGTAAATGAAATCTTAAATAAATGTACTTCCACTTGTAAAACTTTTCCCACCAAAAATTAAATCAGCTTGCTCATTCTGAGACATTAAAATGAAAATCAATGAAAAGGGCTGTCGTGAATCATTATACCCAAAAGCATGGTCAAAATATGTGAATAAAGGCATTAAAGAAGCTTCCCAGATTCAAATTATATCATTTAAATGACAAATGTTGTAATTACATCTTTCAGCCTCAATAATGGACAAAAAATGTCACTTTTCTATAATTTCACCCATATTTGCGCATATTCTATTTCAAATAATTAATTTTTCAGAAGGAAATAATGTGGTGACATCCATATGTTTTTCCATTATATGATAGAATACATGTTTACCTTCATTTTTAGCAAAGTAACTGAGAAATTAAACAAGCCAAAATTAAATAAATGCATTAGATGTGGAATATTGCAGTAAGATTATGCCACTACATGGCGCCACTGTTGTGTTATCAAGCAATCTGTAAATAGAAAAAGTACTAATTTCATGCAAAACATGTTTGTTATTGATAAACAATGTAAACTTAAGTATAAAAGTTATATTTCTTTTCCTTAATGTTACATGGGATGCATTTTAACTGAATTATGTTATTCACTAAATTTATTGTAAAATATTGATTTTTCACATTATTAGTGACAGCTGTAAAAAAATTTACAGATGGTAAATGTACAAATAAAAATTGTTTTTGACTCAGGATATGTCTTCTGTTTCAATATGCAAAAAACTAGAAAAATTAAACTATGAAATGCCAGAGTATCCAAATACCTTAATTATTGGATAAAAGCACTGCACTTGTCACGTATATCAGTCCTTTGGAAAAGTGCCATCTAACATTTAAAGGAGCAAAATCAGACTAGATCTTCCCATGGCTCTTAAGATAATAAGGAAATATTAAAACAATGAATGTAATTATTGTAGCTGTTATGGCGCGGTGACCTCTCTGAATGGTGAACCTGAGCCAGGCATCGTGGTGGAAGCCGTGGGACAAGGTGGCGCCACCTGCCAGCAGCTGCAAGAAGAAAGCAAAACAGAGGCTGATGGCAGTTTCCGTATCCGCGGCCTACAGGTGAGATTCTAACAAATCAACACTTGGTAAAGAGGTGCTGTTATAGGGATCGGGAAGGCAAATACCATAGCCGTGTTTAAATTCAGTTTGTCCAATTACTTTCCCCAATGTGTGCGCCAATAGTCACAAACAGCAAAGTGCCTAAAAAGCTCGGTGAATCAACAAATTGTATCTGAAACCTCTGTCTGATTGATCCCCTAACTTTACTGTCCACCAGATGTCACTGCGTACTGTCCACCAGGTGTCACATTGACTCAATTAAAGTTCATTGTTCTGAGGACATTCATGCCCCTCAGCGATAAAATTTTATTTCATGTCAAAAATCTGAAGAAAAAAATTAATATAACTAACAAATAATATGTGCTTCAGACATCTAGAAATAATTAAGGAGCATACAATGCCAAAAAGGAGAACAAATGTCTGCTGATGTCCCTTTGTGAGATAAATTGTCCCATCACATTGTGGCACAAGGTCTCACCCCAGTAATTATGTATACCTACGAGTAGAAGCAGAGAAGTAGTACATTGTAAAAAATTCATTTCTGTCTTTGTTTGATCGTTTTTCAGTGCTAAATTGATGAAAATTCTTTAGGTTTGGCTTAGTTGGACAGTTTATGACGAGGGTTTTCTAAAATTATGCAAAAAAAATGAAGTTTGAAAGAAACTTTGCTTTTATGGAGAAAAATAGTGCCGTGTAATGATTTGTCAGCAGGTGTTTTGGTGAGAAACAAGAAAACGTTTTTTAAAAAAAATGTCCTATTAATGCATTTAACTTGAGATTTTCGTGCTTGACATGCCTTTTTTATGGTTTTATATGAAAATTTGCGAATTTTACAATATTGTAGAGCCTTAGATTTAGCTCTTGACATTTTTATTAAAGAAGTTATGATAATTTGAAATCGGCAAGTCTAATCCTCCCTGCAATAGGGGGCCTCAATTACTGGGGTGAGACCATAGTAGAGCATATGAATTAAGTTAAATTAAATATTTTTTTATCTTTTTGGGGCCAAAATTGATTAAAAATGTCATGATATGTATTAAAAAGGTTTTAGTATTTGTTATTTTCATAAATTTAAATATTTGGAAAATTAATGAGAAAATTATCCTGACATGTTTACCAAATTTTTGACATTTTGGGGCATTTTGGGGCATTTTGATGAATTATGACAAGATGTTTTGTCTCCTTAGTTACGGTGGTAACAAATAATTCAGGAATTATTTTTAGTTACTTTTTACACAGGTAATACATTAATCTTGATTTAGAACACCAAAGACTCACCTATATTATATTTTTTTTTTAATTAGAGCATTCCAAACTCGGTCAAAAAACATGATTTTCCTGGAGACCTCTTTTCTCCATTTTTGACCCCAATCTTAAAAAATGCAGCCTGTTTACTCCTCAATAAATGTAACTTGTAAAATGTCGCCAGAACTGTGTAATACATCAAAACGTTCGTAATTGCATGCAGATTCAGAATTTATCATAAAAAATGGGGGTCAAGCACGAAAAAAAAAAAATAAATTCCAAAAATTGGTCGATTTTTTTTTTTTTTAAATTCTCCTTTTTCGGCCATTTTTCAGATATTCCCTCCACGTTTAAACAGCCATAACTTTTTTTCTTTTTAAGTTAAATTGATAAAACTGCACAGATACATTACTCATATCAACACAATTCACCAGGAAAAAAATAGGGAAGATTCATTTTTTTCATTACTCTATTATGGTCTCACCCCAGTAATTATGTATACCTACGAGTAGAAGCAGAGAAGTAGTACATTGTAAAAAATTCATTTCTGTCTTTGTTTGATCGTTTTTCAGTGCTAAATTGATGAAAATTCTTTAGGTTTGGCTTAGTTGGACAGTTTATGACGAGGGTTTTCTAAAATTATGCAAAAAAAATGAAGTTTGAAAGAAACTTTGCTTTTATGGAGAAAAATAGTGCCGTGTAATGATTTGTCAGCAGGTGTTTTGGTGAGAAACAAGAAAACGTTTTTTAAAAAAAATGTCCTATTAATGCATTTAACTTGAGATTTTCGTGCTTGACATGCCTTTTTTATGGTTTTATATGAAAATTTGCGAATTTTACAATATTGTAGAGCCTTAGATTTAGCTCTTGACATTTTTATTAAAGAAGTTATGATAATTTGAAATCGGCAAGTCTAATCCTCCCTGCAATAGGGGGCCTCAATTACTGGGGTGAGACCATAGTAGAGCATATGAATTAAGTTAAATTAAATATTTTTTTATCTTTTTGGGGCCAAAATTGATTAAAAATGTCATGATATGTATTAAAAAGGTTTTAGTATTTGTTATTTTCATAAATTTAAATATTTGGAAAATTAATGAGAAAATTATCCTGACATGTTTACCAAATTTTTGACATTTTGGGGCATTTTGGGGCATTTTGATGAATTATGACAAGATGTTTTGTCTCCTTAGTTACGGTGGTAACAAATAATTCAGGAATTATTTTTAGTTACTTTTTACACAGGTAATACATTAATCTTGATTTAGAACACCAAAGACTCACCTATATTATATTTTTTTTTTAATTAGAGCATTCCAAACTCGGTCAAAAAACATGATTTTCCTGGAGACCTCTTTTCTCCATTTTTGACCCCAATCTTAAAAAATGCAGCCTGTTTACTCCTCAATAAATGTAACTTGTAAAATGTCGCCAGAACTGTGTAATACATCAAAACGTTCGTAATTGCATGCAGATTCAGAATTTATCATAAAAAATGGGGGTCAAGCACGAAAAAAAAAAAATAAATTCCAAAAATTGGTCGATTTTTTTTTTTTTTAAATTCTCCTTTTTCGGCCATTTTTCAGATATTCCCTCCACGTTTAAACAGCCATAACTTTTTTTCTTTTTAAGTTAAATTGATAAAACTGCACAGATACATTACTCATATCAACACAATTCACCAGGAAAAAAATAGGGAAGATTCATTTTTTTCATTACTCTATTATGGTCTCACCCCAGTAATTATGTATACCTACGAGTAGAAGCAGAGAAGTAGTACATTGTAAAAAATTCATTTCTGTCTTTGTTTGATCGTTTTTCAGTGCTAAATTGATGAAAATTCTTTAGGTTTGGCTTAGTTGGACAGTTTATGACGAGGGTTTTCTAAAATTATGCAAAAAAAATGAAGTTTGAAAGAAACTTTGCTTTTATGGAGAAAAATAGTGCCGTGTAATGATTTGTCAGCAGGTGTTTTGGTGAGAAACAAGAAAACGTTTTTTAAAAAAAATGTCCTATTAATGCATTTAACTTGAGATTTTCGTGCTTGACATGCCTTTTTTATGGTTTTATATGAAAATTTGCGAATTTTACAATATTGTAGAGCCTTAGATTTAGCTCTTGACATTTTTATTAAAGAAGTTATGATAATTTGAAATCGGCAAGTCTAATCCTCCCTGCAATAGGGGGCCTCAATTACTGGGGTGAGACCACAATACACCAGTTTTTCCTTCTCAGTCACCAGCTTGTTACTGACGTTCTATGTCTATTTGGCAGCCCGAGTGTGATTATGACATACAGCTCAAAACTGGAGATGTAAACCAGCACATTGAAAGGTCAGCTCCCAAGGTCAAAAAGGTCAAGGTCACCACACAGGATATGAGCAACGTAAACATCATTGCCTTCCGTCGCATGAATCAAATGGATCTCAGCGGCAATGTGATCACAAACGACCAGAAGCACATCAGCACACTCAAGGTGGGTCCAAAAGAAGGTTATACAACTGTAAAGCTTCTGCTAAAGTGCAAAGAAAAATATGTTTAAACCAAAGGTTGGTCGCTTTATAAGATGAACATCCAGAATTCGTGGTGCTGGTGGTAATATTGTTGGATGTTTTGTGGACAATTTTACCGTGGTCTACTTTGTGGTTTCAAGTGATGTGCTACCATATCTGTCACATAGAAAAATAAAAATATCAAAAATGATTTATTTTTTAAATAAAAAAAATGATTTAAAAACATATTTTTTAATTTTTTTTTTGGTGGGGGGATTAGAAGTGGAAATATAAGCATTATTGATGGGATGAGTTATTTGGTTATTTGAATGATGAGGATGTTGTTTGTGTTTGTAGGTGCGGTTGTACCGGGAGTTGAGTGACTCACCGCTGCACACTGTTAGCCTGGGAGCTACCAGCTTCTTCTACCTGCCATCCCTCACCATAGACACTCAGGTAACAAACATCACCACTTATTACTGAAGAAAGAAATCAAAACTAACATTTTAAAAGTCATATGACAAGAATTTTTTTAAGTGGTAAATCTTTAGATTTCATACCTCTGAGAAACATCTGACAATTTTTTCTGCAGTCTGATGTTTAGTTTAGCTATAATCTAAGATCTTTGAACCCCCAGGGTAATTAACCTACTCCCTTGACCTAGAACTGGGTCAGCAGGCTGCCTACGTCATTGCGCCCCGCATGCATCTCCTGCACACATATTCCTCCTATGTCTGTACATGTATAACAGCTGATGTCCTTTTTTCTACACAAATAACATCCATTGAAAATATGATTAATGGCAAAATTTCAGGCTGTAAAATAGAGACTTGCATTTTCATCAGCTTCCCATCCCACAATCCCTACTTTAATTGAAGAAAATAAACAAACATGACTTAACTGGGTATAGTGTCTGAAATATGGCCTGCTCTACTCTTATCAGTTTCAAGACACTTATAAGCTAGCCCTAAACATTATGGCATGAAGTTTAAGGGTTTTCAAACTGTAAATAGAACATTGAGATGACACTTTTAAAATATCTATGAATTAATTTTAGTTGATATTTCCATATTTTTTACACTGAAAATTTATTTATTTATTTGTTAACCAATGACCAGTAACAATATCAATTGGTTGAATATTATTCATATTCAGTAATGTTGAGCTAAACTTTGTTTGACATAATTGAAAAAAAATGTTTTGAAAGCATTCGACACATATTTCTAGATCTGTTTCATTGCTGGAAATTATTTTGACTTCTAAATTTTGAGTTCTGGTTATATATTATTTATGCACTGCAGTTGTATTTCAATGGCCATTTGAAATGTTTAGTTTGGTATTTTTTAATGTCTGTCATTGCGCGTCAGTGGGTACCCAACTAAATCATACATCAGTATTTATATACAAACAGACAAAGGAATTTTGAATAAAAATAGAAATTCTGTAAAAATGATACTAAACTTTGAGATTTCAACATTTCTTTCTCAACAAGGAAATGACTTTGACCATAACATTATGATAAAGAATAGTTCAGTCAGTCCCTTGTAGGATCTGAATAATCTCAAGAGGCAGATGTAAGTTTGCCAAACTCAACTGGGAGGCTGGCTGTATTCCTGTCTTCCCCATCACTACAGGCAGAATCCAAGTGACTATGATGTGAAACATGATCTGACCTACTATCCACATGTGCTAATTAGGCCACCAGTGGTTCAAAGACGTTATCAACACTCATGTTATTACTTATAAATTACAATCCCTCAAGACTTTCACTGGCTTGGAGTGGTTTGTTTTGAACATGAAGGGCGAACATGCATCACTTCCGGCAAAATCTCAGCAGCCCTGATTTGACCCACATAAAAAGGGGCGTGTCCAGCAAATCACTTTGATCCACTATAATTATGTACTCCATTTATAAAAATGTGTAAAACATCTTGAAATGCAATGTCCATGTATTGTAATATATTATGGCACAATATAAACATTTTCACAATTTTCTTGTCATGTGACTTTTAAATGAGCAAATGTTCAGCTTTGATTACAGTTTTTCTGTTCAGTAGTTTTGAATATGATACACCGAATATGTCTAACATATAAAATCTTTAGAGAGGAAAACTTAAATAAATATTTTGCATCTGTCTTACACTGTAAAAGAGAATGTTTTTTCTAAAATATTGTGTTATTATTTTAATTTTAATAGAATTATATGCTGCGTCTGGAGTCATCTCTGTCGAGAGCATCCTACGATTATACGAACCCCGAAATCAACTTTGTTGCCAATGTCAGCTACAAACACTTCACATTCCACTTTGACCCTCAGGTAAATATCTCAAAACATTGGCGCAGAATATAAGATGACATTTGTGTTATCACAGAATTTTGTAATTGTATCTATATGTAATATGTAATATATATATATAAAATATAATATATATATAATATATACATAAAATATATAATTTTGTAATTGTATCTATATGTAATATGTAATATATACATACAATATATAATATATATAATACATATAATATATATATAAAATATATATTTATATAATATTTATATTTATTTATTTAAATTTATATATTTATATATTTATATAAAATATTCACCTGTGTATACACATGAAGGTAAAAAAGGCAAACCTAACAGTGACTGTATGATATACTGTATACCGAGAAAAATTCGCGCCTAGTTATTTTCGCGCCATCGCCGTTTAAGACAGGTTCGCGCCGTTTTATTTTCGCGAATTTTGGATTTCTAGTACATAATATTATCACAAATTACGCTTTGCAGGTCGAGAACAGAACTTAACAAAAAAATTCGAAACACTTTGTTTTGACTTTGTTCTCACTGATTCAGCGTTCACAGTTTTGCATTTCGTCTTTGTTTCCACTGCTTTGAGTCGTGTCTTCCCTGTTGACAGAAATGCTTTCACACGTGGATCGATCTTAATTGCGTTTTAAATGATAAATAAAGGTATATACATAATATTATCACAAATTATGCTTTGCAGGTCGAGAACAGAACAAAACCATCCATTATTGCGCAATATATTAACAATCGTTTTCGCGCTAAAACAAGAGCCTCTTCCCGTCACTTCCGCCTTTCAAAATTGCGACCACGTGTTGTGTTGATAATTGGAATCAGTGAGAACAAAGTGTTTCGAAATAATATTGGGTAAATACCTTTATTTATCATTTAAATGCAATTAAAATCAATCTGCTACTACTGATATCGCTACGTCACTCCCGCTTTTTAAAATGACGACCTCGTATTGCGTAATGCATGATAAATGAATGGATGGTTTTGTTCTGTTCTTGACCTGCAAAGCGAATATTTATCATTTAAAACGCAATTAAAATCAATCTGCTACGTCTGATGTCTATTATTTCGAAACACTTTGTTTTGACTTTGTTCTCACTGATTCCAATTATCAGCGTTCACAGTTTTGCATTTCGTCATTGTTTCCACTGCTTTGAGTCGTGTCTTCCCTTTTTGACAGAAATGCCTTCACACGTGGATCGATTTTAATTGCGTTTTAAATGATAAATAAAGGTATTTACCCAATATTATCACAAACTATGCTTCGCAGGTCGAGAATTTATCCATGAAGTAAAACGTAAATATCATGTACGTGGCATCGCAGTAATTCACGTCCGCAACACGAGAAAAAGCCAGGGATCCATCATTGCGCAATATATTAATATTTCAATGCGTGTTGATAGACTCCAATTGTTTTCGCGCCAAAAATAAGAGCTTGTCCCCGTCACTCCCGCTTTTTAACATGATGACCTCATATTGTGTAATGCATCTTCAATTTCGCGTCCATTTAATTTCGCGAATGACGTCCTGGCGCGAATTAACGCGAAAATAAAAAGGTCGCGAAAATTTGTCTGTATACAGTAACTGTCCTAGGTTACTTATAGAGTTACAGTAACTGTATGATATAACTGTGTCCCATGCTACGTATATTATTATTATTATTATTATTATTATTATTATTATTATTATTATTATTATGATTTTAATTGTAGCCACGGAACACGGAGCAAGATCTCAACCATAGTTCATTCCTTGTCTTGCCATTCACCGCCATCATCATTCTTCTTGCATATAATTATCAAAAGGTAAGCTAAAGTAACATTTTTTACACCATTTCCAAAAGGGGTTCAAGGCCCTTTTTGCAGTAATAATAATATTTTTCTTTTGGAAGTAAAATTGTTTTCAATTATTTTCACATCATTGTCAATATGGTTTTTAAGGCCTTATTGTTGAAATCATATTTTGTAATGGAGAAAAGAAAAAGAAAAAATACATGATCAAAGTTAAGAGAAAGATTTAAGTAATTTGCTATGCTGTTCTTTGCAGTAATGAAAATATTTTTGGAGAAATACTTTTTTTATTTACACCATTGTCAATATGGTTTATAAGGACTTGCCTTTTGTCATCATATTTTCTTATTGTATTTTTTTGGTATTTTGTTTTTTTAGAAAGGTATTAAGTAATTTTACAATCAAAAGATAAAGAACATTTCTGATGGAGATATTTGTCTTTGTTTCAGCTGGTTCCTATGTTTAGTCATGGTTCCAGCCTGCTGCAGGGCGTGGTTAACCGTCCCTCCTCCTCCTCCTCCTCCCACTCCGGTGCTGCCACCTTGGAGATATCCCCAGAACTACTGGATGCTCCAATTCAGAAGAAGAAGAAAGTCAGGAAAACATAATTAATTTCGTTTTGACTTTTGAGTCTAAGATTGATTGACATCAAAACTTCTGTCTCATTCATATGAAGTTTGATAATATGAGAAAAGGAAGGAATTTATTCTATGTCATGAAATGATAGAGTAGATTTGTATTTACTCATGCATATCCTAAACGGGTTGAGTGATGTTATTTTTCTCTTTTCTCCAGGTTTAATATTGGTCTTAAGAACACAAAATGTCTTTTTTTCTGTTTACCTCTGTCAAATTGTTATTAGCTCACAATGAAACTATGCAGCAAGTATAATTAAAACAAAAATACTTTTTAAAATGTTTCAAAATGTGCACTGTACATCAGTCAGAGTTCATGTTGATGGTCTGGGATTTAAATTTCACCCCAAAGCCCTTAATACAACTCTGTGCTATTTTAGTGTGGAATCCATTTTCAAAATTATAGGGAAATAATGTACATAACCATCATGTAAATTAGAGAGATCAAATATACATAAAATGCTTGTTCAGTACCATTTTCTGATTTTAAAAATACAAATGCATTTCTCATAATTTACTCTTTGAATAGAGTTTAAAGAATGATAATGTGAGTGCAGAAAGAGGGAGAATGTGTATGTGAATGTTGTGAATTATTTAAATAGTAATTGTTATTGATGATAAAGTATAAGAGCAAGGGAATGTTTTATGAAGACTAGTCAGTATTGAGCTATACTTGTTATTAGTTGTGAAGTCTTCACATCATTCTTATAAATAGCTTGAATTAAGGCGCGAACAAATCACACAGCACAATTATAGGCATATATGTGGTATATATGGAATGCACTTGCAGGAAAATGTCTGTTGTGGGGAGCGATTGAATGGTATAAACAAATAAACATTGTCTCATCATTCATTTACTGAAATGTATAGAAAGAGTAATACTTGATGATTCAAAATTCAAAATCTGCAGGATGAAATGAGTTAGAATGATTCTGTAAAGATGAATTTTAACTGGTTTTTTTCCACCAAATATTTGTTGATGACAGCCTTTTTGGGTGATCTTTTTGTAGTGGGGAAGGGAGGGTGTGGATGGAAGGGGGAGGGGCTAATTTGCATTAATACATATGCTGTGAGTGTAAAAGTTTGGATGTTTTCACACCCACCTGTACATAGAGTGGTGTAAATGATTTGTATAAACTTATCTATTAACAAAATACTTGCTTTCCACCTTTTTCGCAAGCAGGTGTAGTGAATTGAATTGATCTTGATAAAGAATGAGTTTTGAATATCTCTGAATCAAACTTGTGAATTATTAAAAAACAAATTTTACCAGTAGACATTCACACCAATGTGAAATTGTTTTTATTAAGTTAGGTATAAAATGTAATGTTGACAGAAGTGGCCCAATATTCAATGGAATGACAAGGCCAGAATATTAATGAAACGATATCATGTTAACACTAGAAAATGGAAATAATACTGAAATAAATGCAAAATATTGAATGGTAGTAAATATAATCAGAAGGTCAGTCAATGTTTCACTTTCCAGTGTTGAACAATGGCAAACTTCTGGGTTTCTTTTTATGATACATTGTAAACAGGTACAAAATAAATTGTTTTGTGTAAATATATAAAATATTATTTGTTTTCATTTATTTTGGTCAGATTATGATTATTGATTAGGATAAGCTGCTTGGGGGGTGAAAATGGAGGGGGAGATGATTGGGATGGGATGGGAGAACGGGAGGAGAGGGGAGGGTGAATAAGAGGGATAGGTATGGGGATTGGGATGGGGGAAGAGAGGTTGAATGGGAGGGAAGGGTGATTGGGATGGGAGGGTGATTGGGATGGGAGGGTTAGGTGATTGAGAGGTTGAATGGTAGGGGAGGGTGAATAGGAGAGGTTGATGTGATGAGTCAGACAGGTGGGAGGGTTCAGTGAATTCAGTTCATAAAATGAAATTTTGTAATTTTTCATCAATAATTTTATATAATATGGCATAAAATCAATATTATCAACCCAAATCACTAACAGTTGGAGATTTGATATGTACGTGACCTGTAATTGCTCTCTCAAAATATACGAAAACAATACCAGGGGTGGGGGAGCTCTGAACCAATCTGGGCGGTAATCGAAACATCTGGATGGTATGACGTCATACCATTGAATTGAACCAATCTAGGTGATTCTGTATAACAAGTTCTTTCATTCTCACAACAGGCATAGAAATGGCATCTAAATCATTTCAAAATTTTACAAATTTTGTTACAGTTTAGTGTATTCCAATGTGTTAACTAAGATGGTGTAAATTTTATAGTGTATCTTTAAGGTTTTTATGGTAATATTTGTGCCCCCAAGTTTGGATTAGTCTTTGTTATGCAATCTTTTACTGGGGCACCTTCCTGTGTTCAAATTACGCAAAAATCTCGTTAAAAATCAGATGATTATGTACTTATATATGTAACCTTGGAGTAATAATGAATGGAGGCGCAACAGCTGTTATTTGAGATATGGCGTCATAGCAACACATTGTTTCACACAATGGATTGAAAATCCTTTGATCCTATCATAGTTGCCAACTTCAGAATAGTGAAAAATTGAAGATTCATATTTAAAAAAAATGAATTGGCCAAAGTTTTATTGAAGTATTATAACACATTTTGGTTTTTTTTTTAAAGAAAAATTCAGTATAGTTGCTTTTATAAAGCATACAATACCATCCACTCAAGATTACTTCAAATAAATCTGTTCATTTCTGTTCTGATTTCTTCAATATTAGATATTATGAAAAAAAGAGAAATGCATATTCCAAAACTTTTATTTTTTATACATGTTTATAAAAAATTCATAATTCATATTCATATTGCTTTTTATAAACTTTTAAAACAAAATATTGTTAATAATATAGCATTTATAAAATTCTTGTTACAAATTTTTATTGCTATTTTTTGTTGATTTTAAATGATGACATGATATGTATTAGGTCAATTTATTTATAACGGCGCATAAATTCGCAGGGCTACAAATTACATTTTCTGATAGTATTTTTTTCACTGAACAACTTGGTATATTTTTCTAAGCTGCCAATATATGCGCCAATAATTAAAAAATAAACTGGAAAGATAAAAATAACAATGAAGTACGTGATTTCATAATTCAAAATTGCCTTGAAAAAGAATAACGTCAAAAATTTCTTATCTTGCGCCTATATGGCGTCATCATAACAATGCCCAAGCGGCAACTATGTTGTCCCCTTTTATCCCACGGCGTCGCGCCTCCATTCATAATTACTCCAAGATGTAACTGATGAGTATGTTATTTTCTTTAAAAAATGGGTATAATTGTTGATTTATAAAAATTAAAGAAAGCAATTTTTTCAGTTTGGCCACAGTCCACCGTACGCACTGCTCAGGTTATACTCAGATTAGCTGCGATTAAGTGCCCAGATATTTTGCAAGCATCCAGAATGATGTGATTTGACCAGATTGGTTCAGATTTATTGCACAGATTGGTTCAGAGCTCTCCCACCCTGAGTACCACAAGTCTTAGAATGTGCCATATTGGA
Source organism: Amphiduros pacificus (assembly GCA_949316495.1). Classification (NCBI taxonomy): domain Eukaryota; kingdom Metazoa; phylum Annelida; class Polychaeta; order Phyllodocida; family Hesionidae; genus Amphiduros; species Amphiduros pacificus. The sequence continues at coordinate 5,652,292 of OX439006.1, read as the reverse complement.
TATGTTCATTTTGCCAGGGTAAAAGGGCCATATACCCCACTCGTATGTTTTACCTTGCACTTTAAAGTCACAGACTATGTTCTGGACATGTCTGGTAAGTATGACGAACCCATCATTAGTATATCCTTGGTTGCGAAGACAGTGCCAAAACTCCCAGAAGGTACCATATTTGCTGTTTTGAATTTGCCAGGGGAAAAGGGCCATATCTCCCACTCATATATTTTACCTTGCATTTTAATGCCATGGACTAAGCTCTGGACATGTTTAGCAAGTATTAGTTGTCCCTCAAAATTTGTGAATGCAGTGCCACAATGTTTGGGGGTTATAAATCATACTGATAAAAAGGATATATCCATTTTTGGCAAGATATATGTACTTTTACATAGTGTTTTTACTGATATGCCAAAAGGGTATGAAGGTATATGTTGATATATTATATAAACATATTTATTGTGATTGATTATGACTGTGTCACAATGCTGAGAAGGCCACAAATCATGCTGAAAAATTAATTTATCCATTTTGGTAGGATATATATCTTTTTACATAACTTTTTACTCATGTCCCAAAAGGGTATACTGGTATATACTCGTTGTCACCTTTTGAAAAAAAACGTCAAATCTCAAATACCTAATATCTAAAGAACTTTGCGTTTGTCTAACTTTCTGTATAATATAATGGCAGTTTGTACCTCGCATTTTGGCACATATCCGAGCACCTCTCTCAAGTGATTTTTTTCAACCAGTTGGTCCCAGAAATTTTTAATCCATCAATTGTTGCATGTGGGCTTTTGGTCTCTGTGTTACAATACTCTGAAGTATAGGTGGATTTGTTTGTTTGTTTGTTTGGGGTTTTACATCACTTCCAACATTATTTCAGTCATTTCGTGATGAGACCTATTGTCAAGTCGCAGGTCCTTGACATGACAACCCACCCGGTCACAGATTTACAAGGACAATGGTTTAACCCTTTAGGCACGGGCCACAGCTCGTATGAGAAATTGTATCATGATTTCAATTTCGTCACGGCCGGGGATCGAACCCACGGCCTTTGGATCACCACAGAGGAACTGGTGCTAATAAGCTGGCGCTCTAACCAACTGCGCCACGGCCCGTGGCCTAGTGCAGGTGGAACACTGAGAGAAGTATTCCATTAGATATATTATCTCTGGAGGATTGGTATTGAATAAAGCACTTAGTATATTAAATATCTTCACCCATTCTTAAAAGTCATATGACAAGAATTTTTTTAAGTGGTAAATCTTTAGATTTCATACCTCTGAGAAACATCTAACAATTTTTTCTGCAGTCTGATGTTTAGTTTAGCTATAATCTAAGATCTTTGAACCCCCAGGGTAATTAACCTACTCCCTTGACCTAGAACTGGGTCAGCAGGCTGCCTACGTCATTGCGCCCCGAATGCATCTCCTGCACACATATTCCTCCTATGTCTGTACATGTATAACAGCTGATGTCCTTACTTCTACACAAATAACATCCATTGAAAATATGATTAATGGCAAAACTTAAGGCTGTAAAATAGAGACTTGCATTTACATCAGCTTCCCATCCCACAATCCCGAATTTAATTGAAGAAAATAAACAAACATGACTTAATTGGGTATAGTGTCTGAAATATGGCCTGCTCTACTCTTATCAGTTTCAAGACACTTATTAGCTAGCCCATAACATCATGGAATGAATTTAAGGGTTTTCAAACTGTAAATGGAACATTGAGATGAGACTTTTAAAATATCTATGAATTATTTTTAGTTGATATTTCCATATTTTTAGATCTGTTTCATTGCTGGAAATTATTTTGACTTCTAAATTTTGAGGTCTGGTTATATATTATTTATGCATTGCAGTTGTATTTCAATGGCCATTTGAAATGTTTAGTTTGGTATTTTTTTAATGTCTGTCATTGCATGTCAGTGGGTACCCAACTAAATCATATATCAGTATTTATATACAAACAGACAAAGGAATTTTGAATAAAAATAGAAATTCTGTAAAAATGATACTAAACTTTGAGATTTCAACATTTCTTTCTCAACAAGGAAATGACTTTGACCATAATGTTATGATAAGGAATAGTTCAGTCCCTTGAGGGATCTGAATAATCTCAATAGGCAGACGTAAGTTTGTCAAATTCAACTGGGAGGCTGGCTGTATTCCTGTCTTCCCCATCACCACAGGCAGAATCCAAGTGACTGTGATGTGAAACATGATCTGACCTACTATCTACATGTGCTAATTAGGCCACCAGTGGTTCAAAGATGTTATCAACCCTCTTGTTATTACTTATAAATTACAATCCCTCAAGACTTTCACTGGCTTGGGTTGGTTTGTTTTGAACATGAAGGGCGGACATGCGTCACTTCCGGCAAAATCTCAGCAGCCCTGATTTGACCCACATAAAAAGGGGCGTGCCCAGCAAATCACTTTGATCCAATATAATTCTGTACTCCATTTATAAAAATGTGTAAAACATGTTGAAATGCAATGTCCATGTATTGTAAATTATTATGGCACAATATAAACATTTTCACAATTTTCTTGTCATGTGACTTTTAAGCTTTTACAGGTCCATTATCTATTGTAGATCTAACGACAATGAATCTTTGATGTTCGTTCCTCCCATCTTGATGGTGAAGTTATGAAATCCATTCCATTCAACCATTCAAGGCCACACTTAGAACAACGTCAGTGTGCCATAGTGCAATGTCGCATATTTCATATGAGACATATTTTGTTTCTTTCACAAACAGAATTTTGTGCAATCTCAAACAATGACAAACAATGCATTTACGATGACGAATGGTGCATTTACGTTGACAAACAGTGCATTTATGATGACAAACAATGTATATTTACTTTGTTGTACTGAGAGAGCCCACTACATGCAAATGTATATTGTATCATGTCACATTATCCATTACCTCAATAAAATATTTAACAGAATTTTGATATTAAAACAAAAGGTAACTTTATTTGAAACTTTGCTTCCGCAGCACTGTTGTCGTCCGCAGCACTGTTGTCGTCCGCAGCTCTGTTGTCGTCCGCAGCTCTGTTGTCGTCCGCAGCTCTTGTTTCAGAAATCTTAAACATGGAAATATCATGCCACACACTATTACGAGCTGCCACACACTATTATGAGCTGCCACACATTATTACGACCTACCACACACTATTACAACCTGCCACACACTCTTACAACCTGCCACACACTATTATGAGCTGCCACACATTATTACGACCTACCACACACTATTACGACCTGCCACACACTATTACAACCTGCCACACACTATTACGACCTGCCACACACTATTATGAGCTGCCACACTTTATTACGACCTACCACACACTATTACAACCTGCCACACACTCTTACAACCTGCCACACACTATTATGAGCTGCCACACATTATTACGACCTACCACACACTATTACGACCTGCCACACACTATTACAACCTGCCACACACTATTACGACCTGCCACACACTATTATGAGCTGCCACACATTATTACGAACTACCACACACTATTACGACCTGCCACACACTATTACGACCTGCCACACACTATTACGACCTGCCACACTTTATTACGACCTACCACACACTATTACAACCTGCCACACACTATTACGAGCTGCCACACACTATTATGAGCTGCCTAACACTATTACGACCTGCCACACACTCTTACAACCTGCCACACACTATTATGAGCTGCGCATGCCACACACTATTATGAGCTGCCACACACTATTATGACCTGCCACACATTATTACGACCTGCCACACACTCTTACAACCTGCGCATGCCACACACTATTATGACCTGCCACACACTATTAAGACCTGCCACACACTATTACGACCTGCCACACACTATTATGAGCTGCCACACATTATTACGACCTGCCACACACTCTTACAACCTGCGCATGCCACACACTATTACGAGCTGCCACACACTATTATGAGCTGCCACACACTATAACGACCTGCCACACACTATTACGACCTGCCACACACTATTATGAGCTGCCACACACTATTACGACCTGCCACACACTATTATGAGCTGCCACACACTATTACGACCTGCCACACACTATTATGAGCTGCCACACACTATTACGACCTGCCACACACTATTATGAGCTGCCACACACTATTACGACCTGCCACACACTATTACAACCTGCCACACGCTATTACAACCTGCCACACATTATTACGACCTGTCATACATTATTACGACCTGCCACACACTCTTACAACCTGCCACACACTATTACAACCTGTCACACATTCTTACAACCTGCCACACACTATTACGACCTGTCACACACTATTACGACTTGCCACACACTATTACGACTTGCCACACACTATTACGACCTGCCACACACTATTACAACCTGCCACACATTCTTTTTACAACCTGCCACACGTTATTACGACCTGCCACACATTATTACGACCTGCCACACACTATTACAACCTGCCACACACTCTTGCAACCTGCCACACACTATTACGACCTGCCACACATTATTACGACCTGCCACACACTATTACAACCTGCCACACATTCTTTTTACAACCTGCCACACGTTATTACGACCTGCCACACACTATTACAACCTGCCACACACTATTACAACCTGCCACACACTCTTACAACCTGCCACACACTATTACGACCTGCCACACATTATTACGACCTGCCACACACTATTACAACCTGCCACACACTATTACAACCTGCCACACACTATTACGACCTGCCACACATTATTATGACCTGCCACACACTATTACAACCTGCCACACACTATTACCACCTGCCACACACTATTACGACCTGCCATACACTATTACGACCTGCCACACATTATTACGACCTGCCACACACTATTACGACCTGCCACACATTATTACGACCTGCCACACACTATTACAACCTTCCACACACTATTACAACCTGCCACACACTATTACGACCTGCCACACATTATTACGACCTGCCACACATTATTACGACCTGTCACACACTCTTACAACCTGCTACGGAATCTGATAACCTGCCACATAATCTTACAATCTGTCCTTCGTATTTGACAAATTAAATTGTGACTAGTTGAAGATTCTCTTTTGATAATAACTTAACTATGACATGGGATGAGATTATGCTGTCATGTATTAAGCCGTGTGAGTGGACAGGCGATATCCACATTCCGGCATCCATTCCACTAAGAGTTGGCTCCTGAGGAGAATTGATGCTCTATTCTACTAACATTCGACCATCTTGTTAAAGATGATTTCAGGCTTCAGATGTTTCGCTTCAGGTATCACAGATGATTTTCAAGGTAATACAAAAGTTGCAAATGCTTTCCAGGGTACACCCTATCCAACCATTTATAAATGTGGCCGTTTCTTGGTCCATTCTCGACCATGTCGACACGATTACTAGCCTTTTTTGTGGCACATCTCGACGTCAAGATTGGTTTACTTTTGATCCACTCGAGACCAGCACACTTATGACTCACATAACGACCAGGCTTTCTGGTCGTTAAAAAACACTTATCTGCCTTATCGACTGGGTCGGTATAAACAAATTTAGTCTTCTTCTCCACCAAGTTAATATCAGTTGAGTTCACTTTGAAAACTGGGTCTAGATTGACTTTGTTTGAGTTATATGTATACCCTCTTACAGGAGGACTATTAATTATGTTATTTTAAATATGAGTTAATGGTATTTAAGTTAACGAAACCTAAACAACAGCAATTGAAATGACATTTGTTGATGTTAGATTAAGTCTATCATTTTATTTTTGTATTTTTTTCAAAAATTAATTTGGAAATTTGCAGATTTTGTGTGATTGGAGTTAAGGCCTTTTACATTTTACGAAAATTTCACACATTTTGGTCTTTGTCAGATATTATATTATCCAACAAAACATGGACAGTTGATTAGATGTGTGCCCTGAGAGCAATATAACATAATATATGTAATTTATTATTGCTCTCAGGTGGGTTTATCCCTCAGAAACACCTGACATATGGATGATATAGAGTAACTTCTCTTTTCAAGATTCACTTTAAATATGACTTTTAAATTCTGTTTCAAACTGATTCCCCCTTCAAGTATCAGTCAAACAGGAAATGCACACCGGCAACAAAGGACAGCTTACATTTCTCTGTCTGCCCCATCTTAAGGGGTAAACAAACAACATGCTACGATCAAATTAACTTGTTTTGACAGCAGTTAGAATCTGACAAGTGGCAGAGATTTGTGACATTCCACTCAATGTGCAATCAAATTAACCTGTTATGAGAGCAGTTATACATCTGTTTGATAAGTTTTGTAACAAAAGGTTTGCCTATATATATATATATATATATATAAAAAAACAAGAACACAAAAATACCATCTGCAGTAACTTTCGTTATTTCAATTCTGGTTTTTGGCATTTCAAATGGATAACTTAAAATACGAGCTCTGAATGTTGATTTAAGGTCTATAATCCACAATCAGTTTGAAGCATTTGGAGAGAACTTTGTGTGGTCTCGTATATTTACGTAACTGCCTTCGGCTCCTACAGCACACATGGCGGACAAACTCTTTTAGTGATAATTCATATTTTATGCTATGATTATATATAAAATGTCCCCAAAAAGCTTGATTATTCTTTGGATGGCATTAAATAAAGAAAATATAAAGACTTGATATAAGTCGCCAGCTGCAAAAACTGAGTCGAACCCGTTTTAACTACCGTTATAACGGGTTCAATTTAAATAATAATAATATAAGACTAGCTGGTTAAGTTTAATTTTTCTGTGCTAAATTAACAAATAACATTACTTTGAACACATTTAAGCCAAAAAAACATAAGTCTGTCCCAGTTTTTTCATTGTGGATTATAGACCTTAAATGTTTTTTCTCAATAATATCTATATTTTACGATACATACAATGCCCTTGTCAGTTTTCTAATTTGCTGGTACATTTAGTTTTTTTTATACTTGACATGTATTTTGTATATTTGTTACATGTGTTTTGTATATTTGTTACATGTGTTTTGTATATTTTGTATATGCGTGTGAAAGCATTTCTCTCAAAAAGGGAAGACATGACTCAAAGCTATGGAAACAATGAGGGAATGCTCTTTGATCACAGCATAGAGAAAATATATACTTTCTCTATGATCACAGGTTTAACCTTACATCACAAGGATTCTGAAGAGCAATACTGTGACAAGATACACTGACCCCACTTACTACAAGATACACTGTTTTATATAAATATATTTTTTATATCACACCAATCATCTATGTCAGACAGAAAGACATGTTTTGGCACATACTCGACCACAACAATGAGGTCCCTTTTGGAGCTTATCTCGACCCTCGACAATTGAGTGTTTTGTTCTTTTCGTGACAGGGTCGAGTGGGTATAAATTATGCACCTGATCTCGACGGTCGACCTGGTCATAATTCTTGCCTTTTTTCGCTGTCGATATGGTCGACAAAGTGCTAAAATTGGGCCAAATTTTAAATTGATCCAACTCAGTAATCCCCAACAACTATTGCGAACTGTGATTGATCTCTGACATCAGGTATATTCGCCATTGGAAAACAATAAATCATACCTCATTGTGTGAGCCATATATCACCATAAAACACAACCACAATGTACACATAATAAGACCCTGTCAGTTGTGTGTGTGTGTGTATATATATATATATATATATATATATATATATATATATATATATATATATATATATATATATATATATATATATATATATATATATATATATATATATATATATATATATATATATATAACTTTAGTAATGGCTCTGGTATAGGTACACTATTATACATCATATCTGTTTACAATGGCAGGTTCTCGTACTGCATGGGCATGATGGATTGTGGGAAATCGTGTGAATATCTCATCATTATTCTCCAGATACTTGTGTATGATCTGGTTTGTCCTGGCGCAATCAATCATAGTCGCGACGTCAAAGTACACCAACATGAGATTTTTTTTATGATATCATATTTATCATGCAGATTGAATTCTCGCTATCTGCTCTCCCGGCTTTTTAGCTGGTCCGTGAAAAAATGACGAAATTGGCGTGTGAGAGCAATGCATGACGGGAAAGATGTTGCATTGTAAACTTCCGCCTGCCTTGCTACTATAACAAAACATACCGAGTCGGGAAGCTGGGTGAGCGGATTCAGTGAGTTGGTGATTGCGGAAGGATACCCTGAGCTGAAGGCGAAGGGTATCCGTCCGCCATCACCAACGAACTGAATCCGCTCACACAGCTGACCCGACGAGGCATGTTTTGTTTTTATACCTCAGACCGCTACTGTATTTTTAAAAAATGATACATGAAACAAGATATTTATCTTTAAAAACATTTGTAAACAAAGCGCACCTCATTTGACCCCGTTACGTGACCCGAAAATGGCGCGTACAGCCATAGACTGGTTGCCACCATCTGTGTATATACACGATGTTCTTGACACTCGATGGGGGACCAGTCTAAAGATGGCCGACGCAAAATAATCGGCATGCTCGTATTCATTCGAAATCGCATCAATACGCGCATCACTGAGGTATAAAAGATGGGAGGGAAATTTCAGACTGACATCGTACATTGACACGCTAATGTCAGCGCTAAAGCGTGTTTGTTGTTTAATCTTTATATAAGTATATTGCAATCTACGTAATTTATGTCAACATCACTAACGCATAACTGTGAAAAACAACGATGTAAAGATGAAAGGCAGAGGCGACTATGTCCCGAACAGGTTGTCGCCGCTGTTCCCGGATGTGCCGTGTGCAAAGAATTGGGTCAAATACGATCGCAGCGCTCTGAAAATGCCATTCGAAAATGCAGCGTATATGGGAGAGCAGATAGGTAGAATTGGCCCCCACAACATAGTTCTTGTTGGTTTTTGAAATAAGGCACGGCAAATGATAATATGTACTTTGAGAAAATAAAATATAAAAAGGATGCTTCAAAATAACTGTCTTTGTATCATTCTCTATTGATTTTTTTCATTTCTTCATTGAAATACTTTCCATAATTATTACGCACACTTATCTGAAGTAAATGTTCATGTTTACCTCTTAGGGAAGTTTGATTTTGACCTCTTTATTTCATTGGTTGAAATAGTTTATTTGCCATCAATTAAACATTTTGTTCCTTTCAGTTCTTTTTCTTTTCCCGTAAATTATAAGTATGCACTTCATACTTCAACCCAACAAATGTTAAACCTAAACTTAAACAATTATAATGGTTCATAATATTTCATAAATATAAGTTTGAGTCCCTTAAATTCATAGAATTAAGTTTGATCCCTAATAGTTGGTCACTGGAGAATGGTTAAACTCAGTACACACGCAGATATTCTGATTGACAAGATTCTGACAATTAAATGCACATGATCATCTCCGGATTATCTAGTGCAACACCATTTCTAACCAATCACAATAGAGAATTATAGGAAGATATCTGATGGGAATGAGGATTAACCATTTCTCTCGTAACTGACAATGTTCGCCAGGATTTATCTGCTAAGCATGCTAAGAGTATGTAATGATGTCAGTCAACCAGCTAGGGTAAGGGGTATATAAGATCCCTACTTGGCTGACCGGCAGGCCAGCTTGGAACCAGACTGTATGATGATTCCTAATGAGTGACAGGTGTTTAAAATTAAATATCATACCCAAGTTTTTGACAATGTCTGATCTTATAATAACTTAATCTCCCACTTTTATCTCTTCAGGTATTATACCATTATTAAAATGCGGGTTCTTACCTCAGATTATCATTTAAGTTTTCCATCATTTATCTTTATACCATTTTATACCATTTTTAAAATGCGGGTTCTTACCACAGATTATCATTTAAGTTTTCCATCATTTATCTTTAGTTTATTTTCAAATAAAAACCCCTTAACCTCCTTTATACTCTCTTCCATTTCTTTACACACATGATATTTTGTCTCTTTTTTTTAGATTTAGGATCCAGTGTGATGTAGAGCTGAGTGTCATCTGCATACATGTGATGTTCCATATTTGCCTATGATTTCTGTAAGAGGTTCCATTTATGCTGTGAAAAGAATTGGACCCAACACTGAACACTCTGGAACTCCATATTTAATATTTAATATTTATTTAATATTATATTGTTGATAATATTTGAAAAAAATATGATGCGACAGTCAGCAGATTATGATTGCCAGAAGTTCACACGGCGACTGTGCAGAGACTGCCACAAGATTGCCTCCAGACAACCTTCACATCGTGACTGAAACACGATTATTTTGAACAGTTCAAAACAGTCGTGAACCAGTGCCAACCTGAGCCCCAGGGGGAGCTACTGCCATATGCGCGCCGCTACATAGGTGACGCGGTAAATCCAATATTTCAAACAAAAATAACAACCCGGCAAATCCAAGTTATATAAATTTATTAACCCGTTTGTATGTTTGTATTGTATGTTTGCATGTTTTATAACTTCCTTCCTCAAAAAAACACAATTATACACAGAACAACAATACAGTTGAATTATAACTTTCATCAAAATGTTCTATTGGTATATAATATAGAAGAATCAACTACTTGCATTTTATCAGGTTATGTTCATAATAAGTGAAAATAATGAATCTCTGTGGGTTAAATGCATAGTGGATAACTGTAGTTTTGATACCAAGATCAGAATCATTCACGAATCAGGCTTTGATAACAGGGAATACAGTATTTCTTACCTCTTAACACGGGGACATACTTTTCTGCACCTTTAATTGATGCTAGCCAACTGGAAACTTCTTCAACAGACCAATGTTCTCAGTCCAACTTATAATGCAGAACTGATGGCAGTGTATGATTTTACATCTAATGATCATGATTTTATGTCTTGATTTCAATTGACAAGTTATTTTGTTCATAATAATATGTTTAATGGGTTTCTTAGATACATTTTGGGTGTACTTTGATAATTGATGAAATCATAACCAAACCATTTCTTGTCAGAATAATTTGAATTCTTAGAACAACACTACCACCACGTGTGTCCCCGTTCTGATATAGGATGTGAGACGATTTAACAGATCGTTGCAAGTCTTGTAATAGATCGTGTAAGTGTGACTGGGGCTTAAGTGTGACTGAGGACTTATAAGCGGACATGCCTATCTAAAGTATATTGATTGGCTGGATTAACTAATTCTCCCGTCCATTAGTGGCAAAAACACTTTGATGCAATATTCCACCAATATTTGCCCATCTTAGTTTTGGTGTTTTCTCTACTTGGTTACAGCTGTTACAACATGACTTTGACCTCGCCTCTCCCACCTTCTCAACCTTTTATTCCTCCATGCTGATTCCATACCAAATACTCCCCCCTCAATGCCTCATATCTTGTCTTGAGGGAATAAAGCTTTGTGGTATTGATGTTCCAGGTTACCAAGGTGCGATATCACAAGGTTTTTACCTCAACTATTACAACTCCTGTAATTTGACATAATATCAGATGATAGCACCAGTATTCTACCTGAATTAGCCTCGTTATTCATGGCGCTTGGTGTCAACCTCAAATAAAGTAATATTTAATAATGAATGGAGGGGCGTGTTGCTTCAGACACGTTTCATGTTTCCATGCCATTTATAAATGTAACCTCATTCACCTGGTTCGTTATAAGGAATTTTGGTACTTTTGGGGAATTAAACAAACTCAAGAAATTCTCTGAAGTTAATGAGGACGTTATAATCACACACATATCTGAAAAGAATGAACGTGATCAGAGAGGAAGGGTGACAACATTTTTAAAAGAAGAAAAAAAAAAGCTGCTGTGTGAGGTATGGGCTACAATAAAATTTGCCACTGACAAGAGCGTGCGATCTCGTTGTTGCGTCACCACGTTGCCCTCTGGTGGAATTTGTTGACGCCAGACAAGTCTCCACTTCAGAATTACTCAAGATATGATATACCCCGCTGGGGTTTGTACCAAGGACCCTACATGGGTGAAATGTTAGACATTGTAAGAAACAGTTGAGAAGCATTTAAACCAGTGAGAGATAGCTGCCCAAGTGATAGATAGCTGTACAAGTAATAGATAACTGCACAAGTGAGGGATAGCTACATTAAGACATGAGAAATAATTTCACAAAGTGAGTTACAACATTGAGAGAGAGCTGCATACGTGAGAGATGGATAAAACAGTAAGAGACGGCTGCATAAGTGAAAGATGGATGCATGTATGAGATATTGTAATATAAATGATAGATAGCTGGATGAGTGAGAGATAGCTTCATAAGTGAAATATAGCTGCAAGAGTGAGAGATAGCTATATGAGTGAGGGATAACTGCAAAAGTGAGATATTGCACCCCTTCTCAGCCGAGATCACTACAACAGCGAGAGATAACTGCATAAATGAGATAAAGCTGCAGTGAGACATAGGAAACAGCTGCACGAAGTGAGAGATAGTTACAGCAGTGAGAGATAGCTATATAAATGAGAGATAGCTGCAGTGAGACATGAGAAATAGCTACACAAAGTGAGATATAGCAACAACAGTGTGTAGGCCACGGGCTGTGGCGCAGTTTATTAGCACCAGTTTCCCTGTGGTGATCCAAAGGTTGTGGGTTCGATCCCGGCCGTGCCAAGATTGGATTTTTATGATATAATTTCACATATGAGCTGAGGCCCATGGTTAAAGGGTTAACCCGTTGTCCTTGTAAATCTGTGACTGGGTGGGTTGTCATGTCAAGGATCTGCGACTTGACAATTCAGTGAGGCAGCACTATATCTGCTACAATTATTTAAGTATGTTTCGTCACGAAATGACTGAAATAATGTTGAAAGTGATGTAGAAACCCGAACAAACAAACAAACAAACAAACAAACAAACAAACAAACAAACAAACAAACAAACAACAGCGAGATTCCTCCAACAGTGAGAGATACCTCCAACAGTGAGAGATAGCTACAACAGTGAGAGATAGCTACAACAGTGAGAGATAGCTACAACAGTGAGGGATAGCTACAACAGTGAGAGATAGCTACAACAGTGAGAGATTGCTACAACAGTGAGAGATACCTACAACAGTGAGAGATAACTACAACAGTGAGAGATAGCTACAACAGTGAGAGATAGCTACAACAGTGAGACATAACTACAACAGTGAGAGATAGCTACAACAGTGGGAGATAGCTACAACAGTGAGAGATAGCTACAACAGTGGGAGATACCTACAACAGTGGGATATACCTACAACAGTGAGAGATACCTACAACAGTGAGAGATACCTACAACAGTGAGAGATAACTACAACTGTGAGAGATAGCTACAACAGTGAGAGATAACTACAACAGTGAGAAATAACTACAAGAGTGAGAGATAACTACAACAGTGAGAGATAACTACAACAGTGAGAGATACCTACAACAGTGAGAGATACCTACAACAGTGAGAGATACCTACAACAGTGGGAGATACCTACAACAGTGAGAGATACCTACAACAGTGAGAGATAGCTACAACAGTGAGGGTTACCTACAACGGTGAGAAAAAGCTACAACAGTGAGAGATAGCTACAACAGTGAGAGATAACTACAACAGTGAGAGATAACTACAACAGTGGGAGATAGCTACAACAGTGAGAGATAGCTACAACAGTGGGAGATACCTACAACAATGAGAGATAGCTTCAACAGTGAGAGATAGCTACAACAGTGAGAGATAACTACAACAGTGAGAGATAACTACAACAGTGAGAGATAACTACAACAGTGAGAGATACCTACAACAGTGAGAGATACCTACAACAGTGAGAGATACCTACAACAGTGAGAGATACCTACAACAGTGAGAGATACCTACAGCAGTGGGAGATACCTACAACTACACTCCTTCTCAGCCAAGGGCACTTGTCCATCAAAAACATATTATCCTCACTATTCCTGAAAGAAATCATGTGTCTTGAAAATTATGATTTAATTTAACAAATTTAACCCTTAACAAACGGGAAGGACGGCAACATTCATCAGCGGTAACGGGCGTCATTTTGTAACATTTTGAAGGGCTGCAACTTGTTACAATGTAATCAGATAGCTCAGATCATTATCTTTGACCCCAGTGCTTTGTTGAGCATATTGACTAATCATGGCTATTTTATGAACTTATTATTCAGATACACTAGCCCAAACCAATAGTACCAATTATTAATATTTTGGGGACTAAAACTAAACCGCATTCATTTGGTGAACAATGAATGTTTATGTTTATTTTTTTCTGAAAGAGGATCCCTCTATTACAAGTTCTCAAGAACAAGCCAATGCGAACAAGACACCACCTGTGGTACCTAAGGTTTTGAACAGATCTCTCACTTCAAACATAGTGTGCGAGAATATCAAAGAAATGTAATTGGGTTGGAGATTTAAGAGATATTCCCTTGTGATATATAAGCGGTATGCCATCTGAAGTATTCCTTACATACAGTGTGTAATGTCTCCTTTGTTTCACCTTTCCTTGAAATGACCCCCTCCATATCAATTATATTGTAGTGTGGTGTAACTGCCTGGTGAGGAGATTCGGCTCTGATTGGCTGAGCTCATACAATGCTCAGCAGTGTGATTGGTGATGCCCAGGCAGCTCAGTCACATAGCCTCCATATAAGATATTACCCCCAACTCACATAATACAACATAGCACATCGACTGTCAACCCGATATCAAGTCAATATTACAAAATGCCTTGGATATCTGTGTGTGTATATTATTGTGTCATATTAAACTGGATGCCATGTTCTGGCAAAGTGTTTAATATAGGAGTGCTGTCGCCTACCTCTGGATCTTGGCCTCTGGGAAGAACAACCATAGGAGCAGTGTCGTTAGCAGTGGCCAAAGTGAACTCAGACAAGAACCTGACTGCATTGAAGGAGGGCAACCATACCGTGGAGTTTGTGTGGGCAGACACACGGTGTCAGAATGACTTCGGCCTGGGGGTCATGGTTGACATGTGGGCACAACGCAGGGGAACTGAACAGGCCCTGGATGCATTCATAGGTTAGTACCCTGGAGCTAAACAGGCCCTGGATGCAGTCATAGGTTAGAACCCTGGAGCTAGGTAGGCCCTGGATGCAGTCATAGGTTAGTACCCTGGAGCTAATCAGGCCCTAGATGCAGTCATAGTTTAGTACCCTGGAGCCAAACAGGCCCTGGATGCAGTCATAGTTTAGTACCCTGGAGCTAAACAGGCCCTGGATGCACCCATAGGTTAGTACCCTGGAGCTAAACAGGACCTGGATGCAGTCATAGTTTAGTACCCTGGAGCTAAACAGGCCCTGGATGCATTCAAAGTGAAATGTTAGTGAGACATTTTTACAGAAGTATCCTGGATGTATTCATGGAAAGGTGTCTTAAATATATTCAAGAACTGAATTTAAATATATTCAAGAACTGAATTTAGATATTCAAGAACTGAATTTAGATATTGTATATATATATATATATATATATATATATATATATATATATATATATATATATATATATATATATATTAGTATTACACACTACACACTATTCTGTAAAGATGTAACATTGGAGCTGGTCATGATTTACAATGGGGACTCCCATTCAGAGATTGTCAATTCACATCTTTTTATATTTTCTCTGTAGAAGGAGTCTAAAAATATATTTCAGACCACACCACCATTGTGCTGAGCTCCGGTAACTAATATGTTTATTTCCATTGACATTTCATATGTATACGAGACGAGATATATATATCTGGCATCTGCTTTGTGCATCTATCCCACTTTCCGGAAGTGCCCTCCGTGCCTTCACAGAAAAAAAACCCATAAGCAGTTAGGTATACGTTACAGAATAGGCGAGCAAAATTCTGGTAATATAGCAATCGGCAAGGAGATTTTTCTTTGAAAACTCTATGTAGTGGTCGGAAATACTCGATTTGACACTGATAATATTTTGCATACCAAATATAGCGATGATAGTGGGATAATTACATTATTCGCGATGTTTATATTGTGTCTACAGTGACGGATTTCCACAGTGTGTCTACAGTGACGGATTTCCACAGTGTGGAAAATTGCCCTGCCCCTGTTTATTACAAAAAGCACCTGAAGACAGTTTTCTGAAAGAAAAAACAGCAAGAGCGCCAGAAGAAGATCAAATCTGATATGACGCTATATTGATATTTTGTTATTATTGCTATTATGTTATCAATAGCTATCGAAAGTAAGCTTTACAAAATTGTGATACTTGGGCTAACCTGCAAGACTAGTAAATATTAACAAATACTTCATTGCATTGGCACAAAGTCAAAGTTCAATTGTGTAAAACAACGTCCTTACTATAATTCAGAAATTACTGTAGTAATAATAATAATAATAATAATAAAATTTGTATAGCGCTGATACCAGACAAGTCTGTTCATAGCGCTGTGTTCAGGACGTGCATCCTGAAGAGATGAGTTTTCAGTCTATTCTTGAATGAGGAGACTGAAATACTTGTCCTAATTTCAGTAGGCAATGAATTCCAAAGTCTAGGGCGGACATATGAAAAGGCCCTGTCACCCACTGTTTGTCCTTAGCCTGGTATTAGGTACTTGTAGATGGGTGCCATCGTTGGATCTTAGACAGCGTTCCCCTTGTTTTATTAGGAGTAGATCACGTAAGTAAGAC
The DNA here is from genome assembly GCA_949316495.1 of Amphiduros pacificus. NCBI lineage: Eukaryota > Metazoa > Annelida > Polychaeta > Phyllodocida > Hesionidae > Amphiduros > Amphiduros pacificus. The sequence continues at coordinate 5,635,540 of OX439006.1, read as the reverse complement.
GGTGCCTTACCATTTAGAGCCTTCCAGGTTAAGAGAAGGATTTTAAAATCTATTCTCGCATGAACAGGGAGCCAGTGCAGTTCCTGTAGTTTTCCTGAAATGTGATCGAATTTCCTAATTTTTCCTACAACACGTGCTGCAGAGTTTTGGAGGTATTGCAGCTTCCTGATGTCAGTTTTAGGAAGACCAGCCAGCAAACCATTACCATAATCCAGAGTTGATGTAACAAAAGCATGGGTAAGTGTTATAGCGGTCTTTTCGTCTAGACAGTCTCTAATGGCCGCCAGGTTCCTAATGTGGTAATAGCCCTTCTGGCACATTTTTCTGATCTGGGCCTTCATGTCCATGTTGGAGTCGAATGTGATGCCAAGGTCAACCACTGACTCACTAGGAGCAATATCAGAGCTACCCACTCTGATTGTGTCTGGGATACTACTGCTGGCGGCAGTACCGTACCTGTCAGTACATATGAGCATCTCTGTCTTTCCATCCTTTATCTTCATCTTATTTGATATAAGGAAGTTTCTGACCTCACAGACACACTCCTCCAGTTTGTGTCTGCTTATATCAGCTTGATGGGATGTAGATCTGAGTATCATCAGCATAAATATGATAGCTCAGACCATATTTAGCTAAGATATCAGAAAGGGGTGTCATATAAATGGTAAATAGTATGGGACCCAGGACTGAGCCCTGTGGCACTCCATATCTTATGGACTTGAGACAGGACCTATGGGTCCCCACCTTCACACATTGTTTCCTGTTCCTTAGATATGACTGAATCCAGGAGAGGGCGTGACCCTTGACATTACATCTAGACTCCAGTCTATCAAATCAAATTCGATGGTCAATAGATCGGACGCATAGATTCTCAAGAAACCTTTGAAGATTCTCGTTTTCGTCACCTGAACTCCCCCTGATATCTACCGATATCTAACTAAGCTTACCATATTTCCACAATAATAAGTTAATATAAGAATATAAGCTAAACCTTCCTGAGAAAGACATTGATTGCTTTTCGAAGTAGAGAAATATAGATCCCGAGCAGGTGACATTTAGTTGAATACGTGAAAATAAGATGGATTTATTCTTGGCAATGGATGCGATGTGCAATATGTCCTTAACACGCCCAAGATCTTCAATAAATACGCATTGATTAAAATCTCCATATTATCTCCATTTGCAAGTTGCAATTAGCTGTACTATATATATAGCGTCTTAGGCCATTGTAAGAATTTGCACAATATACGACCAATTAACAGCCATAATGTTTTTAGCACTTTCACAACTTGGCTACACCTATCACAATGAATGTCCCGGTAACGCAATTAGCGCAAACGCCTTCGCTGAAGAAATGATGAAATTCCGGCTAGAATTAATTTGGGGGAGAAAACACATTATATTAAAACAACCAACAGTGTCAAAGACTTAGGTATAACATAAGATGAAGAATGCACACTAAAACAACAAATATAGCAAATATAAGTCAAATTATTTTTTTGTTTTTTTTTCATATAAAAAACATCCATCACCTTATCCCACACTTTTGTTTCATCAACACTCGACTAAGCATCTTGGTAGGATTGCCTAAATGTTAAATAGGCAAACTGCAAAAACCTCAAAATGCTACAGCAAGAGTGACATAGAAGATTAAAAAAACATGGTCATATAACAGGCAAAGTAATGAAGTTGCATTGGCTTCCGGTTAAGGTGAGGATAGACTTTAAAATAATCCTACTTACCTGGAAGGTACATAATGTGTTTGCACCTGAGTACCTATCGCTACTATTAAAACCTAAATCAGGACCAATGGCTATCACATCAACAAATCACAATGAATGTTGTACCCAGAACCTAGAGGAAGATGTATGGTGACAGAGCTGTTGAGATATATGCCCCAATAATTAGGAATGCCCTGCCCCTGCATGTCTCATTCAGCCTTTAATCTAAATTCACTTACATGTATATAGGAAACATTATTTGCAAAAGCGCCATAAACATAGAAATCTGAATTAACGCTCTACAAATATTTATTATTATTATTATTATTATTATTTTTTATTATTTTCTATCTTTCTATAATTCTCTTATTCTCTCATTCATTATTCCTTTTCATTATTCTATCAACCAGTTATACATTACTTATTGATTAAATCTGGTTCAAACAGAAACTACATAAGAAACGATTGTAATTGATCACAATTGCAAAAGATTTATTTTGTATTGCACCTGCCATATTGGACTTTGTAAAGACATCGTGACGGGCCCTTAACACTAACCGGAAATGTCAATTATGTCATCTAAAAAGTTCTCAGACTCCTTTTCAAGCAAACATAGAAGTATATACATGCCATTAGGTATAATGAATTTAGATAATCTCCTAGATCAACATGAATTTAGGTATACTTTCCACAGGAACCGGAACTAATAATGGTATGGAAAATGCACACACAAACTAGCGGAAGGTCGTGAGCCTTTTGATTATCATCAAATATTAATCTATCAAGCATCTCAGACTTGGTTTACTCGTGCATAATTGTGACAAAAATCTATAATGCTAAACTGGTGCATGTCTTTATCATTGTCAAATATATCTGAACCCCAATATATAAATTTATAAATGAGACAATATGAAGATAACATATGCTATCTTATTCAAAATTTCTCACCGTGGATTTAGTTGTTCTTTGAGAAAACAACAAATACGAAAATTTAGAAGGCATATCCTGTTCAATTTACATTCGTAGTCTTTCATGTATCGGTGTCACATCTATTTTCATGACCTTGATAATTCATAACTATAATATTTATCAACCCAAATAAAAACCTACTATTTCTTGCATTGGTAGTTCTTCACGAACTCTTGACAAATCTATAAGTTAATTATCAACAAACAAGAAACTTTTCATCACGTGATCATTACGTGTCAGACACATTTACTTGCTATACTAAACATTATGTATGCTCTGAAATGAGCGATAAAGCGTGATGTACCTAATATTTCCCATGACATATTATCCTTGTAACATGAATCAATTCTGATTGAGATGGTTCTGTGAGGAGGGTGGATATTATGTTACATTGATCTTAGGTTGGATTAGTGAATGGGAAGTCCTTTGTGTCATGTGACATGTCATTATTATTATATTGATAATAGCGTTGTTTATTATACGCCAGTTCTTATCTTGTCTGATCCCAAGAAATGAATACGTCATCAATAATGATTAATTCTTAAATATTGTAGGTATCTGCATTAAGTTTATTGATCATACAAAATCTTACTCTTTATTCTTAAAATTGCAGGCATTTGCATAATCTGCACGACCTACAGTAAATTAAATGACTCTTGGGCAGCCACTCACAATGGCAGACCTGTACCGTCTACATGCCCATTTTATGTGCTCAAAAGTAGTTTGGAATGGATGTTTTATAACTGGGGTGGGGGAGGGGCATTTTGGAAATATTCGGTTGGGAAAGTATATCATTGATATACCCCCTCTTTAAGATTAATGGTCCATCTCCTAATTAATTTTGTCAGACTATGTTGATGTACATGACACTTACATCTTCACTCAATGTGTCAAAGACTGGCTGCTTCTGCAAAATTCTATTGCGTCACATGAGAGTTCTTATGAAAAAAGAACTTTCATAAACGACCTTCATTGTGTAACTGAGCACATTAGTCACGTGTACCCCATCATCAATCTTATATCCACACATACATCTTTCAGGAGATGATCACTTCTAAAGATTAATCTAAAGTTTCAGGAAACAAACGGTTCGAGTGCAAAAAGGAGTTGTCATTCTATGACCAGTTGTTGTCACACCAAGTCTATGACCAGTTGTTATATCACCAGGTCTATGACCAATTGGTATCTCACCAGGTCTATGACCAATTGTTATCACACCAGGTCTATGACCAATCGTTATCTTACCAGGTCTATGACCAATTGCTATGACCAATTGTTATCTCATCAGGTCTATGACCAATTGTTATCTCATCAGGTCTATGACCAATTGTTATCTCACCGGGTCTATGACCAATTGTTATCTCATCAGGTCTATGACCAATTGTTATCTCACCGGGTTTTACTGTACGATAACAGTGGTATTTACCAATCTCTCCAGTTTTCGGAGAAAACTGATGTTTCCACTTCAGTGTCCAGCCTGAGTATATAGTATGTTATTGTTGCCTACCAATCCAGCTTGTATATTTGGTATGTTATGATTGCATGTGGGTTCAGCCTGGGTATATAGTATGTTATTATTGCTTGCAGTTCCAGCCTAAGTATATAGTATGTTATTATTGCTTGCAGTTCCAGCCTAAGTATATAGTATGTTATTATTGCTTGCAGTTCCAGCCTAAGTATATAGTATGTTGTTATTGCTTGTAGGTCCAGCCTGTGATGGAGTGTGTGAAGCTGGTGCTGCCCTGGCTGCCCACTGGAATCTGCCAATCATCAGCTATGGATGCTCACTACCAGATCTGTCTGATAAGGTTGGTACCCTCTTCAGCAACTCCATGTGATAAGGTGCTAAAGTGCATTAGGTAACTTATAATAATAATACCAGTAATAATAATAATTATGATGATGATGATAGTAATAATAATGATAATGATAATAATAATGATGATGATGATGATGATGAAGATGATGATGATGATGATGATGATGATGAAAAAACAAAAAAAACAAAATAAATAAATAAATAAATAAATAAATAAATAAATAAATGAATGAATGAATGAATGAATGAATGAATGAATGAATGAATGAATGAATGAATGAATGAATGAATGAATGAATGAATGAATGAATGAATGAATGAATGAATGAATGAATGAATGAATGAATGAATGAATGAATGAATGAATGAATGAATGAATAAATAAATAAATAAATAAATAAATAAATAAATAAATAAATAAATAAATAAATAAATAAATAAATAAATAAATAAATAAATAAATAAATAAATAAATAAATAAATAAATAAATAAATAAATAAATAAATAAATAAATAAATAAATAAATAAATAAATAAATAAATAAATAAATAAATAAATAAATAAATTCAATGGCATCACTTGCATCTTGTCTGATACATTTCAATGGCATCACTTGTATCTTGCCTGATACATTTCAATGGCATCACTTGCATCTTGCCTGATACATTTCAATGGCATCACTTGTATCTTGCCTGATACATTTCAATGGCATCACTTGTATCTTGCCTGATACATTTCAATGGCATCACTTGTATCTTGCCTGATACATTTCAATGTCATCACTTGTATCTTGCCTGATAAATTTCAATGGCATCACTTGTATCTTTCTATCTTACTATCATATTATTGGGTAGTAATGAGGCCCAATACGGCACGTTATTGCATTATAATCTGGACAAAAAATCAATAACAAAAAAAACAATAAATAAATAAATAAATAAATAAATAAATAAATAAATAAATAAATAAATAAATAAATAAATAAATAAATAAATAAATAAATAAATAAATAAATAAATAAATAAATAAATAAATAAATAAATAAATAAATAAATAAATAAATAAATAAATAAATAAATAAATAAATAAATAAATAAATAAATAAATAAATAAATAAATAAATAAATAAATAAATAAATACATAAATAAAAAAATAAATAAATAAATAAATAAATAAATAAATAAATAAATAAATAAATAAATAAATAAATAAATAAATAAATAAATAAATAAATAAATAAATAAATAAATAAATAAATAAATAAATAAATAAATAAATAAATAAATAAATAAATAAATACATAAATAAAAAAATAAATAAATAAATAAATAAATAAATAAATAAATAAATAAATAAATAAATAAATAAATAAATAAATAAATAAATAAATAAATAAATAAATAAATAAATAAATAAATAAATAAATAAATAAATAAATAAATAAATAAATAAATAAATAAATAAATAAATAAATAAATAAATAAATAAATAAATAAATAAATAAATAAATAAATAAATAAATAAATAAATAAATAAATAAATAATTAAATTAATAAATTAATAAATAAATAAATAAATAAATAAATAAATAAATGAATAAATAAATAAATTCAATGGCATCACTTGTATCTTGTCTGATACATTTCATTGGCATCACTTGTTTCTTGCCTGATACATTTCAATGGCATCACTTGTTTCTTGCCTGATACATTTCAATGGCATCACTTGTTTCTTGTCTGATACATTTCAATGGCATCACTTGTATCTTGTCTGATACATTTCAATGTCATCACTTGTTTCTTGTCTGATACATTTCAATGGCATCACTTGTATCTTGTCTGATACATTTCAATGTCATCACTTGTATCGTGCCTGATACATTGTGATGGCATCGTTTAAATCATGCCCACTTTATAACTCTAATCAAGTTGGCATAAGGATATAGAATATATTCAATTATCCTGATATTTGTAACTGGAGCTAAATGGATAACACAATTCTGGTATGATAGATGCCAAATATAATCAGTATCCTGTCTCAGATTATACCTCAGCTACATTTGTGCCAGACGCCAACAGTGATGTAAGAATTGACTGATTTCCCGGAGTCCCTGGTGCCAGGGAGCTTTATAGCAAAAAATGAGATATGTTGTTTTTTGGCATAATACATATGGCGTCCAAGTGCCTCCTTTGCACTATCGCCAGGATGGTTCAAAGCTATCTTATGATGGCTGATGCCCAAATCAGGAGAAATGAAAGACAGGGGCCTATAACATTCTGACTACAGTCGAGATCAATGTGTACACTACAATATCACAGGAGACTTTTGTCAATACATCCTGAGATTACAGCCAAAAAATACCATAAAACAAGACTTTTCTACTCTCTCTTAATGGAATGGTTACCGTGGTAGAACAGAGATCCTGTTTCTTCATCACATCTAAAGCATCTCAGAGAGCCCCCTTCAATAACTGCAAGCCCCCTTCAATAACTGCAAGCCCCCTTCAATAACTGCATGTCCACCACACTTTTCTGTATATGATTTGTTCTCATATTTTCCTTGGTCTTGAAATTATTAAAAATCTGTGTTTGTATAGAACCATATATAATATCCTCACATTTAAAAATTACATTTCTGAACACATCATTTACTCAAGTTAATCACAGTGCAATTTTTATTTAAATGAATGTACACATGTTAAAGATGCAAGGTAATGCACACACAAATGGCATGGTTATGAACACATGTGAACATATAATTTCCTACATGTATGGCTTAATGTAGTCATGGATGATATTATTGAAAATGTTTAACTTTGCATGTTTAAAAGCCATTGTGGTAGGTTTGCAATCAATTATATAACATATGTTCTAGGCAACACTCCAAGAGTAAGTTTATTTTAAGTGATGATGGCTCAGTGTAATGGTTAATCAGAGTCCTATTGAAAGGCCATTATCCTTAAACACTGATTAATGGTGATCATAAAAGTGCACATGGTCCCTCAAGACCTGTAATTACCCTCCATGCTTGCTAAGATGCTGCACCATGTCAATATGAACACATTTGATGTAGTTAAAACCCATACATTGCCCATACATTGTCCACAGACAATCTGTCGATTATCCTGCAGTATCTATTTAAAATAGAATCAAACCAAGTCAATGTTCACGATGGAATACTCTCACAGATGTAAATTTCCGAGATCGAGTGATTATTGATCAGGACAGGTGCTATGACTGTTCCAGTTGGCTCCCTCCATGACCTGTGTATATTTCAATATATAACAAATACAAACAAATCTACATTTGCATCACTAGAAATGGCAGACATAGGGATATAACTTTTTTACTACTCAGTATACATCTACAAATGATATGTGATCGAATGTCAACCTTCTTAGGCTATTTTGATCAAATATTGCCAGCGACCTTAAAGTGACCTTTCAATGACCTTGAAAATAGAAAGCCTATTTCCACGAAATTATCTACATGTTTTATTATCCTGTCATCTACATCTTTCAAATACGAGCTCGTAGAGTCATTTTTCATCAAAATCTGTTCATAATTAACAATTTGAGAGCAATTTATAGTTAGTGGTCAATCTATAAGGGAAAACATAGGAAAATACTATAATACTAAGTTTTTTTTTAATAATATAAAAATGCCAGCTTATTGGGGGTTAGTTTATGAAAATATATAGAATACTGCACAGAAAAACACATTAATACTAAAAAGAAATTGAAAAAAAAGTCCGTCAAATTCAAGATTTATTTTGAAGCTAAAATGATTAAAAATAGCTTAAATCGGTAGGGTTACAAAAGTGACAAATTGACGGACTTTATTTTGACCTCACATTTATTTTTGAGGTATTAGATAAATCAAATATTAATCTAATTTCAGAAAATAATCAGCAATAAGTTGCTCTTATCATAATAATACCTAAAAAAGAAGAAATATTCCCTGAAAAATATGAGAAAATTAGTCATGAATAGAAATTATTGAAAAAAATACAATAAAAAATATATTGAATGTAGAGTCAATTGGTTATAACATTTAGTAGCTGATGTATTTCTGAAAAAATTCATGTATTTGATTTTTCTCAACAATATGAGAAAGTTAGTGAAATCCTCTTATGAATATGTCTATGAAACATCACTAAAAGTGGCCAATCATTAAAACGGCTTATGACCCCTTTTACTATTTGGATAATTTCATGGCCATTTCCTTTAAATACTTTTTTTTGATAATTTTTGAAAAAAATGGCATTCTGTGTGCTTGATTTGTTGAATGGAAGTAGAAATCGGCCAATATTACATGTCACTGAAAGTGCTCTGCAGGGTGCTTTCTGGACGTCCGCTCCCCCCACTGCTATAAACCCGTTACATACGCTATGTCACTCATTCTCGCTGATGATCAGGGAAGCGGGAAGACATAACTGTGAGAATATATCTTTATATTAGCCAAATTGGGGTTACTAAGTGCAAAACTCTGATAATATTGTTTCTTTGAGGTAAAATGTCTTACCAGGCCGTAATTCTAACATCTCACAGCCTCATATCCTCACCAACATTTCAAGCAGGCTATGTTTAGGAACATTATTTATGAGGAATGTATTTATGCTTTCAGGCACAATTTAAGCTGTTTGGGATATGCTCCCAAAATTCTAAAATATTCTCACTATGCTAGATAAAATGAATGTGAAAATGTGAAATGATATTTTTTAACCCTTTCAGCAACTTTGGATTCGAACCCCAGCCGTGCTGAGATTGAACTCATGATACAATTTCACACATGAGCTGAGGCCCATGCCTAAAGGGTTAACCCATTGTCCTTGTAAATCTGTGACCGGGTGGGTTGTCATGCCAAGGACCTGTGACATGACAATTCAGTGAGGCAGCACTATATCTGCTACAAGTAGGTCTCATCATGAAATGACTGAAATAATGTTGAAAGTGATGTAAAACCACAAACAAACAAATCAGCAATTTCGGCCTTAGGTCAACTTTCAAGCCTTTTAGCCAGTGTGAAAGTAACAACTGCCAGCAGTAGGAGTCGAATCCACCACCTTCTGTCCACTTATATAACAAATAACGGTCCTACACTCTACCGATTGTGCTAGTGGGGGCGGTTAGATAAACCAAATGAAAGGGTTCTATCATAAAACACTGTTGATAAATAAAGGGAAATTTTCTCAAATATATATAGGTCACTCCTGTTATTACCAAAGAGAGTATAAATGATCAATGGGCAATATTCGTTTTGTTTCAACCCCATATTCCTTTTGTTTCAACTTCATATTCCTTTTGTTTCAACTTCATATTCCTTTTGTTTCATCCACTATTCCTTTTGTTTCATCCAATAATCCTTTTGTTTCATCCAATATTCCTTTTGTTTCATCCAATATTCCTTTTGTTTCATCCAATATTCCTGTTGTTTCCATCTCGCCAAGCTTTTAAAATACAATGATAAATTCCTTTAATTCATATACAAACCTAAGAGTGTATGAGATCAATCTATACCACTGTTGACGAGGATGCATGGAGTCAAACTGGGGACACCAGGAAAGTCTGGGATAGCCAAGATACTGTATGGGACAGACATAAGTCAGATTACAGCCCTTTTACCTTCAAGTGTTGGACATTGATTTATTATAAGCTTTAATTTATATGTCTCTTTTTAAACAAAATCATAATCTTACTATTTAATGAACAAGAAGCCTCATTTATTTTTTATTTATAATTTGACAAAAAGTCCAGTTGAGTTGCATGAGGCTGGGACAGTGCAAAGTAATTTGTCACATACCACCGCTCCAGCATCCATTAGCATGGACATGGCACACTTCCCTCATCAAAGCTGACAATCATGAACCTTGTCGCAAGACTTAAATAAGCAAATATCAAATTATCCCACAGCAATACTGAGCTATCAGACATCTTGTTTTATGCAGGCATGTGTATGTTAATATTTTCATAAGTGTAGACAACTTCTATGATTGGTGCTCTAAATAACATCATGTATTGTCTGACACAGATTTAATCCAAGCTTACATGACCCTCTGACAATATTGTGAATAACAAGACCTTTTAAGGTCTATAAACATACAATATTACATATATTTCCCTTTTCTACATACACTTTGTTCTTATAAATCTAATGAGATGAGATTTAAGAGTAAATATGCACACTTTGGCTTCTCAAAGAGGCTGCTAGAATGAAGATGGCAGAGGTATAGCAGACCTGTCTTGCTAGTTTTATTAGGGGTTCACTGCACTGCAAAATACCAAGTGGGACATTCACAGTTACATCACTTGAAATGATTAATGATGCATGGGCGATTCATTGCGATAAAGCGGATTAAGTATATCACAGTATAACGGAGCATACACTTTAGGCTCTACTGTAATGTGTGCAACACATCTTCAAATGATTCCACACTGGATGAAGACCTTTGTAGGCTATTTTTATAAAATATTGCCGGTGACCTTGAAGTCAACCATAAATTACTTAAATTAATTCCTATTTCCATGCAGTCTGCTGTAATATTTAATATTAAAGCATCTGCTTCTTTCAAATGTGAGTTCAATGAGTTCTCATTCATCAAAATCCATTACACATTAACAATACTCATTGACAAGCAATTTATATATTTCGGATTAATTTTCAAGAGGAAATTATAGGAATAAATGATATTATGAGCTATTTCTAAATAACATCTTTTTTTTTACTTATTGGATGTTAATTTATGAAAGTAAATATTCTATTGTTCCGGAAAAATACCTGTGAAACCACAGATGTCACAGGAAATGTTACAGAGGTTTGTGGTATGCTTAAGGGTATTTATGGGTGTTGGTAGTGAGTGTCCTCTGGTGGCAGATTTTCTAAGGGAACTACTTTCTTTTTACGCCAAAATAGAACGTTTTCAAAAAAATACGGGAAAAATGCTCAACTGTCAAAAAGAGTTCCTTTTTCATTAAAACTTTTAAGTCATGAAATGACATTTTATGGTATTCATTTTTGTAATAAAATTATTGATTTATTATTTGAAAATCACAATGGAATTTCTTTGATTATATTGAAAGCTCCATATCTTTTTAACTCATAAAAAGTGGCGTAGTAATATGTCACTGCTCCAAAATTTATTTTGTCATGTGAAAATGTTAAAGGCAAAAAGTTCTGCAGATTGTGGGACCATAATAAAGTGGATTTCCAAACAACTTTGTAAAAGTGATCTTAACAATATTTACTGTGATCCTAGTGAAACAGATTTTCTATTTTTCAAATACATTAAGAGAAAAATAGAGGTAAAGTACACACTTGATCATTTCAAAAATATGAATTCTTTCACCTCCCTTCACATATCTGATTGCCAAACTTTCTTTTTATTTCCAAATTACACAAATCAAAATGAGAAAATCTGTTTCACTAGGATCACATGGAATTTTCTTCCCAATGAAATGAAATAAACACAGCTAAAGACAAGCCTACTCTTGTTGTGTAATCTGCAGAACTTATTTGCTTGTCTTCTTCATTTCTCATGAAAACTATTATCAAGGAAAATTAGGACAAACTACTATTTTGAAAGAAATATACTTGTAATCATACCTTATAGTTCAAATATTGAGGTGTTTAAATATTGATTCATGTCATTAATGCTTATATTTTAATAGGAATGTTTTTTTACACCATAAATGTACCAATTCCCATCAAGTACAGTATTTTGGTAGTTTACTCCTCTGCCACTAGGGGGCACTCACTACCAACGCCCATAAATACCCTTAAATGATATGTGGCCACAAAACTGTGATACAAGCAAGCTATCTCACTAAAATCAACCAAAATACACCAGCCATGGTTATTATGTTTTACTGAAAGTGCCAATTACTGGCTTTCCTCTTTTGACCACCAGATGGACATATGTATACAATCATGTGACCTCTTTTGTGGTTTGGCAGGGTGTTATTAATGGACAATAGGGCTTTGAAAGCCACATCTCTCCATCATCCCATTCTGAAGGTACCCCACTGCTTACAAAGCTTTACTAAGCAAGATCACTGGCCAGCCAAACAAAGTTTGTTGACAAAGTGTCCAATGGATGATTTGGATTTCAGCAGAAGACTCATCCACTTTCAAATGGCACAGAATTTTATGGAGGGAACATAATGGTTATAAACGTTTGATTGTATAGTTTGGTGTATAAATATTTATATTGTGCAACGAAAAAGTGCCTGAAGACCTAATTTCATGAATGCTTTAAGATTATCCAGATAAGTGTGGACTTGAAAATATAAACAAACATGTTTTGGTTATCTTAATGAAACTAACTGCATTTGGCTTTCTTAGAATGTGCAAGATACACATTACTGAGTATAACCTGAAAAAAATATTTGTCCACTACTTTCATATAATGTTTTTTTTCCAGAGTCGGTTTGGAACTTTTGCACGCACGATTCCATCTTACGTGACCTTGGCACCCCTGGTGGCAGTTATCATGAAGCACTTCCGGTGGGAGAGAATTACTCTTGTCACATCAGAGGACCATGTCTGGCATATGACTGCCGAGAACATAGTTGTATGTCATTTTGTTTTAATATTCTTTTATATTTGGTGATTTATAGATGCATTAATTAGGGTGAATGATTGGTACACTAGTGAATCAATTAATGGCTCAAAGTATGAATTATTCAGAGGTGAATTATTGCTGAGCATGATAAATTATAGGTGCACTTGATGAACTAATAATAGGTGAATTTATAGGTGCATATGGTGAATTAACCAATGGTGCACACGATGGATGAATTACAGGTGTACTTGATGAATTAATTATATGTGAGATACAGGTGCATATCATGAATTAATTACAAATGCATTAGGTTCATGTGATGACATAATTAGAGTTGAACATTATTCTTCGATTATAGATGTATTATAGGTGTACATAACTATTTAATCGCAGGAATATTATTGGTGCACATGAGGTTGTATTCTTCCAATCAAACAATCTTTAATATATGCAATATTGTTTTCCTGGACTACATATGTTTATATATTGTAACCTCTGTGCAGATTCCTCTTGCTTAACTGAAGGCATTGACTTGAGGATGGTGGAGCAATTCTTGAAATATGTTTGAAATATGTATGAGCATCAATACGAGTTCAAAGGACAACCTTGTAACCAGAATGTAGATTGTAATTATCAGAGTCAATAGAGGGATAATCTGAAAAGACATACTTCGGGCAGAAAGGCCGTGAGATCTGTGTTTCAGTAAAACAATATTGTGTCCAACTTACACAACATCGATATTGCTAATGGACAAAATGGATAGTAATGATCTTTGTGTATGCTTAAGAAGTCGGCAATTTGTTTTTGGAAGAATTTCAGAAATCCGTCTAAATTAAAGGAAAATGGGAGCCGATAAAGAATTTGACTGCCAAAATAATCTTAGGATTTCTAAGCTACCCAGTTATGTTTTTTTCCAAATATGTCTTGGTAATATTCCAATAATATTTATCAATTTCATACAAGATGTGCACTATTTCATTTAAAAAATGAAAACAATTGTATATTATTTACTTGTTTGAATGTTGCAGGATCATTTAACCAGTCTGGGAATGACAACCTTCATGTACTGGATACCAGCACAGAATCATGCACATAGCACAGGACATGAAGAAGACCAGGGTCATCAAAATGGTGAAGGCGATGACCATGCGGAAGAAGGCGATGACCATGCAGAAGAAGGCGATGACCATGCTGAAGAAGGAGATGACCATGCGGAAGAAGGCGATGACCATGCGGAAGAAGGCGATGACCATGCGGAAGAAGGTGATGATCATGTTGAAGACTCAACATCTGACTACCCAGGAGAGATTCATACAAATGAATGGGAGGATCATGCTGATGAAGAGGATCATGCTGATGAAGGAGAGGATCATGTTGATGAAGGAGAGGATCATGCTGATGAAGAAGAGGATCATGTTGATGAAGGAGAGGATCATGCTGATGAAGGAGAGGATCATGATGATCATGGCAGTGAGATGAACAATGATCAATCAGAGCGCATGATTAAGATGAAGAGAGAGCTGGAACAGGAGGCAGCAAGATCGAGAGGTATCTAGGGGTATTTAGGCATATATTGGGGTATTTAGGGATATATAGGAGTATCTTAAGTATCTAGTAATATCTTAGGGTATCTAGTTGTATCTAGTGGTATCTTATGGTATCTAAGGGTACCTAGGGGTACCTAGGATATCAACGGGTACAGGTACTTAGGCGTATTCATATGTTTTGTATCCTAATATTTACTCCACACAGGGTAGGTTTTGTGATATAAATGTTTATTCTATTTTTGCAGTATTTGTTTTCTGTCTTACTATGGATGACACAATGGATGCAGTAAACGCTCTGCATGATCTGGGGGTGACACAGCAGGACGACTATGCCTTCTTCACTGTATCAATATTGCTGTCCAGACTCCTGCAGGCTGGTCCTAAAACCATAGAGGCATTTCAAGGTTAACCCATTCTCTCACTATTTGATGAAACTCGTGTTTTATTGAATTGATGTTGTTCACGCGTTGGAATTATTGGGGTGGGGAAGGATCTTTTCACAAAAACTTAAATATTATTTGCATTTCTCAATTAAAAGAAATTTTGATAAGATAATCTGTAGTAAAGAATACATCAACAAAATCTTACAAGCTTTCTAGATAAAATTATAGTAAAATTTATGAACGTAAATGCGTCACCATAGCGAAGGGTTTTAACATTAATTCTGATCTTTTGTGGTTTACAGGTGTGGTTGATATTTCAGTTTTCACTCCAACCACGGCAGAATATGATGCGTTTAAGGCTACTGTTTATAACGTGACAAAGGAACCACCATTCAACATCCAACTTGATGAAGAGGAACAGGTATGAACACATCTTACATCCCCACCCACCCTACGCTGAGACCCTGTATAATGCTGTGTTACAGGTCAATACCTACGCTGAGACCCTGTATAATGCTGTGTTACAGGTCTACACTGAGACCCTGTATAATGCTGTGTTACAGGTCTACACTGAGACCCTGTATAATGCTGTGTTACAGGTCTACACTGAGACCCTGTATAATGCTGTGTTACAGGTCAATACCTACGCTGAGACCCTGTATAATGCTGTGTTACAGGTCTACACTGAGACCCTGTATAATGCTGTGTTACAGGTCTACACTGAGACCCTGTATAATGCTGTGTTACAGGTCTACACTGAGACCCCGTATAATGCTGTGTTACAGGTCTACGCTGAGACCCTGTATAATGCTGTGTTACAGGTCTACGCTGAGACCCTGTATAATGCTGTGTTACAGGTCAATACCTATGCCGAGACCCTGTATAATGCTGTGTTACAGGTCTACACTGAGACCCTGTATAATGCTGTGTTACAGGTCAATACCTACGCTGAGACCCTGTATAATGCTGTGTTACAGGTCTACACTGAGACCCTGTATAATGCTGTGTTACAGGTCAATACCTACACTGAGACCCTGTATAATGCTGTGTTACAGGTCAATACCTACGCTGAGACCCTGTATAATGCTGTGTTACAGGTCTACACTGAGACCCTGTATAATGCTGTGTTACAGGTCAATACCTACACTGAGACCCTGTATAATGCTGTGTTACAGGTCTACACTGAGACCCTGTATAATGCTGTGTTACAGGTCTACACTGAGACCCTGTATAATGCTGTGTTACAGGTCTACACTGAGACCCTGTATAATGCTGTGTTACAGGTCTACACTAAGACCCCGTATAATGCTGTGTTACAGGTCTACGCTGAGACCCTGTATAATGCTGTGTTACAGGTCTACATTGAGACCCTGTATAATGCTGTGTTACAGGTCAATACCTACGCTGAGACCCTGTATAATGCTGTGTTAAAGGTCTACGCTGAGACCCTGTATAATGCTGTGTTACAGGTCAATACCTACACTGAGACCCTGTATAATGCTGTGTTACTGGTCTACACTGAGACCCTGTATAATGTTGTGTTACAGGTCTACGCCGAGACCCTGTATAATGCTGTGTTACAGGTCTACGCTGAGACCCCGTATAATGCTGTGTTACAGGTCTACGCCGAGACCCTGTATAATGCTGTGTTACAGGTCTACATTGAGACCCTGTATAATGCTGTGTTACAGGTCTACATTGAGACTCTGTATAATGCTGTGTTACAGGTCTACATTGAGACCCTATATAATGCTGTGTTACAGGTCAATACCTACGCTGAGACCCTGTATAATGCTATGGTACAGGTCAATACCTACACTGAGACCCTGTATAATGCTGTGTTACAGGTCAATACCTACACTGAGACCCTGTATAATGCTGTGTTACAGGTCAATACCTACGCTGAGACCCTGTATAATGGTGTGTTACAGGTCTACGCCGAGACCCTGTATAATGCTGTGTTACAGGTCTACGCTGAGACCCTGTATTATGCTGTGTTACAGGTCTACGCTGAGACCCTGTATAATGCTGTGTTACAGGTCTACGCTGAGACCCTGTATAATGCTGTGTTACAGGTCTACGCTGAGACCCTGTATAATGCTGTGTTACAGGTCAATACCTACGCTGAGACCCTGTATAATGCTGTGTTACTGGTCTACACTGAGACCCTGTATAATGCTGTGTTACAGGTCTACATTGAGACACTGTATAATGCTGTGTTACAGGTCTACGCTGAGACCCTGTATTATGCTGTGTTACAGGTCTACGCTGAGACCCTGTATAATGCTGTGTTACAAGTCTACGCTGAGACCCTGTCTAATGCTGTGTTACAGGTCTACATTGAGACCCTGTATAATGCTGTGTTACAGGTCTACACTGAGACCCTGTCTAATGCTGTGTTATAGGTCTACATTGAGAGCCTGTATAATGCTGTGTTACAGGTCTACGCTGAGACCCTGTATAATGCTGTGTTACTGGTCTACACTGAGACCCTGTATAATGCTGTGTTACAGGTCTACATTGAGACACTGTATAATGCTGTGTTACAGGTCTACGCTGAGACCCTGTATTATGCTGTGTTACAGGTCTACGCTGAGACCCTGTATAATGCTGTGTTACAAGTCTACGCTGAGACCCTGTATAATGCTGTGTTACAGGTCTACGCTGAGACCCTGTATAATGCTGTGTTACAGGTCTACACTGAGACCCTGTCTAATGCTGTGTTATAGGTCTACATTGAGACCCTGTATAATGCTGTGTTACAGGTCTACATTGAGACCCTGTATAATGCTGTGTTACAGGTCTACACTGAGACCCTGTCTAATGCTGTGTTACAGGTCTACATTGAGACCCTGTATAATGCTGTGTTACAGGTCTACACTGAGACCCTGTCTAATGCTGTGTTATAGGTCTACATTGAGAGCCTGTATAATGCTGTGTTACAGGTCTACGCTGAGACCCTGTATAATGTTGTGTTACAGGTCTACGCTGAGACCCTGTATAATGCTGTGTTACAGGTCTACGCTGAGACCCTGTCTAATGCTGTGTTACAGGTCTACATTGAGACCCTGTATAATGCTGTGTTACAGGTCTACACTGAGACCCTGTCTAATGCTGTGTTATAGGTCTACATTGAGAGCCTGTATAATGCTGTGTTACAGGTCTACGCTGAGACCCTGTATTATGCTGTGTTACAGGTCTACGCTGAGACCCTGTATAATGCTGTGTTACAGGTCAATACCTTTGCCGAGACCCTGTATAATGCTGTGTTACAGGTCAATACCTATGCCGAGACCCTATATAATGCTGTGTTATAGGTTTACACTGAGACCCTGTATAATGCTGTGTTACAGGTCAATACCTACGCCGAGACCCTGTATAATGCTGTGTTGTTCTATGCTACATCACTGAATTCTGCATTAACAGCGGGCGTTCACCCAGATAATGCGGCTGAAATTTCCCATTTTTTGTTTGATACTTCATTTGAAGGTAAAAATTATATCTATTCGATATGGCACCTTGTTTATTATGAGTAGATTTGATTTTATAATTAAAATTTTTAACATATGGACAAATAGTTGTACCAAATTAGTGGTCACAAGAGTACAAGCCAGTGCTTGGCACTTTCAGCAGAACACAATGACCATAGTATGTGTATTTTGGTTGATTTCAATGAGATAGCCACAGATCTCTGTGAAAATTGCATGTAACCTCTGTGAATTTGTAAAGCAAGTTTCCCCAATTTTTTGTCTTTGTCTGTAATGGTTGTAATGACGTAGGCATTGGAGGTGTAACTGTAATAGACAAGGACGGGGATCCCAATGCTAAATTCGCCTTGAGGAATCTTCAGGCCGATAGGTGGCGCTCAGTTATGGACATATCTCTGCGGTAAGTATTGTTTTACTGTATATGGTCTTTGGAATAAGAACAAACGTAATTGATATGATTTACGGTAAACTATTCAGAATAAGAATCAGAATAACACTCAGAGAAGAAGAAATTCTCAGGTCAAGTTATCTTATCAGCTAGTCCAGATCGTGTATATCAAGCAGGATACTACAAACATGGATAATACAAATATGGATATTACAAACATGGATATTACAAACATGGATGTTACAAATATGGATATTACAAACATGGATACTACAAACATGTATACTACAAATACGGATATTACAAATATGGATATTACAAATATGGATATTACAAATATGGTTATTACAAATATGGATATTACAAACATGGATGTTACAAATATGGATATTACAAACATGGATATTACAAACATGGATATTACAAATATGGATATTACAAATATGGTTATTACAAATACGGATATTACAAATACGGATATTACAAATATGGATATTACAAATACGGATATTACAAATATGGATATTACAAATATGGATATTACAAATATGGATGTTACAAATATGGATATTACAAATATGGATATTACAAATATGGATATTACAAATATGGATATTACAAATATGGATATTACAAATACGGATATTACAAATACGGATATTACAAATATGGATATTACAAATATGGATATTACAAATATGGATATTACAAATATGGATATTATAAATATGTGGATACACAGAGGGCGGCACCAGTCTAATATCTGATCATTGCTGATAAACAATAAGACCGGCTTTTGTTTACTACCCGGCCGGCGTCCGGTGCAAATGTGACTGAGGCATTAGTTGTTTTCACATTGCATTGCCTTTGTGAGTTGAAGAACATTGAGATACGTTTGAGACTGCCAATCAAAGAGTTTCTGGGGAATTAAATATTATCTTGCTCAGCTTGTTAGTTATTTGCAAGTAGCCTGCAAGTGTATTGAAGTCTCATCAAATATGACATTTTTCAGATGCATGGGCCACGGCGAATGTCTAGGTAATATACATTCCAGTGGTTTTCCTATAATGTGGCCTGGGAAATCTGTCAACACCACTGCCGCTGTTCTGGGTAGGCCCAAGTGTGGATGGGAGAATGAATATTGTCAAACAGGTACGTTATGTGTCAGATCTACCCTCAAATGGCAAAAGACAGACAATGGCAAAAGGCAGTTATTTTTATTTCATATTATAAATGTTCTACCTACTGGCTATTGAACTGCTTATTTTCATCTCTCTCGTAATGAACTGTGTTATGATATAAATCTCACAATTAAGGTAGTTATGAGGTACATTTAATATGAAATACGTTTGCAAAGGCAGTTCCACCATCAAAAAGATATAGAGAATACTTCCAAAAGGCGGTTATTGATGAAGCCAACAGGGGTGGGAGAGCTCTGAACTAACCTGTGCAGTAAATCTGAACCAATCTGGACAAATTATGTCATTCTGGGCGCTCGCAACATATCTGGACGCTTAATCAAAGCCACACTGAATCGAATCTGAGAGGGTGGTCTGGTGAACTATGGCCAGAACTTGGGCGGGGGGGGGGGGGGGGGGGGCACACATATTAACCTAAAGACAGATTTACTACAAAATATAACCTATCATAATTAACATACTGATATACACCCAACTGTAACAAAATTTGTTAAATTTTGTAATGATTTTGATGCTATTTTTACGCCTTTTTTAAGGCAAAAAAAATGTTGTTATATAACAGAACCATCCAGATTGGTTCAGAATTGGTGTAGTATAATGGTATGACGTCATACCATCCATATTTGCTGCAATTTAAGTCCAGAACGGTTTAGAGCTCTCCCACCCCTGCAAACAGGAAAATGTTTTTTTAGGTATTTTACACAAAATGCCATTTTGACCATGACTGCCTTTTGGTATAGGAGGGAAGATATAATGCAATATGGAACCACAGAAAAGGGACAAGACTCAGTCAAACCCTTACATTCAATTGGTTTCATTTATCTATTTGGTTTCATATATTGATATAGTGCAAATTATAAAAAGAATGCTGGTTTAGTTGGACCATCTGAAAATCGAGGTCAATCAGTTAATTCTGACGCGTATAAAATGGTTTGTTTTACTTACTGTCTCTCACATGGTCATTATGGTTCCAGTTCATGAGATAAATACAGGTTGGAATATAATAGAACCCATACCTATGCTAGTTGATTTGATTGGTATACTATATTGTGAAGTGAATGGAACACTAGATGTTGTAACTAAGAGAGTAATAAGTTAATATTATACTTATAATTATTATGTATATATATATATATATATATATATATATATATATATATATATATAAATATGTATAAATATATATATATATATATAAATATGTGTATATGTATATATATATATATATATATATATATATATATATATATATATATATATATATAAATATGTATAAATATATATATATATATATAAATATGTGTATATGTATATATATATATATATATATATATATATATATATATATATGTGTGTGTGTGTGTGTGTGTGTGCATATATATGTATCCATTAATTATATCATAATTATAAACCTATTTAACAGATCAATGAGGAGATATTATGATATATATTTCAGAGCCTTGGAAGATTGGTATCGGTGCTGGCATGGTATCTTTGGTTTTACTTGGCACAGTCTTCGCATACAGATATCACTGGTAAATCTCGATGAACAAATCTCACACTTAAAAATCTAAAATTGCCTCAATATAATTTTCCATTCATAAAAGCAAACCAATTATACTCAGATATAATTTTCGCTAATAAGAAGGGATGCAAATAATTTATGTCTAATAGTAAAAAGGAATCTGTGTGTATATGTAGGGTTGGGCGTAGAGAAATTGAGATGAGGAGTCTAGCCTGGAAAATATCATACAGTGACCTCCACTTTGGGAGAGCTTCCGGTTCCGTTAAGGTAAGTGTGTGCCCTTGCATTTTACAATGAACTACGTTTGGACATACGGCAGTTCCGCTGAAGTAAAACAAGTCGATGGCCCTCAAATGCTTTATAAAATGTGCCCTCAACAATGATTACCTGTGATATCAGTGCTTTACATACCTGTGATATCAGTACTTTACATCGATTACCTGTGATATCAGTACTTTACATCGATTACCTGTGATATCAGTACTTGTGTTCATATGATTCCGACCAAAATAACAAGAAAGTCTTGTTTTTAAAAAAGAATTTGTATACAGTTTCCTTTTTGTAAATGATATTTATATTTTCTCATCATTTTGAAGTTGCCGTAAATGTATCATACAGTGACTGGCAACTGTCTGAAACTGGCAGTTGAAACTCAAACATTTTTAACACAATCAAACATATAGCATACCTTTCTTTTGTGCATAACGTTATTAATTTTCATATATTCTACATTTGCCAAAAAATATTCAAATCCTATGTTTATTTATGCAGTTGAGGTGTCCGCCAGTCTGTGACACTGACAGGCAGGTTTGTGATCTGCAGGCCCCTCAGAAGTACATATTGCTCCAAAATTCTGTGTTATAATACCCACCACTAATTGCAATTGAGCTGAATGTTGTGTCTCACATGTTATCTTGTAATTCCACTGTCTTTCAAAATGTTAAAAGTGTTTATTTGTTTTCACTGCACAAGTGATGTGCCGGAAGCCATGATGACTAAGGTAGTTAATATCACAGGTTGCCAGAGAGTGAAAGTCCCCAGCCCCTCTCTGTCTCAGTCTTATAGATTAACTATTATCCTATATAAAAGTAGTGATGGAAGTAGAAGTTGTCGTAAATGTAGACTACACTGACTGGAATATATTCTACGTTTGAAAAATTTCAATTCTATGTTTATTTATGCAGTTGAGATGTCCGTCAGTCTGGTCTGTGACACTGACAGCCAGGTCTGAGATCTGCAGGCCCCTCAGAAGAACATATAGCTCCATAATTATGTGTTATAATACCCACCACTAATTGCATTTGAACTGAATGTTGTGTCTCACATGTCATCTTGTAATTCCACTGTCTTTCAAAATGTTAAATGTGTTTATTTGTTTTCATGCACAAGAGAAAGTCCCAACCACTCTCTTAGCATGCTTAGTATTAACCTATATAAAAGTAAGTGATATCGCCCTGGCTGCCTGTGGTGGAGGTCGAGAGACATGTGTGACCTACTTCCCAAACCTTAACCCTGTATCTACCCCACTGGCTACAGTGTGGCTGTGTGACGAAAATGTATTTACACATTGTTCCTCGTCGCCTCCGTTCGCTTATAGTATACTAGGTCTCTCAGAACAGAGCCTTTCCTATAACATAGACTTCATTCTTGGTCTTAGACCCTGTATACTAAAAAAATTATCAACATTTGTGAAAATAACAAATCTAGCCTCTGGGCGAAGATGAGCAGAAGGTCGTATCCAGCATGACCTCTCATACGAGTCTAATCATTCAGGTGTTTCATACACTATTTTAAGTTCGTGATTACTTGGTAAGTTTGCCATTGAATTGATGATATCTTGATGACATATATTGCATTTGAATGAATTGAAAGGCGATAAAACATCTAATAAAGGCGTTTGATAAATTGACAAAGATGACATCAGCACACGAAACTCTAAAATCACGACTAATGATGAGAAGTAATTCTCTCTCATAGCATCTATTTGAAATGTGCAGAAAGGTTTCATCATCTTATGTTGATTAGAAATGAACCTTAAAGGTTTGAACACTTAAGAAACGAGAGAACATCCATGAGAACATCCGTGTATGTATATATGTATTAACATGGGAGAGGTTCTACTAATTATGTCTGTGTCAAGTGTCAAAGAAATGCTGGTATCAGAAGACACAAAGCGCCGCTATTTTCCATCCTTGTATATTACCCATGCGGCCCTCCAATGGAAAATTGCACTTAATGGCAAAAAAGCAATTTAATAAGCATGATAAAAAATGTACTCTAATGCGTTGTTATTGCAAATATGTCAAAAATATCGTGGTAAAATGGTAGTAACAATTTCTTTGATTCTCATCATGTTGTTGAAAACAAGCTTTCATCAAAGAATTTTAAATGGTTTAGGTCAATAAGACCTCCTTTCTTTCAATATTACTGCACGCTTGTAATATCACTGTTATCACGGAATTAATGATAAAACTACATGGAATATAGAAAAGTTATCATTAGTTAAGAAGTGATTTTGTTAAGATAAAACTGTATAAATATTTTAAAGAATAATTGTAAGAAAGGTGAAGGTGTTTGTAGATCCTGTAGAATATCAGATTAATTAATGTGGCTCATTTAGTTATATAATTTACCCTCTAATACAAGGGGCATTCATTCTTCCTGTGATAAAATCAATGGAGACCTATGATTCTTGCATAATTTCAAGACATACAAGAAAATTAGCACTGCCCAACAAATAAACTTATATAAGATGAGTTTGCAGTACTACAATACCTTGGCTTCTCACCAGATATTATTTCAACACATTGTATGAAATATTCCCAGGTGCCGTGACAGGCTGAAATATTTATGTGCCACACATCACAGTGCTGCTGTGTCTTTCTCTTTAGCATATGTGTCAAACATTAAAGCATTCATGAAACCTGGAAGGTTCCAGGCGATTTTCCAGTGGTTTAAGGTATCTGAAAACAATATATGATCTTAAAATTGACATACATACAGGCTATCTGTCTGAAATCCACAAAAGAACATCTGCCCTGAGAATTATGATTTGTTGTGACCACCAAGTACTGCCAGTACTAAACAGGAAGTGTGTTGTGTGACCTTGACCTTTGAACTGTCAGGGGGCTCCGTAAGTCACAGGAGGTGTTGTTTACCAATTGTCAAAATTGGAGCAACACATTTTCGGCCATTTTTTTCTACTTTTTAAAGAATGAATTGGAAGATAACACTTATCATGATGATAGTGCCTTTTCCTGGCTTTCTTTTGGTGGTAAAATGGTTAAAAACGGATGAATATTTATGAAGTTATAAATGAAGAAAAATCATTATTTTTTTATTATAT
Organism: Amphiduros pacificus; assembly: GCA_949316495.1. NCBI lineage: Eukaryota > Metazoa > Annelida > Polychaeta > Phyllodocida > Hesionidae > Amphiduros > Amphiduros pacificus. Next base: position 5,610,594 of record OX439006.1, on the reverse strand, counting down.
ATGTTTGCAAAAAAAGTTTTAAAACATTCTATACAGCCCAGCTTTTAAGGTGGAATCCATGCAGCCTTTGATGTCTTCCTATTCAGTGGTGTGAAAAACCCCAAATTTCATCAAAGAGGGTCATATCATAAATTTTACTGATACCAATTATCAGCATTCACAGTTTTGCCATTCAAAGTCCTTGTGATTTAAATCCAAACCAGTGATCAAAGGGTTTAATGTCACTTTTTCAATATGACAGCCTTTAAGTTAAGGGGGATTCCATGCAGCCTTTGCGTCATGTATTCCCTTTTTGACAGAAAGGTTTTCACATGCATAAGATACTTTTCAAATAAATAGTATACTTTTCCCATAAATGATATATCTTTCACAACCATAAGATATTTGTCACAACCATAAGATATTTGTCACAACCATGAGTTATTTCATTGATTCAAATAAGATTAAAATAATCTTATGTTGTTCTGAAGTATACTCCTGGCAATAAATTGATAAATTGTACAAAACATCTCCACCCTGTTTCCCAAGCTGGACAGGTGCCCAACTGGTAACTCATTAGGTGTTTACATGGGATCACAAACCAGCTAAACAAAGCTTGTTGACAAAGTGTTCAATCGCTGGTGTAGGTTTCAGCAGACAACTGATCAACTTTCAAGTGCCACAGAAAGTTGTTAACAGGGAATATTTTGGGTAATACTACATAAAAGCACTGTTTAGGGTATAAACATTCATGTTATGTAAAGAAAATGTGTCTGAAAGTCAGGTTTCATGAATGCTTTAAAAAGAAAAAGCAAAACACCAAGTTCTTGCTATTCAAGGATAGACATATTATAATCTTACCTTTATTCTGTCTCAGAATTGTACTTGTAAAGGCAAGGTCATTGACCTTATAAATGTAATATAATGCAATTTAACCAATCTTGCCTTTTATTCTGTGTCTGGATTGCTTTTCTCCAGGCAATGTTAATGACTTTTAACCATAATGTGTACTGTTCTGATAAGGGTCTGGTTATGAAGGTCATATGCTGTTCAAGGATAAAAAAACATACTCTAACTAACCTTCATTGTGTATTGAGGATTGTATTTTTAAAAGCAAGGTCAACGACCTTAAATCCAATTAGACAATGTTTCAATAAGAGGTCTGATTAAAAAGGTCATTATTCCATTTAAGGATAACCTACTATAACCTAAATTGCCAATGATTCTGTTACAGGACTGCTTGCTTAAGGCAGGAACTGTTACTTTTTTTAGCAGTTTGCCCTCTTGTGAAGGGTTCTCACATCTATCAGGTATTATATACAATGATCTACTTTATCTTTGGTTTTATTTTAGGAGTTATTCATTATTAATCTTGGAATGTCCAATTGACAAGCTATTAACCCAAGTTAACCTATTAACCTGTGCAATTTAATACTTTATTTACTTTAAAAATAAAGTATTAAATTCCAATGTGGGAAGAACATCTAAATCCCTTATACATCAAAACAAAATAAGCACATTTGTGTTGGTATTTGTGTGAAGTTATCTCGGTTAACATACACTTTGTATATGAAACTTATGATTCTTAACTTAATTTGATAATTGCATCATATTGCATATGCTAATGGCCCAAAAAACAGATCACCATTGGTAACAACATGTTCCCATTAAACATACACCAAGCACCAGATGTAACATGACCACATATGGAGGAACTCTTTTGTCCTGCTGAGTAAAAAAATAAACTCTTATGAGGAAGGTGTTGCTGTGTCTAAAAGGCTCTGCAATAAAGGAGATATATTTCTCTACAATAAAGTGTCTACCTTTTATCTCATACTTAGTGCTTCAAGAGGGTGTTCTGCAAAAACGATATTCTTTTCATCCCTGTGCCAACCTATTTTCCTTTAGACTCTTGAGATCCTTCCACCAGATCTGTCAGCCTGAACACTGCACTCACATGTTGTTGCCTTAAGATCGCTTTTATGCTTTCAAACTGAAATCTCTCCAATTCAGATATGATTATATAATATAATCTCTCCAATTCAGATATAATTATTGCAATAAACGAGACGTCATCATGGACCAATGCGGTCAAGTGCTATTGGTCAAAAGGAGGAATTCATAATTATTTAGATTACCCCTCTCCTCTTTTCAAAAGGGTACTCTTCCTAGTGTTATGGGGTGGTGTAAAGAGATCAATCACCTGAAAGGTTTATCTTATGCTATTTAGTACTAAGATAAAGTACTGTCTGTCAGCCAATGGATATACGGTGTGTAATAGTGAGCTGTCAATTTGGTCAATCAATAAATGGCAGATCCTGAAGCTCGTGGAACAAGACGGGACCCAAAATGAACCTCTCCCCATTGTGCAACAGATGATAAGATCTGTATATCATTATTTGCCATGACATTTTTGAAATATATGCAATAACAAAATTATACAGTGCATCGTAGATCTTTTTCTTTTCTTTCATATCGACATAATCAGTTTTTAGAGTCTTAAGAGTTTGTTGTGAGCTTAAAGTTATAAAGTTGTTGATTGAACTATTCAAGAAAGGGATAATTAATGGGATTGTCAAGGATTATATCTTGGGGCAGTGTTAAAGATCTGGAGCATTAATGGGGGCACAGCTCATCGATATCTCTCACAAAGACATCTCACTTCTCAGCACTGAACCCCATAGCCACCGTTTTCATGTGATGTACAATCTTTAAGCATACATGTGTATGTTGTCTCCACCATCAATCAGATTATATAGTCCTTGTAAACATCTTGAGCTGCCATACTGTGTGGATGCCCTGCAGTCTGATACCCGACAACAACTATACACAGAATTAGGTTATGATACAAAGACATCAAAGAGTGTTACTAGGTGCATACATCAGTGCAGACACTTAAAGTGGTTTTCCAAAATATGTACCAATTATCCGAAGCTGAGGACTGAGGCTAGAGATCGTGGCACAGTTGGTAAGAGTGCCAGTCCCGAGATTGAAATCATGATACAATTTTACATATGAGCTTGAGGTCCAGGTAGGTTGTCATATCTGGACTTTCTGACTGAACCAACTTGTGAAATGTGTCTCCCTGGACACTCCCTTGTCTCCCTGGACACAAGGGTGACAAGGATGTACTGTATAATTTTGTTATTGCATATATTTAAAAAATGTCATGGCAAATAATGATACACATATCTTATCATCTTCGATCCAGATAGAATTCTCACCATTGTGCATGTATTCTACATATGCAAAGGCTGATGAAGATTGCTTACTCTTATTTTGCACAACATGGCGCAGCGCCACAGCGCCATGTACAAACCACATACACACACAAACATCAGACACGCATGTGCACTAATGAGCTTGTCAATAATTCTACAAGCTCATAAACTATCCTATGAGGAGGCCCTTTGACACCTAAATACCTTTACCTGACCCTGTACAAACTCTTTTATTTTGTGCCAGTGCTCTATGTTGTGGCAAGGCGCTATGGTGCTTTGCAATTCAACCTCACATTTGTGACGTCTTTATTATCATCCTCAGCCATTATCGCCAGCTTTATACCGTATACTTTGAAGTTCTATTAGTTAACCATTAATTCATGAGTATTTTTGATTCAGCATGATACACTGTGCTACCTTATATTTTTGGTTAGATATTTTTAATCTTTAGAACACACAAGAGTTGATTTCCATTAACATTGCCAGGTTAAGATTTGAAACACTGAATTTAAGGATTGGATGGCACAGATCAGACACATCCACACCTCAAGGCTATAAAAATAAAATTGATAACTTTATACATGGAATAAAAATGAACTCATCTACGAGAGTGCCAATAAGTACATTGGCACTCTCGTATCACTGTCTTTGTCTTTGTTATGCTAATTAGAAAAAGAATTATGACCTCGAGCGAAGAATAGTCACAAGGGATTAACAACAAATTGAAAATGGGAGCGCGGCGAAAGCATTCACATCTTTTATATAGCCATGAATATTATTTAGTATGATATCTGTTGCCACAGGTCTGATTATTTTCAGTTACTTCAGCAAGATTGCTCATGCAATATTTAGCATGGATCCCCACAATTTATTTGATACAAGTAATCTTGCCCTAAAATGGAGATACAACTTGTACTTCAGAATATCAATCTGAGCCTCCCCATTCTGACTGGTTTCCCCATTCTGACTGGTTTCCCCATTCTGACTGGTTTCCCCATTCTGACTGGTTTCCCCATTCTGACTGGTTTATTGCAGAATCTCAGCAGGATAAGTGTGATGTCTGCGAGGACAGAGTCAGATACCGCTAGCGGATATGCCATGTCGAAAAACTCCCAGTTATTTACCACCATTGCCAAATACCATGGCCACCTGGTGGCCGTCAAGTACATCAATAAGCCCAGCGTTGACGTCACCATGGACATCATTCATGAGGTCAATGAGGTAAAACAGACAAAGAACTTTTTATACATGAAAAATGCATATAAATTGATATTCATATGATATTTAATCATGCCACATACATATATAGATATATACTTGGGGTGCAATCCACTGTAACATATTTGTACTGCAGTATTACCAGCCTTTCATGATTACTCTTTGAATACTTTTTGATACTTTTTCCTTTTTAAATTGCTATTTTGTTACTTGTTGATTACCTTTAGATTATTTGTTTAGATATCATTGTACTAGTGTTCTTCAATCACCAATCAGCAAAGCCCAGATAGGTGATCTGGAGAGGTTTGAGTTTATTGCTTTTTATGTATAATACCGTTTGCACAAGATACCCAACTCTTTTTGTAATAATCAATAATTTAATATTTGATTACATCTAAAATTTCTCAAAAAAGCTTGATTATTCTTTGGATGACATTAGATAAAGAAAATATAAATACTTGATATCAGTCGCCAGCTGCCAAAAAAATGAGTCAAACCCATTTAATTTGGATTACCTCAGTTTTTGCAGCTGGCGACCTTTTCCCGGGGACCTTTTACTCCATTAAAGCTCTATCAACTCCACCAAACTTTTCTTTGGTTGAAATAGAAGAGACCCTGCACGTTCCACAAACCCCTCCAGATCACCTATCTGGGCTTGGTGATTGGAGAACACTGTCATTATACAATTTATTTTTGAGAAGGTTTTTTTATGCAGAGTATTAAATAGACATACACTCTTACATCAATGTGTTTTGAACCTTAAACATATTAAATAAGTTATGACGATAGGTTGGAGTTGTTTAAAATTAGAACTGTTTAAAAACGGTCTTTAGTACGATAAAAAGGATTTGAGGAAAATGAAGGGGTGGAAATTTAGATGAAGTGCAGCTTTAGGTGCAGGAAAAGAGAATTATTGGGTGAGTCAGGTTCAGGATAGAAGAGAATGTTCGTATGATTAAGATATTTGTTACTTTCATGCGTTCGTGTGCACATTCGTGTGAGCTAAACGGCCACAGTACTGTATTAGTTTCTTGCAGGTGAGGAGTTTAACACATTCCAATGTGAATCAAGTGCTTGGAGCATGCGTGGAGCCAAGAAAGGTATGCATCATATCCTCCTATGAGACCAAAGGAAGTCTGGAAGATGTTCTGGAAAATGAGGATCTGAACCTGGACTGGATCTTCAAAATGGCTTTTGCTGTAGATATTGCACAGGTTGTTATTATCGTCATTATCTTCTACTCTTTCTATGGATACTAATATTAGTTTCCAAAGTAACTTCATCACATATTAGGACCACTACTCATCTGTATTGGAGGTGTTATGACGTCATCAATGATAAACACCCCCCAACATAGCAGCTATCTCGTAATTACCACATGATATATCTGTCATTAATAATAATAATAATAATAATAATAATAATAATAATAATAATAATAATGATAATGATAATGATAATGATAATGATAATAATAATAATAATAATAATAATAATAATAATAATAATAATAATAATAATAATAATAATAATAATAATAATAATAATAATAATAATAATAATAATAATAATAATAATGATAATAATAAAATTTGTATAGCGCATATACCAGACCGTAGTCTGCTCAAAGCGCTTCCCAAACAAATGCGTCTATTCTACACTATTCTACATAATTTCCTATTATATATATAATTGTGAAGTATATGAGGTATTGTGGTGTGTTGCTAGGGCATGTCTTACATCCATTCCTCCCCTGTCAGGAAGCATGGGAGACTCAAGTCCTCTAACATCTTCATTGACAATCGTTGGTCATGTAAAGTCGGGGATCTGCCGTTATGGAACTTCTGCAGAGGACAGACATCAGAAAGCGGCGAACATGCACTATATTTTGGTGATTAGATACTTTTTTTTCTCTTGGTTTTAGACACAGTTAAGTACTCAAAGTAATGAAGAAAAAAATCAGGACTACTATAAGAATACGTACATTTTATATATACCAACTTAAACATTAGAATAAAGTTATGCGTTACACTGTCTTTACATTACATATGTTTAATTGTGTAAAAGCATTTAATCTCATCTATTGTCATTTCTCAAACATGTGATGTTATAACAAATATGTTATAGGTTAATTATATCTGTATTCTACTAAATCATGTTTGAGTTCATAATAAATTATACTAAATCATGCATGGTTGAGTTTATTATATCAGTATAAGAATAAATCATGTTTGAGTTTATAGTATCTCTATTGTACTAAATCATGTTTAAGTTTATAGTATCTCTATTGTACTGAATCATGTTTGAGTTTATAGTATCTCTATTGTACTAAATCATGTTTGAGTTTATAGTATCTCTATTGTACTAAATCATGTTTGAGTTTATAGTATCTCTATTGTACTAAATCATGTTTGAGTTTATAATAAGTGATAACAAGCTTGGGATTCTTGTTAAGGACTGCAATGGACAGCCCCGGAACACTTAAGGCAAACACCCCGTAGCCATGGCAACAAGCAGAGAGAGGACGGTAAAGTTTGTGAGGATAGAGGCAGTCAGAAGGGAGACGTATATTCATTTGCCATTATTCTCTATGAAATCCTCTTCCGATCTGGTCCATATGGGAAGTCATATGATGAACCAAAAGGTCAGAATAAGCAATCTCCACCTCCTATATATTATGAGACTTCACATTTGTGCATGTGTATTTTCTTCCACTAGTTTCATAGTGTCTGAGAACTTGGCTGGGGAAGTAACGTGTTAATCTTCAAACTCTCTAAAACTTATAAGACCATCTAAAAAAGCTAACAAAATATCAATTCGGTAAACCCTAAGAGAACATCATTATCCTTGCAACTTTAATGCCCTGTCTGTTGTTAGTCATTTATTTTTTGTTTTGTTTCAAACTGATAAAACTATCTCACAAAGCGAACAACATATCAAATTCATAAACCAGAAGAGCACCTCGCTATACCTCTGTAATGTCCTGTCAGTGAAAACGTTTCCAATGTTTCAGATATTATCGATAAGGTGAGGGAAGCAGGAGACCCGCCATACCGCCCAGTTGTGGAGAATGCTTCCTGTCCAAGTCCAATGTTTGCGCAGCTGATCTGCCAGTGCTGGCAGGAGGAGCCACAGGACCGCCCAGACTTCACTCATATTGAAAAGACACTTGCCAAGATCAACAAGGGCAAGTCAGTATCAGAGTAAACCTCTTAGCAGGAGCAAAGAGGGCCACTATAGTTGAACCAATGAATGTCAAAATCATCAATTTATAATGAAAGTTGGAACCTGTAAGATATTGAAATATTAAATAGTCAAGAATCGAATGTAAATATATCGAGGTAATTTTAAGTACAGAACCTGTGAAACAATTAATTGAAGCAACCAATATGACAAATATTGGTGTATTGATCACGTGTGTAGTAAACCATGATGAACACTTTTATTCATGAAACATTATATAGAGATTTTATTCTCATCACATTTGTTGTGCATTTCCTGTAGAAAAACCAGTCTTGTGGAACAGATGGTGATCATGCTGGAGAAATATGCAAATCAGTTGGAGGACCTCGTGCATCAGCGCACTGAACAACTGGAGGAGGAGAAACACAAGACTGAAGAGCTGCTCTGTAGCATGCTGCCCAGGTGAGTAGTAAAAGGTACTCGGGTGAGGGGTAAAAGGTGATCAGGTGAGTAGTAAAAGGTGATCAGGTGAGTTGTAAAAGGTGCTCAGGTGAGTAGTAAAAGGTGCTCAGGTGAGTAGTAAAAGGTGCCCAGGTGAGGTGTAAAAGGTACTCTGGTGAGTAGTAAAAGGTACTCTGGTGAGTAGTAAAAGGTACTCTGGTGAGTAGTAAAAGGTACTATGGTGAGTAGTAAAAGATACTCAGGTGAGAGGTAAAAGGTGCTCGGGTGAGTAGTGAAAGGTGCTCAGGTGAGGGGTAAAAGGTACTCAAGTGAGTAGTGAAAGGTACTCAGGTGAGGGGTAAAAGGTGCTCAGGTGAGTAGTAAAAGGTGCTCGGGTGAGTTGTAAAAGGTGCTCAGGTGAGTAGTAAAAGGTGCTCAGGTGAGTAGTAAAAGGTGCTCAGGTGAGGTGTAAAAGGTACTCTGGTGAGTAGTAAAAGGTACTCTGGTGAGTAGTAAAAGGTACTCTGGTGAGTAGTAAAAGGTACTCTGGTGAGTAGAAAAAGGTACTCTGGTGAGTAGTAAAAGGTACTCAGGTGAGAGGTAAAAGGTGCTCGGGTGAGTAGTAAAAGGTGCTCAGGTGAGGGGTAAAAGGTACTCAAGTGAGTAGTGAAAGGTACTCAAGTGAGGGGTAAAAGGTGCCCAGGTGAGGGGTAAAAGGTGCCCAGGTGAATAGTAAAAGGTACTCAGGTGAGTAGTAAAAGGTACTCAGGTGAGTAGTAAAATATACTCTGGTGAGTAGTACAAGGTACTCAGGTGAGAGGTAAAAGGTGCTCAGGTGAGTAGTAAAAGGTACTCAGGTGAGGGGTAGCATAGAATGCGTGGGTGAGTAGGATAGAGTACTCAGGTGAGTAGGATAGAGTACTCAGGTGAGTAGGATAGAGTACTCAGGTGAGTAGGATAGAGTACTCAGGTGAGTAGGATAGAGTACTCAGGTGAGTAGGATAGAGTACTCAGGTGAGTAGCATAGAGTACTCAGGTGAGTAGCATAGAGTACTCAGGTGAGTAGCATAGAGTACTCAGGTGAGTAGCATAGAGTACTCAGGTGAGTAGGATATGGTACTCAAGTGAGTAGGATAGAGTACTCAGGTGAGTAGGATATGGTACTCAGGTGAGTAGGATAGAGTACTCAGGTGAGTAGCATAGAGTACTCAGGTGAGTAGCATAGAGTACTCAGGTGAGTAGGATAGAGTACTCAGGTGAGTAGGATAGAGTACTCAGGTGAGTAGGATAGAGTACTCAGGTGAGTAGCATAGAGTACTCAGGTGAGTAGCATAGAGTACTCAGGTGAGTAGCATAGAGTACTCAGGTGAGTAGGATAGAGTACTCAGGTGAGTAGGATAGAGTACTCAGGTGAGTAGGATAGAGTACTCAGGTGAGTAGGATAGAGTACTCAGGTGAGTAGGATAGAGTACTCAGGTGAGTAGCATAGAGTACTCAGGTGAGTAGCATAGAGTACTCAGGTGAGTAGCATAGAGTACTCAGGTGAGTAGCATAGAGTACTCAGGTGAGTAGGATATGGTACTCAAGTGAGTAGGATAGAGTACTCAGGTGAGTAGGATATGGTACTCAGGTGAGTAGGATAGAGTACTCAGGTGAGTAGCATAGAGTACTCAGGTGAGTAGCATAGAGTACTCAGGTGAGTAGGATAGAGTACTCAGGTGAGTAGGATAGAGTACTCAGGTGAGTAGGATAGAGTACTCAGGTGAGTAGCATAGAGTACTCAGGTGAGTAGCATAGAGTACTCAGGTGAGTAGCATAGAGTACTCAGGTGAGTAGGATAGAGTACTCAGGTGAGTAGGATAGAGTACTCAGGTGAGTAGGATAGAGTACTCAGGTGAGTAGCATAGAGTACTCAGGTGAGTAGCATAGAGTACTCAGGTGAGTAGCATAGAGTACTCAGGTGAGTAGCATAGAGTACTCAGGTGAGTAGCATAGAGTACTCAGGTGAGTAGGATAGAGTACTCAGGTGAGTAGCATAGAGTACTCAGGTGAGTAGCATAGAGTACTCAGGTGAGTAGCATAGAATGTGCGGGTGAGTAGGATAGAGTACTCTGGTGAGTAGGATAGAGTACTCAGGTGAGTAGGATAGAGTACTCAGGTGAGTAGGATAGTGTACTCAGGTGAGTAGGATAGAGTACTCAGGTGAGTAGGATAGAGTACTAGTAAGGTGGAATAAGATGGGACTTAACACTGGCTGTATTCCTTCCCTGGTAAGTAGTCTAGGCTCACACTGGCAACAAAATTGAGCAGCTGGTTTGGAGAATACTACTCAATTGAGGATTATAATGTTTCACAGATATTATCATGAACAGCTGTTTTGTAGCAAACTGTGCATTTACTGTAAAATGCATAGGTGCAGACTTTAGAAAGAAGATGTTATTGCTTTGTTATCTCTGCTGGAAACAATATGATACCTGATCATACAGCAATAATTGTAAGATTTCTGTCCAAATTTTACTAGTTAGAGCTAATGAATTCTGGGAAAAGACACGAAACATGAAAATATTTCCATATAGATCTAATGAGCATAAGATTCGCACCATCCTGGCATTGGCTGCTAACTATAAAATTCTCTTGTAGTAACACAACAAATGGAACATTGGAATTTTTGGCACAGAAACATTTTTATGAATGGTATGAATCAATTGTCATGGGAATTGCACCCAGTGACCTCACTAAAGTGACAATATGCACGTTTGGAAGAAGCGGTTTCTTACAAAAGAATATAAATTGGCGCTGCTCTGTCAGTTCTTGGCCCATTGACATCATTGACTATTCAAAATTGAAATATTGGGTCCTCTCTTGGCCTCAATTATGTAAGTGTGATATCCGATCTATTAAGTTTCATCTTCAAGCATAGAAGAGAGATCAGTGCGTGAAGACTTTGATCGTGTGCAAACATGTTTTGTAACATGTGACTCTGACTTGCAAATCTGTAAGAATATAACATGCTATTATATAAGATAATGTAATGCCAAGTCTTACTATACCCACTGTAGCACACATATGGAGAACTGTCCATGTTATGTAAGGTTATTTATTTTTTAACAAAGACCAAAATGCACAATATGATCGATTGCTTGCCGTATATGATAATCTTGCATGAAGGTATAACCATCATTTAGGGACAGAATACATCTTATGATTCTTTTCTTTCTAATCAGGACGGTAGCACAGGAACTCAAAGTGGGCAAAACAGTGTCCCCAGAAACATTTGACTCAGTGACCTTATTCTTCAGTGATATCGTTGGTTTCACTGCTCTATCTGCCAGCAGCACTCCTCTACAGGCAAGTACCTGCCCCTTACAAAGAAAATACTCTAGAAACTACACAGCTGCTCATATTTCATTCGCTAGGATTTTAAAGAAATGTTTCCATTGTATTCAAATGCATTATGATCATGACACCAAGATATATGATAGCTCACATGTTCCTTTTCAGGTTGTGGATTTCCTTAACGACCTATATACATGCTTTGATAATATAATAGATATTTATGATGTTTATAAGGTAAGTGTTCTAAGACAAGTGAACGTTAAAGTAAAAAAAAACTACAACAATTTTACAAAGTGGAATCATTATAATTACACATATACAAATTAACCTTGGTCAAATCACATATGGCGTCTTTATACATTTTGAATCTCCATATGCTATGAATTAAGACTATACTTTTAAAGTAACAAAGATTGCATGAAATCTGATTTTCATGCACGCTTTTCTATGAGAATATAAATATTTCACTCTATACTTTGTGATCAAATGTTATAACACATCATATTATCCACACACACATTTTTGTGCCGTTTGAAGAAAGATGAGTCATCTTCCAAAAATCCAAATCCATAAAAAACTTTGTTTAGGTGATGAGTGATTTGGTGTAAACGCTTATTTAGAATTTTCTAAGAGAGTGAGCACCTTCATATGTTGGTCAATTTCAGATAGATACCTTTTATACATCATTCCCATTACCCATCTTTGTCATGAGGGCTCTCTTCATCGAATACATAAAAACTCTACCAATGCCAATATATGCATGTGAGTGTGAGTTAAAAGTAAAAATACACTCACTACAAAGCATATTATGACACAAAGTTCAGGGTTACAGAAATGCCCAAAAACTTTATTAACACCAGGTAAAGCAGCTCAAAACTGTGAGCAGTACAATTGATCTCTTTCCATTTGTGCTACATGCTCCATAAAATACACCAATGATGGTCTGAAACACACAATGTTCACTTTCCAATTGGCCAAAATGATTGAATCTCATCAAAGACACATACTTGTCCCCAATTTGATAATGGCAAATACAGCAAACAAAAGGTCGCCACAAATATTGGTAGCATTCGTGCAGAACCAAATAGTAACCTTATAACTGTTTTATTGCTGTTTTTTGCCCTCTAACAAGAGGGAATACCTGCAAGTTGACTCAAAAGGCAGAAAAGAAGTCATGTGAGCTACAGCATATCCCAACTTGGCTTCTTCATGACTTCCTTGATGAACCTCTCCATTTATTACAGCCATCATTAATGAGTCACTATCTGATGCGACAGTACCTGTCAGTAGTACCTGTCAGTAGTACCTGTCAGTAGTACCTGTCAGTAGTACCTGTCAGTAGTACCTGTCAGTAGTACCTGTCAGTAGTACCTGTCAGTAGTACCTGTCAGTAGTACCTGTCAGTAGTACCTGTCAGTAGTACCTGTCAGTAGTACCTGTCAGTAGTACCTGTCAGTAGTACCTGTCAGTAGTACCTGTCAGTAGTACCTGTCAGTAGTACTTGTCAGTAGTACTTGTCAGTAGTACCTGTCAGTAGTACCTGTCAGTAGTACCTGTCAGTATAAAGATAGCATTCATAGCTCACTAGATTAGGATGTTCGGCCTGGAGTCGATTGAGAACAATTTGACCTATATCTCCAAGTTTACTATACGGCAGTAGCAAACCAACCACCTGGTGCACAATGGACTTCCTGACAAATTTCAGCCTGCCTATCAGGAATATCATAGCACTGAAACAGCACCTCTAAAAGTGCAAAATGACATCCTGAGATATATGGATAACAGAAAGTCAATAATATTGATAATACTGATTCTTGACCTATCAGCAGCTTTTGACACAATTGACCATAAGATACTGCTTGATAGATTGGAATCGAGATGCAGTGTTACTGGACAAGTACATGACTGGCTCAGGTCATACCTGATGGATAGGGAACAGTGTGTCAAAGCTGGCACTGCCAGATCCACTGTATGGTAAAAATTGGTGAAACATATCACCTAGTCCATCAGTAGTGGATCTGGATATCACCTTTGATACTAATATGGACATAAAAGCACAAATAAGAAACATGTACAAGAAAGGTCACTACCATATCAGAAATATTGCTTCTGTTAGACTGTCTAGATGACAAAACAGCTGAAACCATGATACACTCCTTGTCACATCGACTCTTGACTATGAGAATGGTCTCTTGTCTGACACAATAGCTCTGGCATGGTTGTTGCTTTGATTATTGCTTGATTATGACATGTTAGCTGTGATTGTTATATGTTAGTTCTGATTGTGACATTATAGTTGTAAATATGATATTATTAGTTGTGTGTGGGCCACGGGCCGTGGCGCAGTTGGTTTGAGCGCCTGCTAATAAGCACCCATTCCTCTGTGGTGATCTAAAGGCTGTGGGTTCGATCCCCGGCGATGCTGAGATTGAATTCATGATACAATTTCACACATGAGCTGAGACCCGTGCCAAAGGGTTAACCCATTGTCCTTGTAAATCTGTAACATGTGTCGCAGGTCCTTGACATGAAGACCTGCGAAATGACAATTCAGTGAGGCAGCACTATATCTGCTACAAGTTGGTCTCATCACGAAATGATTGAAATAATCTTGAAAGTGATGTAAAACTCCAAAGAAACAAACGAATTAGTTGTGATTGTGACATTGTAGCTGTGATTGTGACATTATAGCTGTGATTATGATGCCATAGCTGTGATCGTGACATCGTAATTGTGATTGTGACATTTTAGCAGTGACTGTGGCATTATATTTGTGATCTAATTGTAATATAGCTGTGACATCATAGCTATGATTATGACATCATAGTTGTGATCATGACATAATAGCCTCCTAGTTTATGCCTAGGTGGAGACAATAGGGGATGCCTACATGGTTGTATCTGGGTTGCCACAGCGCAGTCATCTCCAGCATGCAGGCCACATCTGCACCATGGCTCTCCATCTCCTCTCTGCCATCACACACTTCAAAATACAACACCGCCCTGACAAACAGCTGCAACTCAGAATAGGAATTCACTCAGGTGAGACAAAGTATATGCTCTGCTTGATCTTTCATAACTGTTTGATCTTTCATAACTTCCATAGCTGTCAAAGCTTTATATCTCTCTGAGCTCTATATCTCTCTGAGCTTTATATCTCTCTGAGCTTTATAGCTTTCAGAGCTCTATATCTCTCTGAGCTTTATATCTCTCTGAGCTTTATATCTCTCTGAGCTCTATATCTCTCTGAGCTCTATATCTCTCTGAGCTTTATATCTCTCTGAGCTTTATATCTCTCTGAGCTTTATATCTCTCTGAGCTTTATATCTCTCTGAGCTCTATATCTCTCTGAGCTCTATATCTCTCTGAGCTTTATATCTCTCTGAGCTTTATAGCTTTCAGAGCTCTATATCTCTCTGAGCTCTATATCTCTCTGAGCTTTATATCTCTCTGAGCTTTATATCTCTCTGAGCTCTATATCTCTCTGAGCTTTATATCTCTCTGAGCTTTATAGCTTTTAGAGCTCTATATCTCTCTGAGCTCTATATCTCTCTGAGCTTTATATCTCTCTGAGCTTTATATCTCTCTGAGCTTTATATCTCTCTGAGCTTTATATCTCTCTGAGCTTTATATCTCTCTGAGCTTTATATCTCTCTGAGCTTTATATCTCTCTGAGCTCTATATCTCTCTGAGCTTTATAGGTCTCTGAGCTTTATATCTCTCTGAGCTCTATATCTCTCTGAGCTTTATATCTCTCTGAGCTTTATATATCTCTGAGCTCTATATCTCTCTGAGCTTTATAGGTCTCTGAGCTTTATATCTCTCTGAGCTTTATATCTCTCTGAGCTTTATATCTCTCTGAGCTTTATATCTCTCTGAGCTCTATATCTCTCTGAGCTTTATAGGTCTCTGAGCTCTATATCTCTCTGAGCTTTATAGGTCTCTGAGCTTTATATCTCTCTGAGCTTTATATCTCTCTGAGCTTTATAGGTCTCTGAGCTCTATATATCCTGAGCTTTATAGGTCTCTGAGCTTTATATCTCTCTGAGCTTTATATCTCTCTGAGCTTTATATCTCTCTGAGCTTTATATCTCTCTGAGCTTTATATCTCTCTGAGCTTTATAGCTTTCAGAGCTCTATATCTCTCTGAGCTTTATAGGTCTCTGAGCTTTATATCTCTCTGAGCTTTATATCTCTCTGAGCTCTATATCTCTCTGAGCTCTATATCTCTCTGAGCTCTATATCTCTCTGAGCTCTATATGTCTCTGAGCTCTATATCTCTCTGAGCTCTATATCTCTCTGAGCTCTATATCTCTCTGAGCTCTATATCTCTCTGAGCTCTATATCTCTCTGAGCTCTATATGTCTCTGAGCTCTATATCTCTCTGAGCTCTATATCTCTCTGAGCTCTATATGTCTCTGAGCTTTATATCTCTCTGAGCTTTATATATCTCTGAGCTTTATATCTCTCTGAGCTTTATATCTCTCTGAGCTCTATATCTCTCTGAGCTTTATAGGTCTCTGAGCTTTATATCTCTCTGAGCTCTATATCTCTCTGAGCTTTATATCTCTCTGAGCTTTATATCTCTCTGAGCTCTATATCTCTCTGAGCTTTATAGGTCTCTGAGCTTTATATCTCTCTGAGCTCTATATCTCTCTGAGCTTTATATCTCTCTGAGCTTTATATCTCTCTGAGCTCTATATCTCTCTGAGCTTTATAGGTCTCAGAGCTTTATATCTCTCTGAGCTCTATATCTCTCTGAGCTTTATATCTCTCTGAGCTTTATAGCTTTCAGAGCTCTATATCTCTCTGAGCTCTATATCTCTCTGAGCTTTATATCTCTCTGAGCTTTATATCTCTCTGAGCTTTATAGGTCTCTGAGCTTTATATCTCTCTGAGCTTTATATCTCTCTGAGCTTTATATCTCTCTGAGCTTTATATCTCTCTGAGCTCTATATCTCTCTGAGCTCTATATCTCTCTGAGCTTTATATCTCTCTGAGCTTTATATCTCTCTGAGCTTTATATCTCTCTGAGCTTTATATCTCTCTGAGCTTTATATCTCTCTGAGCTTTATATCTCTCTGAGCTCTATATCTCTCTGAGCTTTATAGCTTTCAGAGCTCTATATCTCTCTGAGCTTTATAGCTTTCAGAGCTCTATATCTCTCTGAGCTTTATATCTCTCTGAGCTCTATATATCTGAGCTTTATAGCTTTCAGAGCTCTATATCTCTCTGAGCTTTATAGGTCTCTGAGCTTTATATCTCTCTGAGCTTTATATCTCTCTGAGCTTTGTATCTCTCTGAGCTTTATATCTCTCTGAGCTTTATATCTCTCTGAGCTCTATATCTCTCTGAGCTTTATAGCTTTCAGAGCTCTATATCTCTCTGAGCTTTATATCTCTCTGAGCTTTATATCTCTCTGAGCTTTATATCTCTCTGAGCTTTATATCTCTCTGAGCTCTATATCTCTCTGAGCTTTATATCTCTCTGAGCTTTATAGGTCTCTGAGCTTTATATCTCTCTGAGCTCTATATCTCTCTGAGCTTTATATCTCTCTGAGCTTTATATATCTCTGAGCTCTATATGTCTCTGAGCTCTATATGTCTCTGAGCTCTATATCTCTCTGAGCTTTATATCTCTCTGAGCTCTATATCTCTCTGAGCTTTATATCTCTCTGAGCTTTATAGCTTTCAGAGCTCTATATCTCTCTGAGCTCTATAACTCTCTGAGCTCTATATCTCTCTGAGCTCTATATCTCTCTGAGCTCTATATCTCTCTGAGCTTTATATCTCTCTGAGCTCTATATCTCTCTGAGCTTTATATCTCTCTGAGCTCTATATCTCTCTGAGCTTTATAGCTGTCCCGTGGTGGCGGGTGTGGTCGGCAGTGTGTAAGCTATATTTATGTAACTTGCAGGTCCCGTGGTGGCGGGTGTGGTCGGCAGTGTGTAAGCTATATTTATGTAACTTGCAGGTCCCGTGGTGGCGGGTGAGGTCGGCAGTGTGTAAGCTATATTTATGTAACTTACAGGTCCCGTGGTGGCGGGTGTGGTCGGCAGTGTGTAAGCTATATTTATGTTACTTGCAGGTCCCGTGGTGGCGGGTGTGGTGGCGGGTGTGGTCGGCAGTGTGTAAGCTATATTTATGTAACTTACAGGTCCCGTGGTGGTGGGTGAGGTCGGCAGTGTGTAAGCTATATTTATGTTACTTGCAGGTCCCGTGGTGGCGGGTGTGGTCGGCAGTGTGTAAGCTATATTTATGTTACTTGCAGGTCCCGTGGTGGCGGGTGTGGTCGGCCTCAAGATGCCCCGGTACTGCCTCTTTGGGGACACGGTGAACTTTGCTTCAAGAATGGAATCCACGGGTTTAGGTAAAAAAAACTCATACATAGTGTTCTATTCTTTTATTTTCTCTGGCATGATTTACTGTGGTGCTCTTGTCCAAAAAGGAGTTTAATCAATTATGTTATAAATCATTTCACTTAAAGAGGATTTGGATTGAGTAAAGGCCTTTATGAAAACTTTTATGTGAATTTAAATTGATATTATTTTATCTTTTGCAAGATAGCGATATGAATTATTCTGACATGATTCCCACACTTTGATGTCAGCATTTGAAATATTTTAATCGCATGCTGAAAATGACACACTCATGCACAAATGTTGAAAAATACCAAGGTACATGAATGTACCTACCATCCCTCTGTATGTGCATAACAACACATGAACTTTTATAAATGTTTTTCTTTGTCCATATCAAATTTCTAAAGAATTTCAAAACACTGATTGCATGCAACAAATTGTCATATAAAACTTTTCACATATATGAATGGCTGTGCACGCAGATAAAAACAGAGTGCATGTTATATTATCCTCCATAGTAGGACTTCTCTGTCATTTCAGTCCTTGTTACCTTTACCCCTGCATAACCCCTGAATAGGCCCTCTTCAACCCTCTTCAATCACTTAACACATGTCATGCTTTTAGTGCTTTCACCGCTTGGTTGCAGCTACCAGAAATGATTTTTCCGGTAACACAATATTTGCTCCATTCCCAAGTTTACGCTGCATTCCATTTTATTATCCCCCATGTTGGTTCCATGCAAAAGACTTTCCTCTCATTGTTTGGTGTGAATAAGACCTTGTTGAATATATTTAAATGACGAGCAGACTTTAGTTTCTGCACTAATATAATGATTTATCGAGAAATCACATTAGATGCTACTACTTATCACTTTAAATAGAGAAAAATAAAGAAATTAAGGGTAATTCTAACGACATCTTAATATTTCATCACTTTGAATATTAAAGTTGAAGGAAATTGATGGTAATCCATATGGCATTTTAATATGTTATCAATGTGAATATTCAAGTTGAAGGAAATTAAAGGCAATCCTAATGGCATCTTAGATTTATTGATTTTTACAAAGGAAAGCTCTGTACTCCCATGCAGATTAAGATTATGGTTCAGCGAAATATTTGGAAAGGGTTCTTTGTGTTGACTGTAATTCAATCAATATAATGGGCTGCTTTTCACTTAAGAAAAAATGCCAAACATGGAGAGGAAAGTGCACGAGGGATTAAAATGTTGAATAGATTATGGAGGCAAGAGCATTCACACATATTGTGTTATGGTCAAAATCATTGCTTGGTTACTGCTATCACAAATGATTTTGACTGTGAGATGACAGGTGCAAATGCTTTTCACGCTCTCTCCTATTTAACGTTTAACCACGGTTCCATACCAAAATATTCCTATCTAAGCTTACCATTTTTTAAAGGGAATAACAATTATGTTTATATTTTAGTAATTAGAAAACTGACGGTCCATATATGTTCATATTATTTCTTTAAATAATGTTGATTACTTGACACCAGGGATATTCTCGCAAAAATCCACCTACATATGCCCTGAGAGAAATCATTTTGATCACTTCTTTAATCAATTTTCATGAACTTCCACAATTTGTTCCCAAATTTATTTTGTTGCTGCTCCACGTGTCCATGAATCGATTTTTCAACAATCAAAATGTGTCAAACTAAATATTTTCAGCATGGAAATTGCTCATAAAGTGGTGTGCGGTGGGACTCTTTGTACTCTCTTGCTATTAAATTGACTTTGAGGAGACATGATATTGAATCATTCTTATTGAGAGATGAGTTATCATCGTGAAGAGAGCATAATATAAACCTTTTGGCCTTGACCTTGATATTAGTTATATACTTCTAGAATTATGACAAGATTCCTCAAGAGTAGACTTTTAATTGACTTCAAATAGGTGTAATTTACAAATCTGAGAGATTTGTAAATTACATAGAA
Organism: Amphiduros pacificus; assembly: GCA_949316495.1. Classification (NCBI taxonomy): domain Eukaryota; kingdom Metazoa; phylum Annelida; class Polychaeta; order Phyllodocida; family Hesionidae; genus Amphiduros; species Amphiduros pacificus. Next base: position 5,590,900 of record OX439006.1, on the reverse strand, counting down.
ACAGGGCCCGATTTTTCCATCGTGCTTCAATTCTGAGTACATGCTCAGATTTATGATTTGAAGTATGATGGAAAAATCGGGCCCAGGACTAGCCAGTGGATTCATATCAACCCTGAAAAGATTATGATCATGTCCGAGTTGAGAAGCTGAATATTTCTAATTCATCTTTGCTATCTGACCATTGCAGCATTACGTGTGCATGTTAGTCCCCAGTGTTTTGATATACTAGAGCAGCTGGGAGGCTACCATCTTCATGAACGGGGTATCATCGCCATAAAGGTATGTTTGCTTCAGTTCTCCTTTGAATAAATAATATTAAACAATAGATAAATGTTTTTTTGTACTGATTTGCAAACCGAGGGCAAAAGCATGGTGACAGGTGAAATATTGAAAGTCAGATCATCTGGTCATGCAAAGCTGTTTTGAGGCACTATTTGGTCATGCATATTACATGGCTATGGGATGATTGTGTGTGACCTCATTGAATCACGCTCATATGTGAGCAAATAGATGCTTGGCCCCAACTGCTTACTCTAGCAATTCTCACTGCTTGAGTGAGCCATGCTGCCACCTGGTATGTTAACATCTTTTGTGCATGGGGGAACTTGGGGGTTCATTTTAGTAAAAAATATATTGATAATCATATCATTTAATTTCAATCAGTTTATTCTTTTCAAGATTCCAAAACCGATTATGTGCAGTCGGTGCCAAATGATTAATGTATTCCCTTCACAATATATCAATTTTCATGTCTTCAAATCAGCACATGATACAAGAGACACCTGGTGGATCACAAATGTTGAAACTCAAGCAGTGGGATTTGCAAGCTGTATTCACATGAGTAAATGTGAATCTATCAAAATACCCTGTTTTTTTCTCAAATGTGAGATCTGTGTGCTTGCCTGTCAAGCAGTGCAGATGTGCCTAATCTGAGCCTTAAAATCATTGTTTAAGTTGAATCAACATCAAGACAGCACCATCGTTGTATAAGTATATATAAAGTATATATACCGGGTGTGTATAAAAGTGGAATATGATAATAAAAATGAAACTAAATAAATGAATATTGAGAATGCTAGGAAAAATCAAAGTGAAAGTGAAAGTCTAATAGTACTTCTCCACTGGATATTAAATTAAGATTGAAACCTATACTGAAGCTGAAATATTTCCTGGTGAGAAATATTGAGCGAACAGTGAGAATAATTCTTTATTTGAAAATAAAATTAAGATTGAAACAATTTCACACATGAGCTGAGGTCCGTGCCAAAGGGTTAACCCGTTGTCCTTGTAAATCTGTGACTGGGTAGGTTGTAATGTCAAGGACTTGTGACATGACAATTCAGTAAGGCAGCACTGTATCTGCTACAAGTATGTCTCATCACGAAATGACTGAAATAATGTTGAAAGTGATGTAAAACCCCAAACAAACAAACAAACAACCTACAAAATCACATTAAAGAACCTACACATATTTTAGGTAATACACTGGATTTATTGATAACAAATAAACAGATATTTTACAAATCCATTATGTTGATGAACAAATCTCTAATCATAATATTATAAATGTAGTTTAAAATTACACTGCAAAAGGAGTTACAGGAAAAAGCTAAGATAACATAAAGAATTTATAAAAAAAATTAGGATTAATGATTATATTACAGATGTAGAGAAAATATTCAATGAAAACAAAAGCAAGGATAATAGTGATCTGGACGAGTTATTTATCAAATATGATAAATTAACCAATATCCTGGACTAGAATGCACCAGTCGTTGATAAAGCCAGCACCTTGGTTATCTGAAAATATAAATGAAGAGAAAAGATGCAAAAGAAGATTAGAAAGAAAGATGGATAAAACTGGTCTCATGATTGACAAAATACAATATCAAATACAAAAAAAATAAATACAACAGTACACTTAAATCAGCGAGAAACAAATACTACTCCAACATGATTGACTCAAACAAATCAGATCTTAAGAAAACTCTTCAAAATCTTAAATGTACTCTTTCATATTAAGAATGAAACTCCCTTCCCAAAACATGAGGACACAAAAAAATTAGCGACTAATTTAATAATTTCTTTTTCGACAAAATTGACAATCTAAGAAAAGAAATGGTTGGAAAAAGTAACAACACTGATTATGGAGAAAAACCTAAATTTACCTAATGTCTTATTTACCTCAAAGAAGGAATCTGAAATGAAGATATTACCTAAAGAAGCAGCAAAGAAGTCATGTGAGCTGGACCCCATCCCCACTTGGCTACTTTCAGACTTGGCATATAATAACAGCATTTTTTAACAAATCAATTATCCTTGGTAACATGCTGGATTCTTTAAAGCTTGCCATTATTAGACCACTAATTAAAAAATTGGGACTAGAATGGTTGAAAAAGATTTATAGACCGGTGTCCAATCTGGCTTACTTGTCCAAACTCATTGAGCGAGCAGTAGCCAAACAGTTTGTCAAACATCTTGTGATTAATAATATTCAAGGCATGTTCCAATCAGCATACAAAGAATTCCACAGCACTGAAACTGCATTGTGAAAAGTATAAATGATATATTAATGGATATTGATAATAATAAAACTGTAATGTTGGTATTGCTTAACCTCTCCTTAGCCTTTGACACTATAGATCACAAAATAAAAGTAAAAAAAGTAAAGCTGACATTTATATACCGCTGATACCAGACAATGTCTGCTCATAGCGGTTGATAGTAACTGTATCACTAAATAGACTGGAGTACAGATGTGGTATAAGGGGAACAGCACTAGATGGATCCAAAGTCTGAAAATGACACTAAAATATCATGTGATGAAATGGAAAGATGTATAAAAGTGTTAAAAAGTTTTACTGGATAACAAAATGAAGAGACATGATGGTAAGACTGAATTGATCATTTGTGGAAAAAACTCAAATTTTAAAAACGAGAAATTCCATCTTAAATCAAGGTTGGTGATAGAAACATATCAAGATCGGATAGAGTCAAAGACTTTGATAAAGAAGTGATCAAGAATTTGCCATGAGGCAACAAATAAAGGAAATGTGTAAAAATGGCTTTTTTATGTAAAGAACATATCACAAATTAAAAATTGTATGAATGAAAAAACTGTTAATACCCTTGCACATGCATTTGTTACATCAACTCTAGACTATGGTAACTCTTTGTTATCAGGAATGCCTAAATGTGAAATCACCAAATTGCAAAAATTGCAGAACTCTGCAGCCGGGGAAGTAGGGAAAATGAGGAAGAATGACCACATAACTGGCAAGCTGATGGAATTACATTGGCTGCCGGTGCAGGCAAGAATAGATTTCACAATAGCATTATTGACATGGAAGGTACAGAATGGCTGTGCGCCTGGGTACCTATCACACCTATTGATACCTGAAATGGGGCAAGATCCCTCAGGTCTGCAAATAATAATGAATATATGGTACCAAAAACTAATATGAAAACATATGGGGACCATGTTTTTGCAGCATATACGCCCAAACTGCAGACAGTTAGACAAATTTAGATCTAAACGTAAAACTTATTTATACACTAAACATTATCTGCAAAGGTGCTACAAGCAGACATAGTCTGAAATGGCACTATATAAATGTTCCCTGAATAGCGCCAAGAACAGACATTGTCTGGTAGCATTACTATTATTATTATTATTATTATTATTATTATTATTATTATTATTATTATTATTATTATTATTATTATTATTATTATTATTATTATTATTATTATTATTATTATTATTATTATTATTATTATTATTATTATTATTATTATTATTATTATTATTATCATCATTATTATTATTATTATTATTATTATTATTATTATTATTATTATTATTATTATTATTATTATTATTATTATTATTATTATTATTATTATTATTATTATTATTATTATTATTATTATTATTATGTAGTGGACATGTCAAGGTATTGTTCAGATTGTAATATCAAGAGAAGAGAAATAAATCGATTATTCTATTTTTAAAATGGTAACATCAATTATCAAGGCTATTGCAGGCCCTGAAAGTATGAAATGATGAGGTAACTTACTCCCACCGACTTTGATATAAAGATTGACATTAACAATTTATTTGTTCTCTTTCAGGGTCGTGGCAGTGTCACTACTTATTTTCTTGTCGGAAAAGAGGGATTTGATAAAGAACTTCCAAATCTGAAACATGCTGCCAAATATGAAGATCATGAGTTCAAATTTTGAAAATATCAAAATATCATAACGGTTCTCGAATAGTGTCCCGTGCAAACAGACAGTTATGGATTTAATTTGTTCATATAAAGACCTTTTCGGTGCTGTGCTTATGCCATATCAGGTCGATATAATCCTGTCACTGGGGCTCAATGCCCTACTCTTTTGGAACAGGGGACCTTTCTTTTGCATTAGCACATTTACATGATAACACAAACCACGGTCTTTGATAACCAGTCATGAAGCACTGGATGGAATGACAGACAATGATGGACTCGCAACAATATGCATTACAGGATACATTACGTCCATTAAGAGATTGATGGAGTTTTTGACCATTTCACCTCCTGTATGCGTCTTTCAAAGATATCTCATTAATGATGTAACATTGCGTTGACCAGGATATCCATTCAAAAGCATTGAGAGGTAACGCTGGTTTAATGAGTGTTCAAGCGTATATCTCTGTTTAAACATGTTTGGTTTAGGCCCCAGTTATGAAGTAATATCAGTATTGTTCTGATGAATAGTCGGGCATAATATCAGTTTGCAGACATATTTTGTGTCTATATATATATATGATGATAAGACATGATGATAAGACGATGTATGTGACAGGAGACGACAAATTGATTATACTGTCTAAAGTTTTTTTACTTGTCTTACATAATTAAATCATTCATGAAATATGAAATGAGATATTCAAGCACTTTTTCCTTGCATATTATAAATGTTTATACCTTAAACAGCGTAGACAGTGTGTGTTTGACAGGACAGCAAGCTTCTCATTGCATAACTCTCGCTGTGAATTCCCCTCAGGATGTTTTATGTTATCTACATATTGTTTTTCTGATGTATTTTGTACTATGATGTAACCATATTTATCTATTTGGTTTAACATTGTTCTTCTGCTATCAATTTGAATTGTTTCATCCATTGATCAACATTGGATAAAGACTTTGAAAATATATTCAATAAATGAAAGAAAATTAAGGTCTGTTTTTTTTTTCATTTATACCTTTCTTAAATCACTGTAAATCTAATCCTTTTTATAGTTTGGTTTCTTATTTTTACATATCTTTCATCTGAAATTGAAAAGTGTTTTTCTCACCTGATTTCATAATCTTATTTTGTCGTAATAAAGGATGCCAACCATCACATATAAGTTTGTTTGTTTGGGGTTTCACATCACTTTCAACATTATTTCAGTCATTTCATGATGAGACCTACTTGTAGCAGATCTAGTGCTGCTTCACTGAATTGTCATGTCACAGGTCCTTGACATGGCAACCCACCCGGTCACAGATTTACAAGGACAACGGGTTAACCCTTTGGCACGAGCCTCAGCTCATGTGTGAAATTGTATCATGAATTCAATCTCGGCACGGCCAGGGATCGAACCCACGACCTTTGAATCACCACAGAGGAACTGGTGCTAATAAGCTGGCGCTCTAACCAACTGCGCCAAGGCCCGTTGCCTTATCACATATAAGTATGGATGCAATCTCCAAACATAAAACGAGATAACTTGGAGTGGAATTCAACAA